>MU827348.1:288260-494210 GCA_029204205.1 Desmophyllum pertusum
TTTTTCAAAAATATCCACAGTTCCGCGGTCAATGAAAATTTTCAGAAGAATATCGACAGGTCCGCGGTAATGAATATTTTCCAAAAATATTGACAGGTTCGTGGTCATGAAAATTTTCCAAAAATTAGTGACAGTTCGGCGGTCATGAAAATTTTTAGAAAATATTGACAGGTCCGCGGTTATGAAAATTTTCCGAAAATATTGACAGGACTGCGGTCATGAAAATTTTCCAAAAATATTGACAGGTCCGCGGTCATGAAAATTTGCAGAAGATATTGACAGGTTCGGGGTCATGAAAATTTTCCAAAATATCAACAGTTCCTGGGTCATGAAAATTTTCAGAAAATATCGACAGGTCCGCGTCATGAAAATTTTCAGAAATATTGACAGGTCCGCGGTCATGAAAATTTTCCAAAACTATTGACCGGTCCGCGGTTATGAAATTTTTCCAAAAATATTGACAGTTTCGTGGTCCTCAAAATTTTCCAAAATTATTGACAGTTCCGCGGTCATGCAAATTTTCAGAAAATATTGACATGTCCGCGGTCAGGAAAATTTTCCAAAAATATTGACAGGTCCGCGGTCATGAAATTTTCCAAAATATTGACAGGTCCGCGGTCATGAAAATTTTCAGAAATATTGACAGGTCCGCGGTTATGAAAAAATTTCCAAAATTATTGACAGGTCTCGATCATTGAAATTTTCAGAAAATATTGACAGGTCCGCGGTCATGAAAATTTTCCGAAAATATTGACAGGGCCGCGGTCATGAAATTTTCCAAAATATTGACAGGTCCGCGGTCATGAAAATTTTCCAAAAAATATCAACAGGTACCGGGGTCATGAAAATTTTCCAAAAATATTGGACAGGTCCGCGGTCATGAAAATTTTCCAAAAATATTGACAGGTCAGGGGTCATGAGAATTTTTCAAAAATATCCACCAGTTCCGCGGTCATGAAAATTTTCAGAAAATATCGACAGGTCCGCGGTAATGAATATTTTCCAAAAATATTGACAGGTTCGTGGTCATGAAAATTTTCCAAAATTATTGACAGTTCCGCGGTCATGAAAATTTTTAGAAAATATTGACAGGTCCGCGGTTATGAAAATTTTCCAAAAATATTGACAGGACTGCGGTCATGAAAATTTTCCAAAAATATTGACCAGGTCCGCGGTCATGAAAAATTTTCAGAAGATATTGGACAGGTTAGGGTCATGAAAATTTTCCAAAAATATCAACAGTTCCTGGGTCATGAAAATTTCCAGAAAATATCGACAGGTCCGCGGTCATGAAAATTTTCAGAAAATATTGACAGGTCCGCGGTCATGAAAATTTTCCATAAACTATTGACAGGTCCGCGGTTATGAAATTTTCCCAAAATATTGACAGGTTCGTGGTCATGAAAATTTTCCAAAATTATTGACAGTTCCGCGGTCATGAAAAATTTTCAGAAAATATTGACATGTCCGCGGTTATGAAAATTTTCCAAAAAAATATTGACAGGTCTGCGGTCATGAAAATTTTCCAAAAATATGACAGGTCCGCGGTGCATGAAAATTTTTCAGAAGATATATGACAGGTTCGAGGGGTCATGAACAATTTCAAAAAAATATGTTGACAGCGTCCCAGCGGTCATGAAAATTTTCCAAAAACTATTGACAGGTCCGCGGTGTCAATGAAAATTTTCAGAAAATATGACAGGTCCGCGGTCTTTGAAACATTTTTCCAAAACATATTTACACAGTTCCGCCGGTCTCATGCAAAATTTTCAGAAAAATATCCGGACAGGTCCGCCCGGGTAATGAAAATTTTCATGACCGCGGACCTATATCAATATGAAAATTTTCCAAAAAATATTGACAGGTCTGCACGGTCATGAAAATTTTCCACAAAAATATTGACAGGTCCGCGGTTCATGAAAGTTTTCAGGAAAAATATTGACAGAGTCCAGCGGTCATGAATATTTTCGCAAAAAATATGACAGGTCAGGGGGTCATGAAAATTTTTCCAAAAAATATTCGACAGGTCCGCGGGTGATGAAAAATTTTCAGAAAATATGACAGGTTCCAGCGTGTCATGAAAAATTTCCAAAAATATTGACAGGTCCGCAGGTCATGAAAATTTCCAAAATTATTGACAGGTCCGCGATCGTGAAAATTTTCAGAAAATATTGACAGGTCCGCGGTCATGAAAATTTTTTTTTTTCCGAAAATATTGGACAGGGCCGCGGTCATGAAAAAATTTCCAAAAATAATGACAGGTATCCCGTCGCGTCATGAAAATTTTCCAAAAATATCAACAGAGTCCGAGGTCATGAAAAATTTTCCAAAAATATCTGACAGGTCCGCGGTCATGAAAATTTTCCAAAATATTGACAGGTCAGGGAGTCATGAAAATTTTCCAAAAATATTGACAGGTACGCGGTCATACTGAAAATTTTCCACAAAATATTGACAGGATCAGGCGGTCATGAAAAATTTTCAGCACAATATTGACAGGTCCGCGGTTTTTGAAAAATTTTCCAAAAATATTTCACCAGTTGCCGCGGTCATGAAAATTTTCAGAAATATCGACAGGTCCGCGGTAATGAAAATTTTCATGACCGCCGGGGACCTAGTTCAATTATGAAAATTTTCCAAAAATATTGACAGGTCTGCGGTCATGAAAATTTTACCTAAAAATATTGTGACAGGTCCGCGGTCATGAAAGTTTTCAGAAAAATATTGACAGGTCCGCGGTCATGAAAAGTTTTCAGAAAAATATTGACCAGGTCCGCGGTCATGAAAATTTCCAAAAATAGTGACAGGTCCGCCGGGCATGCAAAATTTTCCAAAAATATTGACAGGTCCGCGGTCCATGAAAATTTTCAGGAAAATATTGAAAGGTCCGCGGTTATGAAAATTTCCAAAATTATTGGACAGGTTCCGCGCTCATGAAAATTTTCAGAAAAATATTGACAGTCCGCGGTCATTGAAAATTTTCCGAAAACTAATTAAACAGGTCCGCGGTAAACAAAAATGTTCACAATAGTATCAACAGGTCCGCGGGTCATGAAAATGTCAGAAATATATCGACAGGGACCGCGGTAATGAATATTATTTCCAAAAATATCTACAGGTCAGGGGGTCATGAAAATTTTCCTGTAAAATATCGGACAGGTCCGCGCGTCATGGAAATTTTCCAAAAACTATTGTCAGGTCCAGCGGTTTCATGAAAAATTTCAGAAAATATTTGTCAGTGTCCAGCGGTCATGAAAATTTTCCAAAAAATATTGGACAGGTTCTGCTGTTATGAAAATTTTCAGAAAAATATTGACAGGTCCGCCTGTCATTGAAAAAATTTTCAGAAAATATACGCACATGGGTTAGCGGTGTCATGAAAATTTTCCAAAAATATTGACAGGTCCGCGGTCATGAAAATTTTCAGAAAATATTGACAGTTCTGCGGTCATGAAAATTTTCAGAAAATATTGACAGGTCCGCGGTCATGATAATTTTCCAAAAATATTGACAGGTCCGCGGTTTTTTAGGGTCCACTTTTTTTAATGTCCACTTTTTTTTAGGGTCCACTTTTTTTTAGGGTTCATTTTTTTTTAGGGTCCACTTTTTTTTAGGGTCCATTTTTTTTCAGGGTCCACTTTTTTTAGGGTCCACTTTTTTTAGGGTCCACTTTTTTTAGGGTCCACTTTTTTTTAGGGTCCACTTTTTTAAGGGCCCACTTTTTTTTAGGGTCCACTTTTTTAGGGTCCACTTTTTTGAGGGTCCACTTTTTTTAGGGTCCACTTTTTTAGGGTCCACTTTTTTTAGGGTCCATTTTTTTTCAGGGTCCATTTTTTTCAGGGTCCACTTTTTTTAGGGTCCACTTTTTTAGGGTCCACTTTTTTTTAGGGTCCACTTTTTTTAGGGTCCACTTTTTTAGGGTCCACTTTTTTTTAGGGTCCACTTTTTTTAGGGTCCACTTTTTTTTAGGGTCCACTTTTTTTAGGGTCCACTTTTTTTTAGGGTCCACTTTTTTAGGGTCCACTTTTTTTAGGGTCCACTTTTTTTTAGGGTCCATTTTTTTTCAGGGTCTACTTTTTTTAGGGTCCACTTTTTTTAGGGTCCACTTTTTTTTATGGTCCACTTTTTTTAGGGTCCACTTTTTTTAGGGTCTATTTTTTTAAGGGTCGACTTTTTTAGGGTTCACTTTTTTTTTAAGGGTCCACTTTTTTAGGGTCCACTTTTTTTAGGGTCCACTTTTTTTTAGGGTCCACTTTTTTAGGGTCCAGTTTTTTTTTAGGGTCCACTTTTTTTTAGGGTCCACTTTTTTAGGGTCCACTTTTTTTTAGGGTCCACTTTTTTTAGGGTCCACTTTTTTTAGGGTCCACTTTTTTTAGGGTCCACTTTTTTTAGGGTCCACTTTTTTTTAGGGTCCACTTTTTTCAGGGTCCACTTTTTTTAGGGTCCACTTTTTTTTAGGGTCCATTTTTTTCAGGGTCCACTTTTTTTAGGGTCCACTTTTTTGAGGGTCCACTTTTTTTTAGGGTCCACTTTTTTTAGGGTCCACTTTTTTTTATGGTCCACTTTTTTTAGGGTCCACTTTTTTTTAGGGTCCACTTTTTTTAGGGTCCACTTTTTTTAGGGTCCACTTTTTTAGGGTCCACTTTTTTTTAGGGTCCACTTTTTTAAGGGCCCACTTTTTTTAGGGTCCACTCTTTTTAGGGTCCACTTTTTTTTAGGGTCCACTTTTTTAGGGTCCACTTTTTTTTAGGGTCCACTTTTTTTTAGGGTCCACTTTTATTAGGGTCCACTTTTTTTTAGGGTCCACTTTTTTCAGGGTCCACTTTTTTTAGGGTCCACTTTTTTTTTGGGTCCATTTTTTTTCAGGGTCCCCTTTTTTTAGGGTCCACTTTTTTTAGGGTCCACTTTTTTTAGGGTCCACTTTTTTTAGGGTCTACTTTTTTTTAGGGTCCACTTTTTTAGGGTCCACTTTTTTTTAGGGTCCACTTTTTTTAGGGACCACTTTTTTTTAGGGTCCACTTTTTTAGGGTCCACTTTTTTTAGGGTCCAATTTTTTTACGGTCCACTTTTTTTAGGGTCCACTTTTTTTTTAGGGTCCACTTTTTTTAGGGTCCACTTTTTTTTAGGGTCCATTTTTTTTCAGGGTCCAATTTTTTTAGGGTCCACTTTTTTTAGGGTCCACTTTTTTGAGGGTCCACTTTTTTTTAGGGTCCACTTTTTTTAGGGTCCACTTTTTTTAGCGTCCACTTTTTTAGGGTCCACTTTTTTAGGGTCCACTTTTTTTAGGGTTCACTTTTTTTCAGGGTCCACTTTTTTTTTAGGGTCCAATTTTTTTTAGGGTCCACTTTTTTTAGGGTCCACTTTTTTTTAGGGCGACGATTTCAGCGCAAAAAATAGAGGGACTGTGAACAGTCTAAAAATATTTCGAAACAGAAATAACTGAATACAGGTGTCGCCCAATATACATGCGTGCCTTTTATGTTTTTAAATCCTGAATGTATCAATTGTTGCATTTGCCAATAGTCATTGTCTGTTCACGTCTGTATTAGACCAAGGGCGATCTTCGCTGAACTCATAATTTATATCTGGTACATGTTGGCAATGGCTTTAAGCCTGACGCATTAAAAACTTGCAACATACACCTATTTCAATTAACGTTGTTAAAAGTAGAAAACTGCTGCACGCACCGAATACTAATGACAAGTAACATGAAAAGACATTATTTCTAACGTTTCCTTTTTGTTTTAAACCTGTGGAAGTAAGCTACTTTTAGCCAAACGTAATTTTAGCAGAATCAGCTAGTGAAAAAAAAAAACACGGGAAAAAAATATCTAATTCGGGGCAAACCAAATATATCACGTCCGAAAATAAAAACTTATAGATTTATTTTCCACCGATTTGCAAATTCTAATGAATACCCAGACTACCAATCGGTCTTGTCTTTACGCTTTCTATCCGACAACGTTAATTGAAATAGGTGTACACAGACATTCGTAAGGATGTGTGGCATACAAACGTTTGTACGTAAATCTCGTTCATTTCTTGTTACAGTTACTAAATAGCACAGCAGACAAAGGCAATAAAAGGATTACAATCAGAACTCGGAACAGATACACGTAACCGGCGCCAAGCGCGGGAAAACGCGTGCGACCAAGCCGCGATTAGTTTTGGTTTTGCATCTGATTTGTTGAGAAGGTGGCACGAGTTTTTCGAACCAATCAGAGAGCGTAGTCAAGCAAAACCAAAGCAAACGCATATTCCTTTCGACACTCAATTGAAAACTGCTCTAAAAAATTATAAGACTAAATTTAATGCTGGTAAATGTACGCTAATGAGATAAAATAAAGCCGACGTAAACAAATATCGCACAATGACATAACTCCTGAACATGTATAACTTGTCTTATCTAATATGGTGACATAACTCCTTTAATTTGCTCACTAATGTGGTAAAAAACCCGATGACTGATGCAACACACCGCACAGAATCGGTTAAGCTACGCTTTTTTAAATTTACTTTATAATTTTGTTTACTAATTACTATTTCCCAAAATATACATAATAATACAACTAGTTATGAATGCACAATTGTGCTCTCGTGTTGTAATTTAAATTAACCGATTAAGATGTGACTATCACTCGTAGAAAATGAAAGCGAATGTACCATTGGATCTTCGCCATTGCTTCATTTACATATCGAAATATCTCTGAAAGCGACCTCACTCATTTTCCACCATACAAATGTGGCACTCATTGACAAGTTACAGCAAACTCATTATATGGGGTTGAAACAACCAAATGACTTCATTTTCCTTGCTGGACGGCGATTTGCACCCATTCACCACTTGAACCAGTGTTGTTCAACATTTCACTACTGTTAGTCTCTCTCAAAGACCCTTTCTTCTTGCGGCAAGCCTGGATGACTTCCGTATGTTGAAAGGTGTCTGTTAACAAGAAAGACAATCACTTATTGAGACTCGATTATCAACAGAAATAACTCTTACATCAAGGAGCCCAAAAGTGTGACCATTTTTAATAAATTCAAATTATTTCGTGCATGCATATTATCCAATCAGAAGTCAAGGATAGCTGTCTTTAGCTTCTGGTTGGATAGTCTGCATGTATGAAAGAATGTGAACTAATATTAAAAGTGGTCACACTTGTGGGCTCCTTTCTGTAACCTAAATGACCAGTTAAGATTAATTAAAAAGACATGAAGTGGCCAAATGCTGACAAAATCCTTTACGGTAAATCTCTCTCTCTTGCATCTGTAGCAACAAGAAAATTAAAGCACTCAAACGTAGATTTTTTTTGTCTAAACAACAATCAAATTGGGCAAGAAGGCTGTTGCACATGGACTGATGTACAAAAGGAAAATCTCTCTCTCTCTATTCATGTGTTGGGGTAATAGAAGTTGGTTGGAGCAACCTGAAAATAGTCCTGGAGGTAAACTGTGATGACCTACTGTGCAGACAGTAGCATCCCATTAGGGAAACAGCAATGACCTGGGAGTCAGCCACACTAGCCAAGACGTAATAAAAATATAAATACCGCGGGTTCCTTGTATGGAACATAAAAGTGCTTAGTCTTATTATTCTTACCACTTTCTTCTTTTTTGTCTTTGCCCCTTTCTCGGTGTTGGATTTAGTGGCAACTGGTGGATGACCCTTTGTATTCCCTGCACTTGTACTGGGTCTGGGGAATGAACAAATGCTAGAGTCCAATACCACCCTTGATGGTGTTGATGTAGCGCAATCTTGCCTCTGTAACAACAAGAAGATTAAAGGACTCAAACTTAGTTTTTTTTTTGTCTAAACAACAATCAAATTGGGCAAGAAGGCTGTTGCACATGGAATGTACAAAAGGAAAATCTCTCTCTCTCTATTCATCATGTGGTGGGTAATAGAAGTTGGTTGGAGCAACCTGAAAATAGTCCTGGAGGTAAATTGTGATGACCTACTGTGCAGACAGTCGCATCCCTTCAGGGAAACAGCAATGACCTGGGTGGCAGCTACACTAGCCAAGACGTAATAAAAATATAAATACCGGTACCTTGCATGGAACATAAAAGTACTCAGTCCTTATTATTCTTACCACTTTCTTCTTTATTGTCTTTGCCCCTTTCTCGGTGTTGGATTTAGTGGTAACTGGTGGATGACCCTTTGTATTCCCTGCACTTGTACTGGGTCTGGGGGATGAGCAAATGCTAGAGTCCAATACCACCCTTGATGGTGATGATGTAGCGCAATCTTGCATCTGTAACAACAAGAAAATTAAAGCACTCAAACGTAGATTTGTTTTTGTCTAAACAACAATCAAATTGGGCAAGAAGGCTGTTGCACATGGACTGATGTACAAAAAGAAAATCTCTCTCTCTCTATTCATGTGTTGGGGTAATAGAAGTTGGTTGGAGCAACCTGAAAATAGTCCTGGAGGTAAACTGTGATGACCTACTGTGCAGACAGTAGCATCCCATCAGGGAAACAGCAATGACCTGGGTGTCAGCCACACTAGCCAAGACGTAATAAAAATATAAATACCGGTTCCTTGCATGGAACATAAAAGTGCTTAGTCTTATTATTCTTACCACTTTCTTCTTTTTTGTCTTTGCCCCTTTCTCGGTGTTTGATTTAGTGGCAACTGGTGGATGACCCTTTGTATTCCCCAAAATATCGACAGGTCCGCGGTCATGAAAATTTTCAGAAAATATTGACAGGTCCGCGGTGATGATAATTTTCCAAAAATATTGACAGGTCCGTGGTCATAAAAATTTTCCAAAAATATTGACAGGTCCGCGGTCATGAAAATTTTCCAAAATTATTAACAGGTCCGCGGTCAACAAAATGTTCACAAAGTATCAACAGGTCCGCGGTCATGAAAATTTTCAGAAAATATCGACAGGACCGCGGTAATGAATATTTTCCAAAAATATCAACAGGTCAGGGGGTCATGAAAATTTTCCTAAAATATCGACAGGTCCGCGGTCATGAAAATTTTCCAAAAATATTGACAGGTCCGCGGTCATGAAAATTTTCAGAAAATATTGTCAGGTCCGCGGTCATGAAAATTTTCCAAAAATATTGACAGGTCTGCGGTTATGAAAATTTTCAGAAAATATTGACAGGTCCGCGGACATGAAAATTTTCCAAAAATATTGACAGGTCCGCTGTCATGAAAATTTTCAGAAAATATTGACAGGTTAGCGGTGATGAAAATTTTCCAAAAATATTGACAGGTCCGCGGTCATGAAAATTTTCAGAAAATATTGACAGGTCTGCGGTCATGAAAATTTTCAGAAAATATTGACAGGTCCGCGGTCATGATAATTTTCCAAAAATATTGACAGGTCCGCGGTTTTTTAGGGTCCACTTTTTTTAATGTCCACTTTTTTTTAGGGTCCACTTTTTTTTAGGGTTCATTTTTTTTTTAGGGTCTACATTTTTTTTAGGGTCCACTTTTTTAGGGTCCACTTTTTTTAGGGTCCACTTTTTTTAGGGTCCACTTTTTTTAGGGTCCACTTTTTTTAGGGTCCACTTTTTTAGGGTCCACTTTTTTTAGGGTCCACTTTTTTAGGGTCCACTTTTTTTTAGGGTCCACTTTTTTTAGGGACCACTTTTTTTCAGGGTCCACTTTTTTAGGGTCCACTTTTTTTAGGGTCCACTTTTTTAGGGTCCACTTTTTTAGGGTCCACTTTTTTTAGGGTCCACTTTTTTTTAGGGTCCATTTTTTTCAGGGTCCACTTTTTTTAGGGTCCACTTTTTTTAGGGTCCACTTTTTTTTAGGGTCCACTTTTTTAGGGTCCACTTTTTTTAGGGTCCACTTTTTTTTAGGGTCCACTTTTTTAGGGTCCAGTTTTTTTTTAGGGTCCACTTTTTTTTAGGATCCACTTTTTTTAGGGTCCACTTTTTTTAGGGTCCACTTTTTTTAGGGTCCACTTTTTTTTAGGGTCCACTTTTTTTAGGGTCCACTTTTTTTAGGGTCCACTTTTTTTAGGGTCCACTTTTTTCAGGGTCCACTTTTTTTAGGGTCCACTTTTTTTGGGGGTCCATTTTTTTCAGGGTCCCCTTTTTTTAGGGTCCACTTTTTTTAGGGTCCACTTTTTTTGGGGTCCACTTTTTTTTAGGGTCCACTTTTTTAGGGTCCACTTTTTTTTAGGGTCCACTTTTTTTAGGGACCACTTTTTTTTAGGGTCCACTTTTTTAGGGTCCACTTTTTTTAGGGTCCAATTTTTTTACGGTCCACTTTTTTTAGGGTCCACTTTTTTTTAGGGTCCACTTTTTTTAGGGTCCACTTTTTTTTAGGGTCCATTTTTTTTCAGGGTCCACTTTTTTTAGGGTCCACTTTTTTTAGGGTCCACTTTTTTAGGGTCCACTTTTTTGAGGGTCCACTTTTTTTTAGGGTCCACTTTTTTTAGGGTCCACTTTTTTTTAGCGTCCACTTTTTCAGGGTCCACTTTTTTAGGGTCCACTTTTTTTAGGGTTCACTTTTTTTCAGGGTCCACTTTTTTTTTAGGGTCCAATTTTTTTTAGGGTCCACTTTTTTTAGGGTCCACTTTTTTTAGGGCGACGATTTCAGCGCAAAAAATAGAGGGACTGTGAACAGTCTAAAAATATTTCGAAACAGAAATAACTGAATACAGATGTCGCCCAATATACATGCGTGCCTTTTATGTTTTTAAATCCTGAATGTATCAATTGTTGCATTTGCCAATAGTCATTGTCTGTTCACGTCTGTATTAGACCAAGGGCGATCTTCGCTGAACTCATAATTTATATCTGGTACATGTTGGCAATGGCTTTAAGCCTGACGCATTAAAAACTTGCAACATACACCTATTTCAATTAACGTTGTTAAAAGTAGAAAACTGCTGCACGCACCGAATACTAATGACAAGTAACATGAAAAGACATTATTTCTAACGTTTCCTTTTTGTTTTAAACCTGTGGAAGTAAGCTACTTTTAGCCAAACGTAATTTTAGCAGAATCAGCTAGTGAAAAAAAAAACACGGGAAAAAAATATCTAATTCGGGGCAAACCAAATATATCACGTCCGAAAATAAAAACTTATAGATTTATTTTCCACCGATTTGCAAATTCTAATGAATACCCAGACTACCAATCGGTCTTGTCTTTACGCTTTCTATCCGACAACGTTAATTGAAATAGGTGTACACAGACATTCGTAAGGATGTGTGGCATACAAACGTTTGTACGTAAATCTCGTTCATTTCTTGTTACAGTTACTAAATAGCACAGCAGACAAAGGCAATAAAAGGATTACAATCAGAACTCGGAACAGATACACGTAACCGGCGCCAAGCGCGGGAAAACGCGTGCGACCAAGCCGCGATTAGTTTTGGTTTTGCATCTGATTTGTTGAGAAGGTGGCACGAGTTTTTCGAACCAATCAGAGAGCGTAGTCAAGCAAAACCAAAGCAAACGCATATTCCTTTCGACACTCAATTGAAAACTGCTCTAAAAAATTATAAGACTAAATTTAATGCTGGTAAATGTACGCTAATGAGATAAAATAAAGCCGACGTAAACAAATATCGCACAATGACATAACTCCTGAACATGTATAACTTGTCTTATCTAATATGGTGACATAACTCCTTTAATTTGCTCACTAATGTGGTAAAAAACCCGATGACTGATGCAACACACCGCACAGAATCGGTTAAGCTACGCTTTTTTAAATTTACTTTATAATTTTGTTTACTAATTACTATTTCCCAAAATATACATAATAATACAACTAGTTATGAATGCACAATTGTGCTCTCGTGTTGTAATTTAAATTAACCGATTAAGATGTGACTATCACTCGTAGAAAATGAAAGCGAATGTACCATTGGATCTTCGCCATTGCTTCATTTACATATCGAAATATCTCTGAAAGCGACCTCACTCATTTTCCACCATACAAATGTGGCACTCATTGACAAGTTACAGCAAACTCATTATATGAGGTTGAAACAACCAAATGACTTCATTTTCCTTGCTGGACGGCGATTTGCACCCATTCACCACTTGAACCAGTGTTGTTCAACATTTCACTACTGTTAGTCTCTCTCAAAGACCCTTTCTTCTTGCGGCAAGCCTGGATGACTTCCGTATGTTGAAAGGTGTCTGTTAACAAGAAAGACAATCACTTATTGAGACTCGATTATCAACAGAAATAACTCTTACATCAAGGAGCCCAAAAGTGTGACCATTTTTAATAAATTCAAATTATTTCGTGCATGCATATTATCCAATCAGAAGTCAAGGATAGCTGTCTTTAGCTTCTGGTTGGATAGTCTGCATGTATGAAAGAATGTGAACTAATATTAAAAGTGGTCACACTTGTGGGCTCCTTTCTGTAACCTAAATGACCAGTTAAGATTAATTAAAAAGACATGAAGTGGCCAAATGCTGACAAAATCTTTTACGGTAAATCTCTCTCTCTTGCATCTGTAGCAACAAGAAAATTAAAGCACTCAAACGTAGATTTTTTTTGTCTAAACAACAATCAAATTGGGCAAGAAGGCTGTTGCACATGGACTGATGTACAAAAGGAAAATCTCTCTCTCTCTATTCATGTGTTGGGGTAATAGAAGTTGGTTGGAGCAACCTGAAAATAGTCCTGGAGGTAAACTGTGATGACCTACTGTGCAGACAGTAGCATCCCATTAGGGAAACAGCAATGACCTGGGAGTCAGCCACACTAGCCAAGACGTAATAAAAATATAAATACCGCGGGTTCCTTGTATGGAACATAAAAGTGCTTAGTCTTATTATTCTTACCACTTTCTTCTTTTTGTCTTTGCCCCTTTCTCGGTGTTGGATTTAGTGGCAACTGGTGGATGACCCTTTGTATTCCCTGCACTTGTACTGGGTCTGGGGAATGAACAAATGCTAGAGTCCAATACCACCCTTGATGGTGTTGATGTAGCGAAATCTTGCCTCTGTAACAACAAGAAGATTAAAGGACTCAAACTTAGTTTTTTTTTGTCTAAACAACAATCAAATTGGGCAAGAAGGCTGTTGCACATGGAATGTACAAAAGGAAAATCTCTCTCTCTCTATTCATCATGTGGTGGGGTAATAGAAGTTGGTTGGAGCAACCTGAAAATAGTCCTGGAGGTAAATTGTGATGACCTACTGTGCAGACAGTCGCATCCCTTCAGGGAAACAGCAATGACCTGGGTGGCAGCTACACTAGCCAAGACGTAATAAAAATATAAATACCGGTACCTTGCATGGAACATAAAAGTACTCAGTCTTATTATTCTTACCACTTTCTTCTTTATTGTCTTTGCCCCTTTCTCGGTGTTGGATTTAGTGGTAACTGGTGGATGACCCTTTGTATTCCCTGCACTTGTACTGGGTCTGGGGGATGAGCAAATGCTAGAGTCCAATACCACCCTTGATGGTGATGATGTAGCGCAATCTTGCATCTGTAACAACAAGAAAATTAAAGCACTCAAACGTAGATTTGTTTTTGTCTAAACAACAATCAAATTGGGCAAGAAGGCTGTTGCACATGGACTGATGTACAAAAAGAAAATCTCTCTCTCTCTATTCATGTGTTGGGGTAATAGAAGTTGGTTGGAGCAACCTGAAAATAGTCCTGGAGGTAAACTGTGATGACCTACTGTGCAGACAGTAGCATCCCATCAGGGAAACAGCAATGACCTGGGTGTCAGCCACACTAGCCAAGACGTAATAAAAATATAAATACCGGTTCCTTGCATGGAACATAAAAGTGCTTAGTCTTATTATTCTTACCACTTTCTTCTTTTTGTCTTTGCCCCTTTCTCGGTGTTGGATTTAGTGGCAACTGGTGGATGACCCTTTGTATTCCCCAAAATATCGACAGGTCCGCGGTCATGAAAATTTTCAGAAAATATTGACAGGTCCGCGGTGATGAAAATTTTCCAAAAATATTGACAGGTCCGCGATCATGAAAATTATTCCAAAAATATTGACAGGTCCGCGGTCATGAAAATTTTCAGAAAATATTGACAGGTCCGCGGTGATGAAAATTTTCCAAAATATTGACAGGTCCGCGATCATGAAAATTTTCCAAAAATATTGACAGGTCCGCGGCATGAAAATTTTCAGAAAATATTGACAGGTCCGCGGTCATGAAAATTTTCCAAAAATATTGACAGGTCCGCGGTCATGAAAATTTTCCAAAAATATTGACAGGTCCGCGGTCATGAAAATTTTCCAAAAATATTGACAGGTCCGCGATCATGAAAATTTTCCAAAAATATTGACAGGTCCGCGGCCATGAAAATTTTCAGAAAATATTGACAGGTCCGCGGTCATGAAAATTTTCCAAAAATATTGACAGTTCCGCGGTCATGAAAATATTCCAAAATTATTGATAGGTCCGCAGTCATGAAAAGTTTCAAAAATATTGACAGGTCCGCGGTCATGAACATTTTCAGAAAATATCGACAGGTCCGGGGTCATGAAAATTTTCAGAAAATATTGACAGGTCCTCGGTCATGAAAATTTTCCAAAATTATTGACAGGTCCGCGGTCATGAACATTTTCAGAAAATATCGACAGGTCCGGGGTCATGAAAATTTTCCAAAATATTGACAGGTCCGCGGTGATGACAATTTTCCCAAATATTGACAGGTCCTCGGTCATGAAAATTTTCAGAAAATATCGACAGGTCCGGGTCATGAAAGTTTTCCAAAAATATTGACAGGTCTGCGGTCATGAAAATTTTCCAAAATATCGACAGGTCTGGGGTCATGAAAATTTTCCAAAAATATCGACAGGTCCGCGGTCATGAAAATTTTCAGAAATTATTGACAGGTCCGCGGTCATGAAAATTTTCAGAAAATATTGACAGGTCCGCGGTCATGAAAATTTTCCAAAAATATTGACAGGTCCGCGGTCATGAAAATTTTCAGAAAATATTGACAGTTCCGCGGTGATGAAAATTTTCCAAAAATATTGACAGTTCCGCGGTCATGAAAATATTCCAAAATTATTGATAGGTCCGCAGTCATGAAAAGTTTTCAAAAATATTGACAGGTCCGCGGTCATGAACATTTTCAGAAATATCGACAGGTCCGGGGTCATGAAAATTTTCCAAAAATATTGACAGGTCCGCGGTCATGACAATTTTCCAAAATATTGACAGGTCCTCGGTCATGAAAATTTTCAGAAAATATCGACAGGTCCGCGGTCATGAAAATTTTCAGAAAATATTGACAGGTCCGCGGTGATGAAAATTTTCCAAAATATTGACAGGTCCGCGATCATGAAAATTTTCCAAAAATATTGACAGGTCCGCGGTCATGAAAATTTTCAGAAAATATTGACATGTCCGCGGTCATGAAAATTTTCAGAAAATATTGACAGTTCCGCGGTGATGAAAATTTTCCAAAAATATTGACAGTTCCGCGGTCATGAAAATATTCCAAAATTATTGATAGGTCCGCAGTCATGAAAATTTTCCAAAAATATCGACAGGTCCGCGGTCATGAAAATTTTCAGAAAATATTGACAGGTCCGCGGTGATGAAAATTTTCCAAAAATATTGACAGGTCCGCGATCATGAAAATTTTCCAAAAATATTGACAGGTCCGCGGTCATGAAAATTTTCAGAAAATATTGACATGTCCGCGGTCATGAAAATTTTCAGAAAATATTGACAGTTCCGCGGTGAGAAAATTTTCCAAAAATATTGACAGTTCCGCGGTCATGAAAATATTCCAAAATTATTGATAGGTCCGCAGTCATGAAAATTTTCCAAAATATCGACAGGTCCGCGGTCATGAAAATTTTCAGAAAATATTGACAGGTCCGCGGTGATGAAAATTTTCCAAAAATATTGACAGGTCCGCGGTCATGAAAAGTTTTCAAAAAATATTGACAGGTCCGCGGTCATGAAATTTTCAGAAAATAACGACATGTCAGGGGTCATGAAAATTTTTAGAAAATGTCAACAGGTCCTCGCTCATGAAAATTTTCAAAATATCAACAGGTCCATTGTCATTTAAATTTTCCAAAAATATGGACAGGTCCTTGGACTGTCGATATTTTTTGGAGAATTTTCATGACCCCCGGACCTGAAAATATCGACAGGTCCGGGTCATGAAAGTTTTCAAAAAATATTGACAGGTCTGCGGTCATGAAAATTTTCCAAAAATATCGACAGGTCTGGGGTCATGAAAATTTTCCAAAAATATCGACAGGTCCGCGGTCATGAAAATTTTCAGAAAATATTGACAGGTCCGCGGTCATGAAAATTTTCCAAAAATATTGACAGGTCCGCGGTCATGAAAATTTTCAGAAAATATGGACAGTTCCGCGGTGATGAAAATTTTCCAAAATATTGACAGTTCCGCGGTCATGAAAATATTCCAAAATTATTGATAGGTCCGCAGTCATGAAAATTTTCCAAAAATATCGACAGGTCCGCGGTCATGAAAATTTTCAGAAAATATTGACAGGTCCGCGGTTATGAAAATTTTCCAAAAAATATTGACAGGTCCGCGGTCATGAAAAGTTTTCAAAAATATTGACAGGTCCGCGGTCATGAACATTTTCAGAAAATATCGACATGTCAGGGGTCATGAAAATTTTCCAAAATATTGACAGGTCCGCGGTCATGAAAATTTTCAGAAAATATTGACAGTTTCCGCGGTGATGAAAATTTTCCAAAAATATTGACAGTTCCGCGGTCATGAAAATATTTCCAAAATTATTGATAGGTCCGCAGTCATGAAAATTTTCCAAAATACCGACAGGTCCGCGGTCATGAAAATTTTCAGAAAATATTGACAGGTCCGCGGTGATGAAAATTTTCCAAAAATATTGACAGGTCCGCGGTCATGAAAAGTTTTCAAAAATATTGACAGGTCCGCGGTCATGAACATTTTCAGAAAATATCGACATGTCAGGGGTCATGAAAATTTTTAGAAAATGTCAACAGGTCCTCGGTCATGAAAATTTTCCAAAAATATCAACAGGTCCATTGTCATTTAAATTTTTCCAAAAATATGGACAGGTCCTTGGACCTGTCGACATTTTTTGGGGAATTTTCATGACCCCCGGACCTGTCGAAATTTAGTGAAAATTTTCATGACCCCAGACCTTTTGATATTTTTTGGAAAATTTTCATGACCACCGTCCTGTCGAAATTTAGTGAAAATTTTCATGACCCCCGGACCTGTCGAAATTTAGTGAAAATCTTCCCTGATGCTGGACCTGTCAAAATTTTCTGAAAATTATCCTTACCCGGACCTGTCTAAATTTAGTGAAAATTTTCCTGATGCCTGAACTGCCAGTCAAAATTTTCTTTTCCGGCATCAGGATAATTTTCACTAAATTTCGACAGGTCCGGGTCAGGATAATTTTCAGAAACTTTTGACAAGTCCGGCATCAGACAATTGTAAAATCTGTGTCAAATACCGACAGCAGAGAGCGGAACCACTCATTCCTACACTTTCCTGAGCGGCCATGGCAATTGATTGCAACTGATATGTTTGAGCTCGACAACGTCAGCTACCTGTTAGTAGTGGACTACTTCTTTCGCTTTGTAGAGGTAGCCACGACGCAAGCACAAGCGCAAGCAACATACGCAGACGCTTTAATGTGTTGATTTGTCCTAAACAAAAGGCACTGGTGATCAACACGTTACTGCGTCTGCGTATGTTGCTTGCGCTTGTGCTTGCGTCGCTAGTGAAAACCAGGCTTTAATGTTTGAATTCAATACAGGGAAATCCCGTCCTTTTTTGTGAATAACGGCAATTTTCAATTCATTACAACTATATCAACACTCTGTCCACTGTAACGTAGCACTGATATTTATTGCTTTTCTGTTACATTTAAGTCAGCAATACATTATTCATGCAACACCAGATACCCGATTTGATCATTTAACTAGCCACCAGGCACCTTAAATTTTTCATGGCACTTCGCAAAATCTTCTTCGAATACATATCTCATAACGCAATAAAGCGGTAGTCGATCGTAGTCACTCGGCTGGTAATTGGTCGTTCTTGACTGTATGTACCCCTTCCAGTATGTGCCATCAGTTTGGCTGATGAGCTGCTGGTTCAATTCGTCGATTCTGTTAGCGTCGATAAGCTTGTTCTTGGATGGGTACTTCTTGCTAAAGGTATAATCAAACTTCCACACAGGATTGGAAAATTCTACACAAGAGAACAAACATACGTTGTTTCATATCTACCGCCACATTTACCGAACATGCACCTATTGTTTTTTATATAAGCAAAATGAAGCAAATTAAATTATCGGTCTCTTTTATATCAGTCCATTCCATTGACCCGCCTTTCTCGCTTTTTTTTATCCATGCACATTTTCACGTGGACCAGATCAGAACAAATCTTAGACGGCATTCTCTATTACTAAAGCTTTGTAAAACTAATATTTTGCATTAAACTTTATCGACAAATGACAGATAGAATAATAATCCGATCTGCTGCAAACTCGTCCAAGTTAAAAGCCATTACTGCCTTGTTTTATTTCAGTTGTCGAACCTTCAAACTAGTGCCTACGTTCCCTCTGACCGCTGGTCAAGGGGAACGGACGATTTTTGGTACAAAATTGTTGTGTATGGAAAATATGAAATATTAAGCCCAATCCTAGCAGTATCACTCAAAAGAAAAACAAATCAAAAACTTTATTAATGTGTCGTTTAAGTGTTTCAGTCGAGGGAAAGCCCTCTACTAATAGGGGACACCTACCTAAAATTTCTTAACTAAACTACTATGCAGGAAGTTTGTCACATTTGAACCTTAGTTATATCTCCTAAGAGCGTCCGACCGGTGTGCAGAAGGTCATAGGTTAGAAACTGTTGGGAGAACTTGTAATTTCCGGGTAGTTTGTGTAACTGACTGAATAGAGTGGTTTTCAATTGAGTGTCGTAAAACCAAACCAAAGCAATTACAATGGCCAATCACAAGAAACATAAACAACAGAACGAACCAATGAGAACTCGAAGCAAATACACGTAGCCAGCGCCAAGCGCGGGAAAACGCGTGTGACCAAGTCGCGGTTGGTTTTGGTTTTGCATCTGATTGGTTGAGAAGGTGGCGCGAGTTTTTAAACCATGCAATCACAGAGCGTAGTAAAACAAAACCAAAGCAATTCCGGATTACTTACGACACTCAATTGGAAACCGCTCTAATATCTTTCTCAATAGAGTTGTCATTTTTTTTTTTGGGGGGGGGGGGAAGTTGTTTTACCTGTAGCTATGACCAAGTCAAGGTAGTATTGGTCGTAATCAACAAGAGCTTGTATGTCTGTATTCAGTGACATGATTCGGAAGGCTGGGTTGTTAGCGTAGACAGGCGATACCGAGGGAGCCATTAGAACAAAGGATTTCGTAGAAACTTCTTCTGCCTTTTCATCTGCGGCATCCAAGATTTGAAGATGAAAATCATCCGAGTGAGTGTGGGCATAAAACTGGCCTGTGAAGGGAAAGTAAACAACATCTAAAAGTATCCAAATTTTACTTCAAAGCGATTGTCTAAACATTCAGGAAGACATACACCTTTTTCAATTAACGTTGTCGGATAGAAAACGTTAAGCCTACAAGACAAGACCGATGGTAGTCTGGGTATTCATTAGAATTTGCATATCGGTGAAAAAGAAATCTACAAGTTTTTATTTTCGGACGTGATGTATTTGGTTGGCCCGGATTAGATAATTTGTTTTTCCATGTTTTTTCACTAGCTGATTCTGCTAAAATTAAGTTTGGCTAAAAGTAGCTTACTTCTACAGGTTTAAAACAAAAAAGAAACGTTAGAAATAAATGTTTTTCATGTTACTTCTCATTAGTATTCAGTGCGTGCAGCAGTTTTCCACTTTTAACCATGCTACCTTTCGGTCTTGTCTTGCGGGCTTTGCGGCCTTTTAAAAACATTTCTATCCGACAACGTTAATTGAATAGGTGTATGCACAAGCCGACTTTCTAACTAAAGACCCTCACATTAAGTAACGTTAGAAATAGGCTGCTATCATGAAAAGGACTAGGGTGAACACGAGGTACGAGATGAAAAAAAACAACCCGTCAGTTCAGTCTATGAAGGACAGACTCCAGGGCCAAAATTATCTGCTACCATATGGTGTGAATGTTAGGTAAATATGGGCTTGGTTGGAAATATTTTTAGATACTAGGACTGGGAAAAATAAATAATACATTTTTAACTTCCAATTCAAAACAATCATACAAGTTAATTAGGCAAAGTTCAAGCATGTCATCTCATGATCAATCAAAGAGGACTTTACAGGTTAACCATATGAAATGCACAGTTACATAAGTTTTTGAAGTCATCTATCGATATCTAAACAAAAAAAATGTGTAAAATTGCATTGAGCTAAATGCTTGGAAAAAATCATTTTGAGAAAATATCTTCGGCCCTATACTTTGAAAATTCATACTGTCCCCGATGTTTTCTAGTGTTAGTGGTTTTTTTTTTAACCGAAAGCGTTTACCTGCTACCACATCATGGTATTTCCCAGCTGTAAGACTCACATATCGCTTTATGTATTCTGGGTACCAGAAATAGTTATATCCGTATGGGTCACCGCTGCAACAATTAAAAGAAAACAATAATGTTAGACTGCATGCATAAGTTCAATTTATGGACTAATCCTAGCTTGGCGCATCTGTGTAAGAGAAATTGCGAAGATGTTTTCGACTGAAATTTAACCCCAAGGTCTAAGGTATATATAAGAAGGTTTTTTCTGGCAGCCAGGCCGAGACACGCGTGCATGCTACAGAAAGCACTGATTTGGACATTGGAGAGGGCAGCTCATTAGCCACAGGGCAGGGAAGGGTAGGTGAGGGTTAAGTATATACACTCTAGAGATATTTTTAATTATTTGCATAATCATAAAAAAACTGGATGTTTGATGTGTGCCAAATTTTCGGTTTAATTTAAAAAACTTCCTCAGGGCAACTTTTTAAATAAAACCGAAAATTTGGCGCGTCAAATATCCACTGGCAGATTCTTTATGATTATTTCGGTCTCTCTGGAAGGATACATATTCCATGATGTTGTTGGATTGTTTTACTTATTTGCAGGTATCTTTTGCCGGGTTAATTATAGTCATATTTACATTTGTTTTATAACAAAAGAACGGCTTACCCAGGTGGGATGTGACTCATAATAAGAACCCTTTTCCCCTGGTCTTTTGCGAGCTGTAGTTGATTGCTAAACCACTGCATTTGATTTTCAGCTATCTGCTCAACAAGGGGATCAGTATATCTGTTGTCATTCCAGTACATGGTATTCAAGATAAGTAAAATCATCTTTCCATCTGGAAATGAAATATCCGTAATTTTACGAGGAAGCATGCGATCAGTGTTAATAACATAAAGGGCACAATTAGTGTGATAAAGACATCGGGTGGTCTTCGGCAATGTTCGGGAGACTATCAGAAATATCTGCTGACCCTCCGATGACGTTCGAAAATCTTCGGAGGACTTCGGGTAATTTCGGAAATCTTCAGCAATCTTCGGGTCATCTTCGGAAGAACGTGAGGAAAATTAATGCCTTTTTGCTCTCGGAGAGATAAAATGACGTTTGGGGTATGGAAACGAAATGCCAGCTTTCCGAAAGGCACCAAGAGCTCGCAAATTCGCGTACCTAAACATTTCTGTCACTTTAATATTCAGTTAAAGACTCAGAATTGATGAAACTCTTTGTTTTCACAAATAAACAAAGGAAAAACGTAATTTTTTTCTAAACTTTCGTCATTGGCATAGTGTATATATCTAGACCAATGCTCTTCTAACCGAGTTGGCCTGGCCGCTACGCTTGTAATAATTTTACCTGCAATATTGACGCTGTAGTATCCACCGTCCAAAAATGTTTTGCTCAATGCCTCTATAGTTGTAGGCTTTTGCACGTGCTCTTGACACTCTGAACACAGAATGAGTGGAGCCCAGTAGGACAATATTGTCCTATACCAGGCGCTGTTGTTCGGTAGTATGTAGTGTCCGGGAAGATCATTGTTTCCAAAAGCAGGAAAAACCGGAATATCTGGAAACACTTGGTGGATATTACTGCTGACCAACGACATGCTTTCCAAAACTGTATGTGAGCCGTGGTCGTCTGTCAAACCGTGACCTGTAGAATCTCCTGGTTAAGAAAAAGGAACAACAACGATTACAACGACGACATTTTCATCAAGCGAGTTAGGAATGTTATTTGTGCGTTACGGTTTCGGCAACAAGTCAGGGGGGAGGGGGGCTTTTGTTAAATATGAAAATTAAACGTTGCAATACTAGATGAAAACGTTGGTTTTTACACTTGCAAAACAATCCAATTTTTATACCTGTCAGTATTATGAACTTGGCGTTATCTCCTTTCTCTCTCATGGCTGATAAAGTCAATTCCAAGAGATCTGTTGGCGAATCACATCCAATTCTACCATAAGGCGCTTCATAATCTGCGTTAGAGGTTGATCCTGCTGCATGGCACCGGGTGGTCTTGTCTATGGACTTGTCATAGAATGGATCAAGATGAATATCGGACACGTGAAGGAACTTCAAAATATTTTGGTAGCTGCAGTTGGATGGTGGAGCGAAGATAAGCATAAGCAAGAAAACCACTGCAACAGTGTGGCCCTTTTGCATCGTGGACATGGCCTCACTATATATCAAAGAGAAATGTGTAAGGATTATTTAGAGTGATTTTATTTAACCCGTGAAACAACATCTCACAGTTCGTGCTAAATAGTCAAAACTAAACAAATGAAAACAATGGAAATAGTGTCTAATTGTATCTAATAGTGTAGAAACTATTTCACGGGTTTGACTCTTCTATCTTGGAGCAGGTTGTTTTTCAATCTTTACTGACTCTCTTATCTCAACTAACACTTACAAACAATTATTCATTGTCATTGTTATATAATTAAAATTACTGACGTGTTTGGGTTCTCGAACCGTAGTCACATGAATACATGAATAACACAACCAAACAACGAGCATACAACTGGAACATAGCTAAAGCAAGGGAGATACTAGACAATGAATAAAACCATAGAAGTCAAGGTCGACAAGAACACTCGTTCGGTTCTTTTTTTACATAATTTGGTGATTAACTTTATACCACGAAAATGCTAGAATTTTAATCAGCCAATTTCATTCTGCTAGCTTTCAACGCGTTGATCAAATGAGTCGCAATCTGCTTCAAAATAAACCAGCGAGCAGCAACCGGCACCTTCATGTTATCATTTTCTACCGTCTTAACTTCTCCTTAAAACGTCAACAGAAAGATATTGGAACAAGGAAACTGCAAGAAATGCATTGAGAACAATAAAAATTCAATTTGAAAGTTGTCTTCATTTTGGTTATTTTTTCTCACATACGAGTCTTTCGTTACTCCTCAGTTAAATATGGACACAATACAAAATAAATAAAATCTGGATTCCTCCGCGGGTGTAAGAATAGAAAGGTGATAAATATAACGGAGTATGAACAAAAGCTACCAATAGAAGTTCCATTGTCATGATAGAATCGAAAGGGCAATTTTAAATTACGTAATTATTTAAGAGAATGTCTAAACTGATATAAAAGAAGAACCTTACCTTTGTTTAAAGTAACTCCCTGCTATCGATAGCGCTGTTTTCAGTTTGAACTGTTTGTAAAAGTGATTTTTTTTCTCGCAGTGTTAAAGTACACGTATAGCATCGAATAGATAGTCCGATGTGATTGGCTCTTAAGCTGGGCAACGTTGAAATTGAAATAGATCCAATTTGAATACTAAGAAAAATTGGACTTTGAATATAGATAGGAATTACCTAGAGCTATTACCACTATGGGTCAGTCTTCATTTAAGTATGCCGCAGGAAAAGAATGGAATGACTTCCCTAAACAACTCTGCACGAGCGACCCGTGAGCTTGAGCTCTTTAAAACTAAAATTTTTACTCGAGTTAGATAATGAGGAACATGTTTGTAGCGAATAGGTTTTCATTTTATTTCTAATATTTTTATATTGTACAATCATATACTTTTTAAAATACTTTTTTATAATCACCGGTTCATACCAGCGTTTCTTCGATTCGCTGATCGGTTTTTATCAGGATAAATAAAGCTTTTATTATTACAGTCGAAGCTCTCGTTGCGACCGCTCTCGTAAGCGACCAAGCTCTAGTTACGACCACCATTGTGAAACCCCGTTTGAATTGTCACTCAAACTCTGTAATTAAAAGCTCTCGTAAGCGATCGCTTCCGGCGTCCGTAAGCGACCGCGACCACTTTGGAGAATTACCAACTGGTCTTTTCCTTTGTTTTTAAGCTCTCGTAAGCGACCACTTGTTTCTGCTACACATTTATGAGACATTGTATTATTTGTAATCATCTGAATAAGAGAAGTTTTCAATCTCTGTGGATGCGTAACGTGTACATTCGCTTTCATACATTTCGTAAGTGGCCAGCCTCTATAGTTTCAGCGCGTGGTCACTTAGGACAGCCCAGAAAAATGTATCTGTTCGGAAGACAGTTACATTTTGATTGCTAATTTCAGTCGGACGTCAGTAAAAAAAAGTAGGAAAAAATTACCTTACCTTTGTCTAAGATTAACCCACTGCTAACGATAGCGATGATTTTTAAAATCTTTATAAAAGCAATTATTTTTCACTATAAATACTTTAAATACTAATAACTTTTAGCGAGTACGCATCCAAAATCTATTGGTTCTTGAACGGGCGGGCGAATAAGCGAAGTTAAAAAGCAGCTGCTCTTGAAATAGAAAAAAAAAATTTAATCAGACTTAATTTCACCCACTTTGTATATAGATAGGAATTAAAAATAATTGATATATATTAGTTGAAATAGGGGATCGCAAGGGTCGCAACGATCGCAAAGTTTTATGGCTCCATATGATCGCAAGGATCGCACAACAATTTTTTTCTGCGATCGCTGCGATCCTTGCGATCGTTGCGATTATGTGGAAACCAGGCTTTAGTAAAACTTTTCGTGATGCCGCACCTGTCAAAATTAAGTGATTATTTTCGTGATGCCAGACCTGTCGAAGTTTAGTGTAAATATTCGTGATGCCGGACCTGTTGAAATTTAATGAAACTTTTCGCGATACCGGCAGACCTGTAGAAATTTAATCAACATTTTCATGATGCCGGACCTGTTTAATAATAGTTGATGAATATCGACTAAAAAAAGTCTTCCTAAACAATAGTGTCTTCAAGTTTTTGTCAAGTTACGTCTAAAATCCATAATATTTTGCTTTCAAAGCAACTAAATAAGAATGGAAAAGTAAACTGAAAACAAACTATTCTAAGTGGAAGTTAGAACATACGAACGGGGGACTGGTCGTTGCTTTTCATAAAAGGAAATTCATTTAAATTGCAGATCAATCTTAACATTAATATTCAATTATTCATATTTTCCAGCACCTCTGCACGAGGAAAGAGCAGGCGAACGAACGCTAAACCTAACCGTCGTTCTTTAGTTATTCTACCTCAAGAAATCTGCAAATTCAATGGTGTTAGCATCGGAAATCGTCCATATAGTCATGGTACAGGATTTTTGATTGAAGGCTTAAACAAGAGAGCGTGGAGACATTGCTTTAACAAGAACCTTGCCTTGAAACGATGGCCGAAGACAAGCGGACATTCAACGTCGAAGAATTCGATGATTTGTTTCGTTACGGGTCTACATGAGAAGGTAAGCAGGCTAAACTGCTTTTTATTTATTGTAGTTGCCTTGAGAAAGTACTGACAGAAAGACATTTTATATTTGCACGAATATGTTTTAATAAACGTAATTAATGGATATGCTGACAAACTTGCATAAAATTAACTTTCGACAGTCCTGATCAATTTCGGAGGAATGAAATATGAAACAAACACTTGGAAGTTGAGAATTAACCTTTTGATCAGGGAAAGAACTGTTTACACGCTTCTGTGGAGGATATTGTTTAGTGGGGGAGTTGTGAAATTATTTTACTTGTAGTTGCCTTTAGTTATTTTATGGGTGCGTTACTTTATCCTCAACTTTCTGAGCAGCCTGAGAACGAGCTCCTAAGTGGGGTATAGGGCCGAGAAGAAATCGGGGAAAACAATCGCTTCGCTCGCTCTTCTCACCGCGGAGCCTATTCGTAGGCTACTTTCTGAGGAACTGTTAAGGAGACATTATCGGGATCACAATCTATGCTTTACTTAGCTGTATGTAATATACAGTTATTCTGTTAGCCTTATATGTAATCATCGCGACATTTTTCGTAACTAGGCAAGAGGCTGTTCCGAGACGGTGTGGTACGCTGAAGATAGTTCTCGTGATTGACATGGACAGACAGACAGGAGGATAATGGTGCTCCACAAACCACAGGTTAGTGTTTGTGTGTTATGAATATCCCCACTATCTTTCCAAGTGTTCTGTTAAAGCTTACCCTTTTGGGGTGGTGGTTGGGGGGGGGGGGGGGGGGGTGGTAAAGGGGAGGGGGACTTTCCAAACTGTAAATCAGCTGGTGTACGTAGTAAAAGTAGACTGTAGCTTAATGTTTATTTCTGTTTAGTGGCACATCTCCACACAAGACTTGCCTCAAAATAATTGTCTTCCTGTTCATAAATTGTCTCGGTTTACTTTCTTGTGAATGGAAGGACGTGGCTTAATGCAATAATGGAAAGTTGGTATTAAAGGAATTATCCATTATTGGAACAAGTTGGCATTAAATTGGTGGCAAAATAGTGTAAACAGATTTTTTGTTTAAAGATTTTTTTTCTCAGTTGTGGCAACCATGTGATGTCATATCATTCAAAATGGCGACGCGCATTATGTCAATACATCTTCACATACATACCGCTTCTGAGGAACTATTGAGGATGCGTTATCGGGATCACTGAGGAGAATTGCAATCTATGATTCACTAGCAGTAGTCTATTATATATACAATTATTCTGTTTGAGCCTTGTATGTAACAACTCTGTTAGCCTTATATGGAACTCACGACATTTTTCGTAACTAGGCAAGAGTGCTGATCCGACACGATGGCGTACCACTGGAGTAGTTCTTGTGATTGACATGGACAGACAGACAGGAGGATAATGGTGTTCCACAAACCACAGGTTAGTGTTTGTGTGTTACGAATATTCCCACTACAATCTTTCCAAGTGCTCTACCTTTTTTTGGAGGGGGGTGGTTGGGGGAAAGGGGGGAGGGGAGGAAGAAAGGGAAGGGGGACTTTCCAAATCAGCTGGTGCACATAAAATTAGGCTAGCTTAATGTTTATTTCTGTTTATTGGCACATCTCCACACAAGACTTGCCTCAAAATAATTGTCTTCCTGTTCATAAATTGTCTCGGTTTACTTTCTTGTGAATGGAAGGACGTGGCTTAATGCAATAATGGAAAGTTGGTATTAAAGGAATTATCCATTATTGGAACAAGTTGGCATTAAATTGGTGGCAAAATAGTGTAAACAGATTTTTGTTTAAATATTTTTTTTCTCAGTTGTGGCAACCATGTGATGTCATATCATTCAAAATGGCGACGCGCATTATGTCAATACATCTTCACATACATACCGCTTCTGAGGAACTATTGAGGATGCGTTATCGGGATCACTGAGGAGAATTGCAATCTATGATTCACTAGCAGTAGTCTATTATATATACAATTATTCTGTTTGAGCCTTGTATGTAACAACTCTGTTAGCCTTATATGGAACTCACGACATTTTTCGTAACTAGGCAAGAGTGCTGATCCGACACGATGGCGTACCACTGGAGTAGTTCTTGTGATTGACATGGACAGACAGACAGGAGGATAATGGTGTTCCACAAACCACAGGTTAGTGTTTGTGTGTTACGAATATTCCCACTACAATCTTTCCAAGTGCTCTACCTTTTTTTTGGAGGGGGGTGGTTGGGGAAAGGGGGGAGGGGAGGGAGAAAG
The DNA here is from genome assembly GCA_029204205.1 of Desmophyllum pertusum. Taxonomy (NCBI): domain Eukaryota; kingdom Metazoa; phylum Cnidaria; class Anthozoa; order Scleractinia; family Caryophylliidae; genus Desmophyllum; species Desmophyllum pertusum. The sequence continues at coordinate 316,164 of MU827348.1, forward strand.
GGAAGGGGACTTTCCAAATCAGCTGGTGCACATAAAATTAGGCTAGCTTAATGTTTATTTCTGTTTATTGGCACATCTCCACACAAGACTTGCCTCAAAATAATTGTCTTCCTGTTCATAAATTGTCTCGGCTTACTTTCTTGCGAATGAGAGGACGTGACCTAATGCAATAATGGAAAGTTGGTATTAAAATAATTCTCCATTATTGGAACAAGTTGGCATTAAATTGGTTGGAAAATAGTGTAAACAGAATGTGGCAACCATATGATGTCATATCATTCAAAATGGCGATGCGCATGAAATGTAAGGCTCAAAATAATGGCTGCTATTTGTATCCAATTTTTCCGTAAACTTGAATGTATTTCCAATTTATGTCGATACATCTTCACATACATACCGCTTTTGAGGAACTATTGGGGATACATTATCGGGATCACTGAGGAAAATTGCAATCTATGATTTACTAGCAGTGGTCTATTATATTTTCAATAAAAATTATTACTCTGTTTGAGCCTTGTATGTAACAACTCTGTTAGCCTTATATGTAACTCGCGACAGTTTTCGTAACTAGGCAAGAGTGCTGATCCGACACGATGGCGTACCACTGGAGTAGTTCTTGTGATTGAAATGGACAGACAGACAGGAGGATAATGGTGTTCCACAAACCACAGGTTAGTGTTGTGTGTTATGAATATTCCCACTATGTTCTGTTAAAGCTTACCCTTTTGGGGTGGTGGTTGGGGGGGGGGGGGGGTGGTAAAGGGGAGGGGGACTTTCCAAATCGTAAATCAGTTGGGTACACGTAAACGTAGACTGTAGCTTAATGTTTATTTCTGTTTAGTGGCACATCTCCACACAAGACGTGCCTCAAAATAATTGTCTTCCTGTTCATAAATTGTCTTGGCTTACTTTCTTGTGAATGAGAGGACGTGGCTAAATGGAATAATGGAAAGCAGGTATTAAAGGAATTATCCATTATTGGAACAAGTTGGCATTAAATTGGCGAGGGAATAGTTTAATGCGGAATTTTGTTTAAAAACGAAATACGTTTTCTCAGTTGTGGCAACCATGTGATGTCATATCCAAAATGGCGACGCGCATGAAATGTAAGGCTCAAAATGGCTGATATTTATATCCAATTTTTCCGTACACCTGAATGTATGTCCAATTTATTTCAATACATTTTTAGTTCAGACAATGTTTATAACGATTTAGAGGCAAATTGTTCCAACATAACAGTGGAGGTTTCGTTTAAAACTTTGAAATTTTAGGGGGGTGGTTTATTGGAGAGGCTGAGGGGGCTTAAAAGAGAGAGGGTGGGGTCAAGAGGGGGAGTTGGGGTAATCAAGCTTTAACAATATTAAAATGATATTCCTTGGGTATTATGTCCTACTGGTAGTTTGTATAGGAGTATCCTGATGTATGTGAAACAGATCAAAATATCCTAGCAATAGGAAAAAGAAGTAGTTTTCTTTTTCAACCCTACTCCCCCTGAGTCGGAGTTAGACTGAAATTTATCAGGAAATATTTTTGTGTGACATGTGCAGTGTTTCCATGGCAACAACGTTTTGGCAAGTATGCATGTTTATCCGGTTTATTCTCTGTTTCTATTTCATTTTTCTTGTCGTAGATCTACGCGTTTATTCCAGCTTAGCATCCTTTTATTAATTTTGATAAATTTCGAGTCAATCAAGGCGATTTTCTGACATCTCGGAGATGTAATGAAATTCAAGATGGCGGATCCAACATGGCGGATTTTTAGTAATTGTGGTTGCCATGGCAACACATTGTTATTTAAAGTTGCACTTTCTCTCCCAGAAGACTAAAACAGCCCAGTATAAACTACATACCTTGACTTACTCTGGCAAATTTAAAATTTATTTATTGAATATAACCTACCCCTAACAAATTTTTGCCGTTCTGCTTTGTTTTTGTATCATTACTATACAGTATTTATGTCATCACGGACAGGTGTTTTTTTCTCAATATGTATTCACATAGTATTTATCTCTCTCCAGGAAAATATCAAGCATGGAATGAGGAAAACTGGAAATCGACGAACACAACTTAGGATAGACGAACAACTCCAGGATGATTTCAGGATGACATTTACAAATGAGGTAGGTTGATTTTCAGTTAGTTCGAAATACCAGAAAAGGAGAAAGACCGGGATAACAGCAGACAAATATTAATTGTCAGAAATAAAGCGACATTTTTGTTTTGAATACATGTTTCGATGGATCAACCATCATAGTCAGTTACAACAAATTTGAGAATTATTTGAATAATTACTGATGAATAATTACTGATGAATAATTACTGATGACAACAATGCAAAAGTTAGCCTGCGTGCAGACCAGGCCAGGCTACGCAAAAATAGGAATAGATCATTATTGGAATTTAATGCCAGAAAATACAAGGAGAAAGAAAAAAGGCGCAAAAGTTACTGAAGAGAAAGTGTTAGATTGACATCGGGTGTAGTTGTTGATTAAGATTTAATTGTGAAGGTGTTTAAAAACAGAAGACGTATCCGAAGATAGATGCACTGATTCTCATAACTTAACGTGTGACGATGACCGCAAACCAATCGAAATTCCAACTCGATCGTTCACGATCAGATCAACATTCGCCGAAGGTTTACCAATTATATTTTATATAAGTTTTTATTTTCATGGCGGATTTCAAATTTGTAAAGGAATGTAATGATTTGATAAGCAAAATGATGGGTGTATGTAAAACCCGGAACACACCCGGAACACACCCGGAACACCCCCAGAACACTCCCGGAACACCCCGGAACACCCCCGGAACACTCCCGGAACACCCCGGACATCTTCGGAAATCTTCGGGGAATCCTCGGTAGTGTTCGGTATCAGTCGATTCGTTAACGGCTCTTGACCGCTGACAGTGTTCGATTTCACTACTTCAACCACTATATAAATATATTTGTTTTTATTTGATTTATTTATTATTATTTTATTATTATTTTTATATTTTTTGTGTTCCTGGGGTGTTGCGTTGGTGTTCCGGGGGTGTTCCGGGGTGTTCCGGGGGTGTTCCGGGGTGTCCCGGGAGTGTGCCGGGGTGTTCCGGGTTGTTCCGGGGTATGTGCAAGTTTTCGCTCACGCAATCCCCGAGAAATTAAAATTTGAAGTACACAACTTTATAATCAATTATCTTTTCTAAAAGTTTTAAGACAGAAACGGGCCGGAAAGTTTTGAATTTGTAAGATTTTATGTTCACAGAGGATTTGAAATTTGTATAGGAACGCAATAATTATGCAAAGCCTCCACGTGCAAAACTAAAATACAAATTCGATAGCGTCGAAGATAGCAATCAAGTCTTTCAGTTTAAAAACAGCAGCGCAAGCGGCATTATTAGTTCTGTATTTGTTGGTTTTGATGTATTTAGTTAATCATGGTTGCCATATAATTGCTGGTTGCTTGATTTTAGTTGTTTTATTTGTTATTCAAGCACCAGATTCGTCTCTCATGTCTGACTTTAGCAGTTGAAATTATTTAGTACAGTGTTTATGCATCGTACACTCGCTAGCCGCAAGTTCTTCTTCTGGCTCAATTTCACGCGCCAAAAAAGCCAAAATACGAGTTTCGTAATGTTAAAAGTAGCGATGTTCAGTATGATTGCATTTATTGATTTATATTTTTATTTATTTTCTTGCAGTTTGCTGGAGGCTTTTGATGCTCACAAGCTTCTTGTCAGAATCAACAAAGTGAAGACAGCCATTCAAGTGAAAGACAAGTTTAATCAGGGACAAGACAAGTAAAATAACAGTTAATCAGAGGTAGAAAACAAACTTAACGAATTTCTTCAAGATTTCCAAAAAAAAGATCGTCGATGAAGTTTATTTTTGAATTGATTATTTTTTGATGCTGATCTCAGACTAATTTTGCTAATCAAGCACAGTATTTAGAGCCATTTCTAGTTGTTTTTGAAAACAGAATTTCAGCTGAAGAAATTTATTGCTAGAATTAAGCCAACTTTTGTAGCCACTGTTATGTCAAATTTTTTCGTTATAGTTTTTCCTTGTTAACATCTGTTTGAAAATTTTTAATTTTCCCACCAAAAGACGGCGCCCAAAATACGTATGCGCCAATTTTTAAAAAAATTATAATATAGACAATAAAGTTTATTTCCAGTGTGTCTCATATTTTATTTTTATTGTTGTAATTAATGAAGTCAATAATATACACACTGTAATTAGTAGTTTTTGTAATCTTTAATAAAATATTTCAATAAATAATACAAACAAAACATTCAAGTGTCTCAATTAATTTTTTATTGTCTTCAAATATTCTTTAATTAGTTAATTGAATTCGATTCAAGTAATTAAAAATAGTTGGCGCATGCGTAGTTTGGGCGCCTTTTAGATACATCGTATATCATCCTTATGGTACATCATTTAAAGTGCGCAAGCGCAATTCCAAAGCTTAACAAGCGCCTTAACCAGCGCCTTAACCAGCGCCTTAACCAGCGCCTTAACCAGCGCCTTAACCAGAGCCTTGACCAGCGCCTTAACCAGCGCCTTAACCAGCGCCTTAACCAGCGCCTTAACCAGAGCCTTAACCAGCGCCTTAACCAGCGCCTTATCCAGCGCCTTAACCAGCGCCTTAACCAGCGCCTTAACCAGCGCCTTAACCAGCGCCTTAACCAGCGCCTTAGCCAAAGCCTTAGCCAAAGCCTTAGCCAAAGCCTTAGCCAAAGCCTTATCCAAAGCCTTAGCCTTATCCAAAGCCTTAGCCAAAGCCTTAGCCAAAGCCAAAGCCTTATCCAAAGCCTTAGCTAAAGCCTTAGCCAAAGCCTTATCCAAAGTCTTAGCCAAAGCCTTATCCAAAGCCTTATCCAAAGCCTTAGCCATGCGGACGTTTTCCTTCAATAAGACGTTTTTCTTCATTAGGACGTTTTTCTTCAAAAGGACGTTTTTCTTCAAAAGGACGTTTTTCATCAAAAGGACGTTTCCTTCAATAGGACGTTTTTCTTCAATAGGACGTTTTTCTTCAAAAGGACGTTTTTCTTCAAAAGGACGTTTTCTTCAATAGGACGTTTTTCTTCAAAAGGACGTTTTTCTTCAAAAGGACGTTTTTCTTCAATAGGACGTTTTCCTTCAAAATGACGTTTTTTCTTCAAATAGGACGTTTTCCTTCAATAGGACGTTTTTCTTCAATAGGACGTTTTTCTTCAATAGGACGTTTTCCTTCAAAAGGACGTTTTTCTTCAAATAGGACGTTTTCCTTCAATAGGGGACGTTTTTCTTCAAATTGGACGTTTTCCTTCAATAGGACGTTTTCCTTCAAATAGGACGTTTTTCTTGATTGTTTTGTAAAAGTACAAAACTGCTGCACGCACTGAATAGTAATGAGATTTCCTTCAATTTAAAAGTATTCTTATTCATCAGAATAATGATGTAAGATATCGTGGCATAGCTCCTTCAAATAGTTGCTAAAAACGTAACGATACACTAACAATTCAAATGTCGTCTTTCATTACATTTATCATGAACAGTGCATCTTTTTTCCTTATAATATTAGAACTTGAAGGCGCACTATGAAAGGGACTTGGTTCCTCCTACTTCCGACAACATCTAATTTACATTTTGGTTTTAATTTCACAATTTACTTGTTTGTCCTCAATAAGATGCCAATTAAAACTTTTAGACTTGAATTAGCGAGTTTGAATTTCGCGGTGTTGCAAACTAGCCATGGTTATATTAATATTATTCTATTGATTCGGCTATTGATTGACAAATGGGCCCTGGTCTTCTCTGGAAAGCCCCATTTTTAGTGCGCCTTCGTATTTTACCAGTTATCTTAAGAAGTATTCTCTCTCAAGCTGAAAATAAATGAATGAATATAATCATAAAAGTTATTCTTTGGTCTACAAACTGTCTTTTTTACTCTGTAGTAAAATCCTGTTGTGGTTTGGAAAATATAGTTCAGATAGTCCATTCTTCAAGTTGAATCTGTAGGCCATGATCGATGCCTCCAGAAATTTCGAAGCCATCACACGAAAAAACATTTCTGTTTGTGTTCCAGAAGCATTTATCTCTGAGCCTCTAGGGTACTAACAAAGTTAGGTATTTAGCGTGGTATTTAGACTTGTTGACGCGCAACGGAGATAAACATCAGAACCACATCTCATAGTTACATCATACTGGCAGCAAAGACAATATTTCTCTTGGTTTTGATGATACCTAGAAAAACAGCAATACGGGAGACATGTTTAGGAAGGAAAACGTAACAAATTCTTAAATAATTGATTGATTGTTAAGCCCTGGTCAAACGGCGCATGAGAGTCGATGGTAGTTGAAACTCGCGCTCCCGTTTGACCACCGACTATCATGCACTATCATCGACTCTCGTGCGCTCTCATCGAATTTGAACCTGCTCAAATTTTTGATGAGAGTCCATGAGAGTTTTTCCGTTTGACCACGCGGCGACCACGCGGCGCATGATAGTTCTGGTAGTTACGTGAGATAAACTATCATCGACTATCATGCGAGTGATTGATTGATTGATAGATAGATAGATAGATAGATAGATAGATAGATAGATAGATAGATAGATAGATTGATTGATTGTTTGTTTGATTGATTGATTGATTGATTGTTGACTCTTCAGTCTTCATTTCATTTTTCCCCGCCATTTTCAATCGGGTGCAAACATGGCGTGATAAACTGCATTTGTATAAAATTAGATGTCAATTAATGTCTGTGAAAATTGATTTTAATAACCTACAGTGGAGCACCTCCATGGCCATTGCGGTCACGATTTATCGACCAAACAAAGCAGTCATTTCTTATCTGAAAACCCCTTTATTCCAACCACATTATTTTATGCGAACAACGACTCGACCTTTATTTTATTTATGAATTTACCCCTTTGAAGTGCCCCTATGATCAAATTGTTGATATTCATTTTTTTTTTTACATTTTCGTGTACAATATGACTTTTCGTGTACAATATGACTTCAATCCATTACGAACATTAGAAATCATTTTTTTGGACTTTTATTTCCGAGAATTTATGGCCGCCATTACTTGACCTTGTTCCAAGGCTTGTATTGGTTGCGAATTAGAGAAAATGACGTCAGATGCTCAAAATACCTCACGGGTTGAAATTATAATAACAACAAGTATAGAAAATTGCACGAAGAAAACGTCCAAAGTTTTTGTTGCTCTTCATGCAATTTTCTATACTTATTCAAATCCACTGTGAACATGAAATATTATAAAATGTCTTCAATTTTCTCGTTTGGTTCTCAGTAAAATATAAATCATTGCAACGTTTTACAAAATATAATTGGCAAACTTCTATTCCTCTTTAAAATACCATAAAAGCCCCCGGGGGCTTATTTAATTTCAGGCCTCAAGAAGGGGGGCTTATTAGGGAGGGGGGCTTAATAGAGAGGGGGGGGGGGCTTATTACAAAATCTGACTTCCAAAGGGGGGCTTATTAGATAGGGGGCTAAATAGAGCTTTTACGGTAAACACATTGAGAGAATTTGAATTTTGATCGATGTGCGAGATCTTCAAATTCTATCTTCTTTGGATATCTGAATGTATTTTTTCCAAACTGAATTATTCCATAAACTCGTGAGAAAAAGAAAATCATCCGTAATATAATGTAGAAAATATACTTCAATTTGAGATATTTGTAAAACAATCAAGTCAGGATAGAGAGTAACAATTCCAAACTAATCACAGCAATTATATATCCACTGTGAACATAACATCTTACAATTTCTCAAAATTCTGGTTCGTTTGTTCTCAGTAAGATTAATTAAAACTTTTAGAAAAGATCATTGATAAAATCATGTACTTCAAAAATATGAACTTTCAGTGAATTTAAATTTAGCGGGGCTTGCGTTAGCGCAAACATGCCCTCTAAACATCGTGTCACAATTCCATCTCATTTTGCAAGCAAAATATATTTCTTACAAACAGAACTAGTTCAAAAAATATTGAAAAAGTTTCATTATTTTTCTGGGTTCAGATTAATTAGCAAAGAAAACTGACGAAATTTATTTCCTTATTATTTTTAAACGACATCAAATAATTTGCATTTTAGTTTTGCACATGGAGGCCAGAGCTTTGCAAAGTTCTTCAATTGTAATCCTTTACACATTTCGTATCCATTCTGAGCATAAAACGTTACAATTTCTCAAATTTCCTCGTTTGTCCTCAGTAAGATGCAAATTAGAACGGATCATTCAAAATTATTTACTTCAAAAATAAACTTTGAGCGAGCTTGAATTTCGCGGTGTTGCGTTAACGTAAACACCCACGCTAGCAGTTATGATAATATTATGTCAAAATTTAATCTTATTTTGCTAGTCAAATATATTTCTTGCAAACAGAAATAGTTTTAAAAAATATTGAAAACATTTCATGATCAAAAGGATTTGCAGAAAACTGTCAATTTACAACACACTCTTTGAATAGAGCTGTATTTTCAGATAATAAATTTCTAAAAATAAATTTCTAGCTTTTTCAGAGTATATAACTTGTGTCACCGATTGATTACAATCTTTCTCAATAAATGTCTATTTCTCTGTAGTATATAGCTTGTCAAAACCACCATTTATTTTTGATATATTTGATGCAAATAAAACATGGAAAGCAAACATTTAATTGAAAAAATATCAATTCAAAATCGCAAGGATAACTATTTTTGAGCTGAAAACGTTTTCTCTGCGTCATAAAGTTAGCAAAAAACGATTCAATTGTGATTTTGAATCCGCCAAAATTGACAAAAGGCAAAACCTGAAGGATTTTGGAAAAAACGCTGCACAAAAACAGAAAAATCTCAACTGAAATTTAAGCTGAAAAACACCAAATGTGAATAAAAACACCTTTTCAAAACATACAGTTGTGCTTTTGATTTTGTGGTCTGTATAACTGTAAATCCCAACTTTATCGCGCCTTTTTCTGTCCATTGAACCAGGCACCAGTGTTTTGTATACTATAGCTAAGCTCCCAAAACGACAAGAGAACACAGCACATACGTTTTCCATAGATCAGAATATAAAAAAAAAAAAACAAGAGAAAAAAACCTGTCGTCGCTGTTTTATATTAAAAGTATGATCCAATTATTTCAACGAAGAAAGCTGTTCTCTGCATAATAAAAGCCAGTGTTCTCTTGTCGCCTGTAAATATAGCGAAAGTGACGATAAGGTACTGATCATTGTGCATACATCACATAAAGACCATGAGCGATCAACGCGACAGAATCGAAAGCTCGCCTTTGCTTTTGTAGCTAGCGTTCAATTAACTGCCAAATTACATCAAAACAATCACGAATTTGTTCCGAGATAAAAATAAATCAATAAATGATCGCATTCTCGAGGCTTTTGTGTATTAAATACATGGTCTGCAAAAGAATCAGTACCCTTTAAAAATGGTGGCTGATATTAAACTACTTTAAAGTATTTTGAACCAATTTTCCAGTTCTTGGCGTTTTTGTCATATCCAGACAATTAATCAATTCCATCTGGCAAAATCCATAGTGAAGATTCCTCATACATTGTGACATTTCCTCCAGTTCTTGATGTTTTTGTCATATCCAGACAATTGGTAAATCCGATCTCCTAATAGCCACCATTGTTACTACAATTATTTGATAATTTCAAAGTTCTTATCTTTGTAGTATTTCCTCCTAATTCAGTGATTCTAGTTTGTCCTCTTGGCCAGATTCTTTATTTTCCTTTCCTCCTCGCCAAAGTCTTCCTGAAAATAGAAATCATCAATCAAATGATCAATAAAAGCTCAATATTCGAAAACTACGGATTTAAAGCTTGATAAACTCTAGCCCTTCGTAACTGGGCGAGTGTTTGCATGACACGCGAGTGCTACGCGCGTGGGTCGACACGAAAACTCAGTAAACTCGCAATTATATATTTTGAAGGCCAAGTTGAAATTTTAATAGAATAAAAACTATAAGTAAAAGTTTGAATTCGTAAGTGAAAGAAACGAAAACTTGGCACATCATTTGAAAAATATTATGGCCACAAGTAAGCTAATTAAGAATACATTATCGCATGCGCCGTTGCCAAGTTAAAAATTCAACGCGCCTTGTCGGGTTCCAACAAGTTAAATGCTATAGCGATATTTCTCGTTACGTCACCTATTGTTATTAATGTGCCAACCAGAGAACTATTGGCTGTTGAAACAAAGAGCTCTTTTGTTTAATGGCTGGCAAATTTGACTAACAAAACAAATTTGACGTAATGTTGATCAACAGTGAACACTCCTATTAATACCAAAAGACAACTAAAGTTTCCTCTTGCTTTTATCAATCTAGAATCTTTATTTAGCCCTGGCTATATTGCAAACGATAGAAAATATACTGCTTTGCTGTAGAATTTCGAGTTAAAACGGCGCTCAATGCGAGCAGCAAGCGCACGTGTTAACTCGCTGATAATTGTTTACTTTCTGGACAAAATTAAAGTAATATGTTTCAAAAACAGTGCTTACCTTGGTTGTAATACCGTTGACGTCTTTCCTGGCTTTAAGTTCCTCATCTTCTTCCTCCAACAAGATCAGACAGACGACACATCTTCACAAATCCACGAACAACGTCGTTCGTGGAAGATTCTATAATTTGTCATGAATATGGATTAACAACTGAAAACAATCACTGTCAAATACGCAAAACATTTCGCACGATTTTTGCATGCACGCAGTTCATTCAGCGAATCACGAACAGTGAAAACAGAGAACCATTGCACATGCTAACTACGCCTTCGTTGCAATTAGTTCAGTTGTTTTCCGTGTTTGCAAATTTTTTTCATATAACATGAGAAACAAAATGTTTCTGACAGGAGAAAGAAAAATATTTTGAAAGAAGAAATCCGATGTTGATCATTTTTTAAAAGCATTAAGAAAAACAGCGTCTCAAGTTGTAGCTTGGCGAATTTTTCAACTAAACTTTTTTTTTATCCCCATTCTTGGGAATTCAAAGGACATTGGTGCAACATTGGTGAAGCATTGACCATGTCCCTGAAATTGTTGCGCGCAATACGGCAAGTAATGTTGGAAAATAGCCGCCATGACACAGCTCAAAAGTACCAGACAATCATATCTGATTTTTTCTGGTGTAATAGGCCAGCAATGCATGCAACGACGCTGGAAATTTTATCGAGCGTCATAGGCCCACTATGCGTGCAAAGACGCTAGCCAATTTATCTAGTGTCATAGGCCCGCAATGCGTGCAAAGACGCTATACCCTAATTTATCTAGTTTCATAGGCCCGCAATGCGTGCAAAAATGCTAAGGGCATACCTTCCCTAATGTGAACGGCTGATACTTCGCTGTCAGAGCACCGTCTGACTAGCTACTTCACCACTTTACTAGAAATAGAATGAACTTTCCAAAAAAAGTAGTTTTGATTGGCATCGGTGTTACCATAGCAACGCAGCGATGACGTCATGTATTTTTACATATGACCATTTTTCTCGACATCTAGACGTAAACTTTTAAAACCACCTTATGTTCCTTGAAGCCTAGATGTAGCTCTTCACGATTAAGAATTTTTAAACAATTATATGAGAGCGTTTTGGAATAAAATGCGGTTGAATATTTTCATTAAAAAAATTAAATATTCACCTTACTTTGTTTAATTCGTCGATACCAATGTCTTCTTAACTGATCGAGGTAATGTTTTTACCACATATTATACCTGTGACATTGGACTGGTTTCTGTCAGAGTTTCTTCGAAATTGCTTCATTCGATTTTATTTCATGTAGACAGAAGTAATCCCTGCTAGATTCGCATTTTACTCAACGTAGTAACATATTTGTTACGGAAGCTGTAATTAAAAAACTAGTCGATAAATTTTTTTTACTTTTTTTTTATGCGAAGTTTAACATCTATTACGCTTTCTCTGGAATTTTCAAGTGGATTGAATCATTTTAAGGGTACGAAATAAAAATAAAATACAAACACTTTTACATTCATCCGCACAATCGTTTTTACTATATTATTTGTTGACAGCTGATCTCTTTCAGAAATTTCTCTTTTGTCTATATTCAGGCATATTTGTGTGCGCCTACGACGCTTGCTTGCAAGGTTTCGTTGCTCCAAAAACGCCGCTCATGAAAATTCTGTTTTTCGTTAGTACAATGGAAATTAACATAAATCTGTAGTCACGCAGAAAATAAACTTTTTGGACAATCACATAATCGCAAAAATGTAAAAACTCCTTCGATTATCCACATTCTGCATTCATTTGTAATTGAATAAGAACTTTGTAACAACAATCAAAATAATATCCGTCCATGAAAACAACGCACTGCTTCCGCGGTAACTAATATATCAATTATAATAACGTTACATCTGGCTGCGTGACCCACTCATATATGTTGATTATCGGTGAAGAAAATCATTTTCACGAACGACGTATCATCAGCAGCGAAGCGTTGCAAGCAGGCATGGTAAGCGCACACAAATATGCCTGAATATAGACAAAGAGAAATTTCTGAAAGAGATCAGCTGTCAACAAATAATATAGCAAAAACGATTGTGCGGATGAATGTAAACGTGTTTGTATTTTTATTTTTATTTCGTACCCTTAAATGATTCAATCCACTTGAAAATTCCAGAGAAAGCGTAATAGATGTTAAACTTCGCATAAAAAAAAGTAAAAAAAAATTATCGACTAGTTTTTTAATTACAGCTTCCGTAACAAATATGTTACTACGTTGAGTAAAATGCGAATCTAGTAGGGATTACTTCTGTCTACATGAAATAAAATCGAATGAAGCAATTTCGAAGAAACTCTGACAGAAAACAGTCCTATGTCACAGGTATAATATGTGGTAAAAACATTACCTCAATCAGTTAAGAAGACTTTGGTATCGACGAATTAAACAAACGTAAGGTGAATATTTAATTTTTTAATGAAAATATTCAACCGCATTTTATTCCAAAACGCTCTCATATAATTTTTTATTAAAATTCTTAATCGTGAAGAACTACATCTAGGCTTCAAGGAACATAAGGTGGTTTTAAAAGTTTACGTCTAGATGTCGAGAAAAATGGTCATATGTAAAATACATGACGTCATCGCTGCGTTGCTATGGTAACACCGATGCCAATCAAAACTACTTTTTTGGAAAGTTCATTCTATTTCTAGTAAAGTGGTGAAGTAGCTAGTCAGACGGTGCTCTGACAGCGAAGTATCAGCCGTTCAAATTCGGGAAGGTATGCCCTTGCAAAACTGAGATGAGCCACCTTAACTGGTGTAATAGGCCCGTAATGCGTGCAAAGACGCTAGCCAATTTATCTAGTGTCATAGGCCCGTAATGCGTGCAAAGACGCTGGAAATTTTTTCTAGAGCAATGCGTGCACACACGCTAGGCAACTTATCTGGTGTGACAGGCCCGTAAAGCGTGCAAAGACGCGATACCCTAATTTTTCTGGTGTCATAGGCCCGCAATGCGTGCAAAGAGGTTAGACAATTTCTCTGGTGTTATAGGCCCGTAATACGTGCAACAAAGTTAGTGTCATAGGCCCGTAAAGCGTGCAAAGACGCTAGACAATTTATCTAGTGTCATAGGCCCGCAATGCGTGCAAAGACGCTAGAAATTTTATCTACTGTCATAGGCCCGCAATGCGTGGAAGACGCTATACCCTAATTTATCTGGTGTCATACGCCCGCAATGCGTGAAAACACGCTAGACAATTTATCTGGTGTGATAGGCCCGTATAGCGCCATTTCACGTAGGTTCAATGGGGCTGTATAATACATTTATCTAGTGTCATAGGCCCGCAATGCGTGCAAAGACGCTATACCCTAATTTTTCTGGTGACATAGGCCCGCAATGCGTGCACACACGCTAGGCAACTTATCTGGTTTGACAGGCCCGTAATGCGTGCAAAGACGCTATACCCTAATTATTCTGGTGTCATAGGCCCGCAATGCGTGCAAAGACGTTAGACAATTTCTCTGGTGTCATAGGCCCGTAATACGTGCAACAAAGTTAGTGTCATAGGCCCGCAATGCGTGGAAATACGCTAGGCCCTAATTTATCTGGTGTCATACGCCCGCAATGCGTGAAAACACGCTAGACAATTTATCTGGTGTGATAGGCCCGTAATGCGTGCAAATACGCTAGACAATTTATCTAGTGTCATAGGCCCGCAATGCGTGCAAAGACGATGGAAATTTTATCTAGTGTCATAGGTCCGTAATGCGTGGAAAGACGCTATACACTAATTTATCTAGTTTCATAGGCCCGCAATGCGTGAAAACACGCTATACCCTAATTTATCTAGTTTCACAGGCCCGCAATGCGTGCAAAACGTTAGACAATTTATCTAGTGTCATAGGCCCGTAATGCGTGCAAAGACGCTAGCCAATTTATCCAGTGTCATAGGCCCGTAATGCGTGCAAAGACGCTATACCCTAATTTATCTAGTTTCACAGGCCCGCAATACGTGCAAAAACGTTAGACAATTTATCTAGTGTCATAGCCCCGCAATGCGTGCAAAGACGCTAGACAATTTATCTAGAGTCATAAGCCCGCCGAGCGTGCAAAGACGCTAGACAATTTATCTGGTGTCATAGGACCGCAATACGTGCAAAGACGTTAGACAATTTATCTGGTGTCATAGGTCCGCAATGCGTGCAAAGACGCTGGACAACTTATCTGGTGAGATAGGCCCGAAATGCGTACAAAATCGCTAGACAATTTATCTAGTGTCATAGGCCTTGCAATGCGTGCAAAGACGCTGGAAATTTTATCAAGTGTCATAGGCCCGCAATGCGTGCAAAGAGGTTGGAAATTTTATAATAATAAAACTAATAATAATAATAATAAATTTATATAGCGCCATTTCCCGTAGGTTCAATGGGGCTGTATAATACATTTTATCTAGTGTCATAGGCCCGCAATGCGTGCAAAGACGCTATAGCCTAATTTTTCTGGTGACATAGGAAAGCAATGCGTGCACACACGCTAGGCAATTTATCCGGTGTGACAGGCCCGCAATGCGTGCAAAGACGCTATACCCTAATTTTTCTGGTGTCATAGGCCCGCAATGCGTGCAAAGACGTTAGACAATTTCTCTGGTGTCATAGGCCCGTAATACGTGCAACAAAGTTAGTGTCATAGGCCCGCAATGCGTGCAAAGACGCTGGAAATTTTATCTACTGTCATAGGCCCGCAATGCGTGGAAAGACGCTATGCCCTAATTTATCTGGTGTCATACGCCCGCAATGCGTGAAAACACGCTAGACAATTTATCTGGTGTGATAGGCCCGTAATGCGTGCAAAGACGCTAGACAATTTATCTAGTGTCATAGGCCCGCAATGCGTGCAAAGACGCTGGAAATTTTATCTACTGTCATAGGCCCGCAATGCGTGGAAAGACGCTATACCCTAATTTATCTGGTGTCATACGCCCGCAATGCGTGAAAACACGCTAGACAATTTATCTGGTGTCATAGGCCTGTAATTTTTGCAAATACGCTAGACAATTTATCTAGTGTCATAGGCCCGCAATGCGTGCAAAGACGATGGAAATTTTATCTAGTGTCATAGGTCCGTAATGCGTGGAAAGACGCTATACCCTAATTTATCTAGTTTCATAGGCCCGCAATGCGTGCAAAAACGCTACACAATTTAACTGGTGTGATAGACCCGTAATGCGTGCAAAGACGCTAGCCAATTTATCTAGTGTCATAGGCAAGCAATGCGTGCAAAGAGGTTGGAAATTTTATAATAATTAAAATAATAATAATAATAATAAATTTATATAGCGCCATTTCCCATAGGTTCAATGGCGCTGTATAATACATTTATCTAGTGTCATAGGCCCGCAATGCGTGCAAAAAAGCTAGTGTCATAGGCCCGTAATGCGTGCAAAGACGCTAGACAATTTATCTAGAGTCATAGGCCCGCAGAGCGTGCAAAGACGCTACACAATTTATCTGGTGTCATAGGCCCGCAATGCGTGCAAAGACGTTAGACAATTTATCTGGCGTCATAGGCCCGCAATGCGTGCAAAGACGCTGGAAATTTTATCTAGTGTCATAGGTCCGTAATGCGTGCAAAGACACAATACCCTAATTTATCTAGTTTCATAGGCCCGCAATGCGTGCAAAAACGCTACACAATTTAACTGGTGCGATAGACCCGTAATGCGTGTAAATACGCTACCCAATTTATCTAGTGTCATAGGTCCGCAATGCGTGCAAAGAGGTTGGAAATTTTATAATAATAAAAATAATAATAATAATAATAAATTTATATCGCGCCATTTCCCATAGGTTCAATGGCGCTGTATAATACATTGTTTCTGGTGTCATAGGCCCACAATGCGTGCACACACGCTAGACAACTTATCTGGTGTGATAGGCCCGTAATGGGTGTAAAGACGCTATACCCTAATTTTTCTGGTGTCATAGGCCCGCAATGCGTGCAAAGACGTTAGACAATTTCTCTGGGGTCATAGGCCCGTAATACGTGCAAAAAAGTTAGTGTCATAGGCCCGTAAAGCGTGCAAAGACGCTAGACATTTTATCTAGAGTCATAGGCCCGCAGAGCGTGCAAAGACGCTATGTCCTAATTTATCTAGTTTCATAGGCCCGCAATGCGTGCAAAAACGCTAGACAATTTATCTGGTGTCATAGGCCCACAATGCGTGCACACACGCTAGGCAACTTATCTGGTGAGATAGGCCCGCAATGCGTGCAAAAACGCTACACAATTTACCTGGTGTGATAGGCCCGTAATGCGTGCAAAGACGTTAGACAATTTCTCTAGTGTCATAGGCCCGCAATGCGTGCAAAAACGCTAGACAATTAATCTGGTGTGATAGGCCCGTAATGCGTGCAAAGACGCTAGACATTTTATCTAGTGTCATAGGTCCGTAATGCGTGCAAAGACACAATACCCTAATTTATCTAGTTTCATAGGCCCGAAATGCGTGCAAAACGCTACACAATTTAACTGGTGTGATAGGCCCGCAATGCATGCAAACACGCTAGCCAACTTAACTGGTGAGATAGGCCCGTAATGCGTGCAAAGACGCTAGACAATTTATCTAGTGTCATAGGTACGCAATGCGTGCAAAGACGCTGCAAATTTTATCTTCCGTCATAGGCCCGCAATGCGTGCAAAGACACTATACCCTAATTTTTCTGGTTTCGTAGGCCCGCAATGCGTGCAAACACGCTAGACAACTTATCTGGTGAGATAGGCCCGTAATGCGTGCAAAGACGCTAGACTACAGACAAACACCAACATCTACTCTTTTCATCTTGTCATCCCTTGCATACTAAAAAAGCCATTCCTTTCAGTCTAGCCCTACGGTTACGACGTATTTGTTCTACCGACGAAACATTCCAGACTCGCGCTGCTCAATTAAGAACATACCTCCTCAAACGAGGATATAACCGAAACTTCCTTACTAGACAAATACAACGCGCTACCGACATTCCCCCGGACTTACTTTACAAACCAAAGACACCAACAAACCTAAACGTATACCTTTTATAACTACTTTCAATCCATCACTTCCACACATCTCTAACATCATAAAAAAACATTATAATTTGCTCCTCTCTTCTGACCGCTGTAAAAAAACTTTTCAACACATGCCTCTTGTAGCCTTTAGACGTTCCTCTAACCTACGTGACTTACTAGTTACAGCTAAACTCCCTTCTAACTCGACTAATACCCATCTACAACTCCCTTCCGGTTCTTTCCGTTGTGGAAAGAATTGCGCTACTTGTCCTTACATTTCTGATGGACTTACTAACTATACTTTCTTCTCTACTGGACAAACTCACTCTATCAAATCTAACCTTACCTGTAACACCAAAAATCTAATTTACATGATTCAATGTAACCGCTGCAATTTACAATACATAGGAGAGACTAAACGACGCTTAAAAGACAGATTTAATGAACACCGCCGTACCATAGATAACCCTAATACCAAATCTAAACCTACTACAGTCGCTGAACACTTTCTCTCCTCTCCTAATCACACTGCTAACGACATGCAATTAATCCCCATTGAAAAAATATTTTCTAACAGAGACTCAATACGTAAGGCCAGGGAAGCTTTTTTAATCACAAAAGCTAGAACACTTGAACCCCATGGCCTTAACATCCGCGAAGAAAGATATTAGATATTTAGTTTCCCTACATTATTTTATTCTATTGTTTTACTGTCAATCTTTGTTATCTCTCTGACGTATTTCCGTTATTACGCAAAAACTGTTAGTAGCTACTATATAACACGTATATCAATGTAAAATTTCCTCATTGTACCTGAAGAAGACTGGTTTGGCCAGTCGAAATATAGTACTTAAAAAACTTAAAAATCTACGTTGTATCGGTCTCTGCTTCTACAGTATAAAGACGCTAGACAATTTATCGAGCGTCATAGGCCCGCAATGCGTGCAAAATCGCTAGACAATTTATCTAGTGTCATAGGCCTTGCAATGCGTGCAAAGACGCTGGAAATTTTATCAAGTGTCATAGGCCCGCAATGCGTGCAAAGAGGTTGGAAATTTTATAATAATAAAACTAATAATAATAATAATAAATTGATATAGCGCCATTTCCCATAGGTTCAATGGGGCTGTATAATACATTTATCTAGTGTCATAGGCCCGCAATGCACGCAAAGACGCTATACCCTAATTTTTCTGATGACATAGGCCCGCAATGCGTGCACACACGCTAGGCAACTTATCTGGTGTGACAGGCCCGTAATGCGTGCAAAGACGCTATACCCTAATTTTTCTGGTGTCATAGGCCCGCAATGCGTGCAAAGACGTTAGATAATTTCTCTGGTGTCATAGGCCCGTAATACGTGCAACAAAGTTAGTGTCATAGGCTCGTAAAGCGTGCAAAGACGCTAGACAATTTATCTAGTGTCATAGGCCCGCAATGCGTGCAAAGACGCTGGAAATTTTATCTACTGCCATAGGCCCGCAATGCGTGGAAAGACGCTATACCCTAATTTATCTGGTGTCATACGCCCGCAATGCGTGAAAACACGCTAGACAATTTATCTGGTGTGATAGGCCCGTAATGCGTGCAAATACGCTAGACAATTTATCTAGTGTCATAGGCCCGCAATGCGTGCAAAGACGATGGAAATTTTATCTAGTGTCATAGGTCCGTAATGCGTGGAAAGACGCTATACCCTAATTTATCTAGTTTCATAAGCCCGCAATGCGTGCAAAAACGCTACACAATTTACCTGGTGTGATAGGCTCGTAATGCGTGCAAAGACGCTAGCCAATTTATCTAGTTTAATAGGCCCGCAATGCGTGCAAAAACGCTAGACAATTAATCTGGTGTGATAGGCCCGCAATGCGTGCAAAGACGCTAGACAATTTATCTAGTGTCATAGGCCCGCAATGCGTGCAAAAACGCTATACCCTAATTTTTCTGGTGTCATACTCCCGCAATGCGTGAAAACACGCTAGACAATTTATCTGGTTTGATAGGCCCGTAATGCGTGCAAAGACGCTAGACAATTTATCTAGTGTTATAGGCCCGCTATGCGTGCAAAACGCTATATAATTTATCTGTTGTCATAGGTCCGCAATCCGTGCAAAGTAGCTATACCCTAATTTATCTAGTTTCATAGGCCCGCAATGCGTGCAAAAACGCTACACATTTTACCTGGTGTGATAGGCTCGTAATGCGTGCAAAGACGCTAGCCAATTTATCTATTTTAATAGGCCCGCAATGCGTGCAAAAACGCTAGACAATTAATCTGGTGTGATAGGCCCGCAATGCGTGCAAAGACGCTAGACAATTTATCTAGTGTCATAGGCCCGCAATGCGTGCAAAAACGCTATACCCTAATTTTTCTGGTGTCGTACTCCCGCAATGCGTGAAAACACGCTAGACAATTTATCTGGTTTGATAGGCCCGTAATGCGTGCAAAGACGCTAGACAATTTATCTAGTGTTATAGGCCGCTATGCGTGCAAAACGCTATATAATTTATCTGTTGTCATAGGTCCGCAATCCGTGCAAAGTAGCTATACAATTTACCTGGTGTCATAGGCCCGCAATGTGTGCAAAGACGCTAGACAATTTATCTGGTGTAATAGGTAATAATAATAATAATATTTAGTATTTATATGGCGCAAATTAACATATGAATATGATCAAATGCGCCTTACAATAAAAGATATGCTATGATTATGAGTAATTTAAAACTAAAATATTTACAATTATGTATAGGACTATAAAGTTAAAAAGCTAAAAATCGGGCCTAGTAAAAATGTGTATAAAAAATCAAGAGCTATTCATACGCCTTTCTAAATAAAAATGTCTTCAATTTGGACTTAAAACGGTTAAAATTGTCCTCCTCTCTTATTGTATTCGGCAATCCGTGCAAAGACACAAATGAAAATGAAACTTATATGGTGTGTAAAGCATCCAAAAATGTTTGTTTTAGTGACAGCCACGTGTCAATTATGACGTCGTATCGAACATTAAAGTGAAGGCGTTTCTGTCCCCAGTGGCTTGGAGCTATGCCGGCAGTTATTCCGTTTTCTCAAACATCACTCCTTACATGGCTGAAGTGACTTGGTCGATTTTCCCTCTCAATAGTCTGCAGGTTTCTTCAGTTTAGTCAAGATTATATCAATCTCTTTGACCTCCCGCAGCACTGGAGGACACGAGTTCGTCTTCGGTTTCTTCTAGAAAGTAAATAGAAGAGTTTTTCCTCTGGGGACCAAGGTTCCCGTGAGCTCTCAGACGATGTATAGTTGCTGACATTCCATGTTTACTAAGTGTTTCCATCGGCGATTTGTGAAGGGAAATTGAACCCTAAGACAAAGCCATCGAAGACCTGCTATGTGAGTACAGTGTCTAGCTCAAGAACAAAAACTAATGACGTAATGGGGAGTTCTGAATTGTTAGGCCTCTCGAAAAACAAACGACGGACCGTTCAAAAAACTGTATTATTAGTAGGCAACTTTAATTTTCTCCGAACCACCACTGCGTTGTAGAATTGAGACTTGACGAGCATCTATGCACAGGGTTGACAGTTTGGTAAAATCCAAAGTTATCTTCACCGCCTGGGTTGCGCACCGCTCCTGTGAGGGGACTGGTCAGCTGGCATCCTTTTTGTGATCCATAATACGAGTCAACATGCGCGTGCCAAATATCGATCTGGGCAAAATGAGCTGTGCATTGCCCGCAGCTGTAGCCCCGGATATTGATGTATTCGTATTTCTTGCATCCATCGATCTTCAACCGTATCACGTCGATATCAGTGATTTTCGCTCTTAAGTAATCGGTGTAGTTGAGGCCAGCGGTGTTAAAGTTGCACGTTGCGCGGACATGAGTAGAGTTGCTTGAAATCATCTTCATCCGGGAAAACGATAAACGGAACTTATTCCAGTCAAAGGCGTTTTCGTTGACAGGATAATCCACGTAAAATGGTTTTACTGCAAACTCATTCTTATTAGCCAGGCTGAACGACTCAAAAAGAGTCCAAACGAATCCATTTTTATCGTTAAAATCACAGAAGGCTTCATAGATAAAGTTCTTTATGGGATCAAAGATTGAATATACACCGGACTCCGCCCTTGTGTACTTTTCAAGGTGCTCTTTACAAGATGTGGCTTGGCGCTTTTGACAAAATTTGCCAAAATACCCCATTGCGCAGGAACAGTTGAACTTGTGTTTGGCATGTTTACACAACTCTGTGCACGTACCTCCATGAAGACACGGATTCTGGCTGCAGCATTGGTTGCTGCAAGATTGGCCTGAGCATGCGCTGTCCTGAAGCATCCAGAGAACACAAATTAAGTTTTTGTTTGGTTGCATATGCAAAGAACATTGGAAAAAGACAAAGTACGTTATTTAGAACTGAACCCATTTTAATAGCGGACCCCATAATTATTCTTTCTGTAAACAGTCAACGAAGCAATGGGAACTCTATGGTAATTTATATAAATAAAAGACTCTTTTTTATGACACTAGTGCTATTGATTTGTCTTCGATAGCTAGACCGTTATTAATTAACTAGCAGCAAGAGATGATGATCTAAGAGAAAAATTCCCCGTGCCATGATAACCTTTTTGAAATCCAATCTGGTAGAGCTCTTATAAAATATCTCAGTTAAGAAATGAAATAGATATAAAAATAGATTTTAAACATTATCATTGAAAGAGATCCATGTATATCTGTGGGAAGCTTCTCTTAGATCATCCTCTCTGTTGCAAGCGCGCAGACATCGATTTATATCGATTGATTGATATGACTTGCAAATATATTTTTTTTCAAGCGAAACGTTGCGACAAAATAAAAAAATAAAAGGCATTATTACACGACATGGCATTTTAGAGTGCGAATACGCACAAAGACGAGAGCAGATATGAGACCGTATTACACGGGTCTCAGTCCCCCTGACCGCGCGCTACGGAAAACACTGTTGAAAGCCTATATTTTAGGAAATATATTATGTCGTATAATAAACAATTTATTCAGCGGAAAGTTGTGTAATACGGCTGGGCATTTTTACTCGTCAGTGTTTATTTTTTCTCGCCTAAAGGCTCGAAAAAATAAAAACTGACTCGTAAAAATACCCAGCCGTATCACACAACTTTCCGCTGAATAAACTCTTTGTATTTCTCACGCACAAAAATAAACAAACCTCATACCTGGTGCACATATTCTCTACTCATGTCAAAATATGCATATTCCGCTTCGTTAACGAAATCATCTGGAGCTGAAAACCTGTCTTCGTCCAACAACTCACAGCGATTTCCCAATATCTGGAATGCTTGGCATTTACATTTCTCTTCAAAGCATTTCATGTGACAGTCGTAAATTCTTGGCAGAGTGAAGTTTATGAAACTGTGACCCAACAAGGCGCGATTTCTAATTCCTGTTTCATGATGTCCACGACTCAGTTTGCTCTGCTCGCATGTCCCATCGCAGCTGCCTGCGGTTGTTAGCATCAAATTGTTTTCAGTAATGAATATTAAGACGAGAAGAATAAACTTTGTGGTGCCCATTGTTTTTTTCTCAGGTTAGGAATCGAAATCTGACAAAAGATGTGGTGTCTTTCTTGTAGTTGTACTATACTTTCTCTTTGAAGGATAGTTATACGCGAGGCAACCTTGCATTTCTATCCATGCAATCATATTTAAAAGAAGTATATGTTTCTTAATCAATATATGTCAGTTTAAGTCGAATACATAATTTGTCCGTGCTTGTTTTCACCTGCCGTTGAGCAAATAAAACATGAGCCGAAAAAAAAATTAAAAAAAAATTAAAAAATTAAAAAATTAAAAAAAATAATAAAACATGAGCCGGCAACTTTGTGACAACACATTAAAATTACTGTTGGTTTATTTTAGCTGGTCAAAATAAAAGTAGTTAGCATGTGTATGCTTTTAGCAATTAGATTGTTAAACAAAACAAAATTAATTTCGGTTCCTGACATAATTTCGACAAAAACTAAGTGCTATGGCGTGCAGCAATTGAAACTTTAGACGTATTTACATTTGCAAAGTCAGTATAAAATGGAATTAAAAGTTGCCCTTAAGAGCTCCGTTCCCTGCCATTCAAATGCATCGCGTGTGTACCTTCGTATGATTCTTATCTGATTTTAATATGGTAAATTAAAATATATAGATGTTATTGAGCTAGCATGAGGTCCTATAGGAGTGTTCACTTAATGCAACCATTCTCGGCTAAAACGCGCGCGCCAGACATAAGGAAAACATGTTTCTACCTAATAGAAAACAATTTTTTTTTCTTTTGTTTAATGTTTCATAATAGGAATTCGGTGAAATGCGTTCGTGAGCGGTCCATCTTAGCGGTCCGTATTGCAAAATTCGTACCGCTCAGGGAACCAATCAGAATGCTCCTTTTCATCATGGACCAGTTTGCCATATAATAAACCTCTATTTCCGTTCTGTTGACGAAGCGATTTAAGTTTTGGCAGTTAATTATACTAAATTGTAAAACCTTGGAAAATATATTTGTGTCCACTCTACAGCATTTTCAGGTCTATTACTCAAGCTACAGTCAACTCTCTCTAAACCGGACACCCTCGGGACCAGCTCTAGCTGTCCGCATTAGAGAGGTATCCGCCTTGTCACTTGACACAATAGAAACCCGTGACGTCAGAACTGGAACGAGATCTTTCTTATAACGCAAGTTACAATTGCATATTTACTGGTCCCTTTCAAAGCTGATCAGTTTGATTGTTTGTTTGATTGATGCGAAGGAAACGGTAAGTCCACCAGTAAGTAAATTGAAATTAATATCCGCCCCGTAATCTATTGATTGTACAAAAAATGCACTTCTAGTATCCGCCTTGAGAGGTATTTTTCACCAGAAGTTTGCTAAAAAAGTGTCCGCTGTCCGCCTTAGAGAGGTGTCCGCCTTAAAGAGAGTTTAGTTACAGACAAACAAGTGAATTTCGGCCGGGAGCAGCCATCCATGTCCGCCTTAGAGAGGTATCCGCCTTGCAGTGGTGTCCGCTTAGAGAGAGTTGACTGTAATTAACCTTATTAAGACCAGGAGGAAACCTTATAATACGTCCAAAAATTTCATATGACGTTGCTAGAAATTACGTCACGATTTCCAAACATCCGCCTTTTTGGATCCGCCTTTTTTCAGAAGACCACCAAAAATGACTAAAAAGAAATCAAAACCAATAAAAGAATGCTGTAACATGATTTAAAAAGGGAAACGTCATTGCAAAAAAATATATATTTTCCTTCTTTAAATCAGGAAAATTTGGAAAAACGTGCCTATCAAAATATGTTTGCCATGGTAACAGTAAGTTCCGTGAACTATGACATGCCATACCAAATCGTTTCCAGATAAATTTAAAGTAAATTTAAAAAGTTTGGCGGCTTTAACCTCAATATTTAAAATGTTATAAACGGTGACAGTCCGTGCGGGCAGATCCCCCCTCCCCTCCCCCCTCCCAACCCGGTCTGAATAGGGTTAACGTTGGTCAATATATGTTAATAAGATATAAACAAAGAACAAAATATATGGTTTCACTCAGTCGCAGGAGTGCTGGATAACATACATGTAGAGCGAAATACAAATTTAAAGATAGAAATTGTAAGACAGTTACGTCGAGTTTCGCGCACTATACGATCATCAGACTGTGCCGTTGGCGGCGGTGGAAATAAATTTAAACTAAACTTATGGAGGGCGGTGGAACTATCCTGTTTCTGATTGGCTGAATAGAATTTGTTTTCATGCTGGCATTTGGTAAGATATATAAATACCTCGGTTATTGGCTAAGTAATATTACCGTAAAATAATATCAATATACTACCTCTGTAGTAATAAATATTGATATCTAATGCAATAACCCAGCTTGCTCATTTTCACATGTCTAATTTGTCATTTATGTTGAAACACACACCGTGGTGCTGGGTATTGATTATTGATCAAAATGCATGAAGAGTTCGAAGTATTGCCTCCTGAGGTTTCCTACAACCATCAGAAAAAGAAACGAAGAGCTGTTATTTTCTTGTTGGTGGTGTTAGCAATTCTTTGTCTCATTCTGGTGTTACTGTTAATCCTCACATTTGTCCTTCGCATCCATTGTCCTAGCAACGACTCTGCGGATCATAAGGAGCAGAAAAAAGCTCGTGAAGAAATCAAAGTGGAAGATGCTCTGGTCCACTTCATCCACGTCTCAGATATCAACCTGGATATGAAATACAACAGTTCAATTCCAAAGAGTGATGTTTGCCGTTCTGATGGAGCGATCACAAGAGCCGAGTCTGACGCACCTTTTGGTCGAATTGGCTGCGATACGCCAGTTGTATTACTCAACAGCAGCTTAGAGGCAATGAAAAACGTTACCGATGGAAAGAAATTGGAGTTTGTTTTAATCTCAGGCAAGTCTCGAAAGTTGGTCCTGATAGTGGTGCTGGATTCTCAGTTATCAGTTAAAATTTTAGCCATTTATCAGATATCAGTTAATTTTGACAGATCTCATTCTCAGCTATCAGTTAAAATTTTGGTAATTTCTCAGCTAACAGTTAAAATTTTGGCCAATTCTCAGCTATCAGTTAAACCCCATCAGGACCTCTCGAAAGATCTACGTTATTAATTATCATTTTAAAAGTTAATTATTCATAAATAATGTATGTCAGGCGCATCGAGGGGGCTCGCATAAATTTATAATTCGCACGTTATCATAGTACTGAAAGGATCGAGACAAGGCTTAAAAAAGAAAACCAAAACATTTTACCCCGATTGTCTTCATGATAAACTAGAAAATTAAAACAAACAAGGGACCGAGGAATTTTGTTTTGAAATTTAAAATAATGATTGTTCTGTCTATTGTGTGAATAATGTGAGGCGTAAAATTCAATTTCCTCTCTCTGTTGTCAATAGATATCATCGTGTCGTTTCGTTTATGGCTATGCAGGAAAATTCTAATACGTGTTTATTTACGAGTTTTCACTTTCCTATATCCATTCTATTCTTTAATAAAATATAACTTTCAATTGTGCACGTACTTGCAAATTGCCACGACTACTTGGCATCTACCCTAGATAGCTCATCCTATAATGTATGCAATAATTCTTTACTTGAAATCCTCTCTCACGAACGGTGCATCTGGTTTGTAATCTGTCTCAATCTTAGCCATCCTTGTTCAGTTTTGGTTTATTATTATATATTTGCTGTTTTTATACCTTTATAATATAAAACTATTTTTTGGAGGTTTCCTTCGATTCAAAAATAATTTCAGTAATACATTGCAAGAATGATTCAATAGATCTTGACATGGCTCCTGTTATAGCTGTCCGCGTTATGAACAATGGACAAGCTTAAGATCAGTCGACTTCTCGTTTTTCCTAGAGCTCTCGGATGTTCGTGTCTGCTCGTCCGATTAGCTCACCTTGTCAAGAATTCCCGAAGCTTATGTAATGTCTTCTGTCAAGTTCGGTGTTAAGCAATTAATAACTGCATATCATACTCTGGGCAATGACAAAAAATAAAATAAAATAGGCTGATAACAAACATTTTAAAAAGAGAACACGTATATCAAAACAAATAAATAATTCTAAACCTAACCAGAGAGCATGGTTTTCCCTTCTAAATTACTAGGAATAGTTAACACTAGAGCTCTAGCAGCCCCACCTTTTGGCTAAAACCCTGCGGGGGCAATAAAGTTGAAATGGCTCGTATTCAAATGTTCAATATGTTCAAATATAATAAATGAATAAGAATACAAAAATAAAAATGTCGAGGCCTGGCTTTCAAACAATATTTAGCCATTGTAATGATATTCTGGAGTTTTACATTTGTAGGATTAAATAACAAGCTTTCCAGCAAAATTATTGGCAAGTTATTTTGCAAAATTTGAAATTACCTTTAGATTGAATGGCAGCTCAAAATAATTGGCAGAACACAAGTTGCACGAAATATTGCCAAGTGTAACACATCCTGAAATCAATGAACACGTCTTGCAACGCTTTCTTTGCAGTATGCGTTGCGAGAAGTAGAATCAAATTCTGCTTTTTGCAATGCAGCGACTTTTTTATGCGCTGCCTGGGGTGTCACACTAAGCAACGTTTCGAGCAACTTGGCTCGCAACGGCCCAAAAAGTTGCTTGCAGGAAAAATTGCCTATATATTGCAATTAACAGCGCCTTATTTGTGATTATCTTGCTTCTGTACATAGGGGATTCGTCTCCACACGAAGTAGTTCCTGATAAACAGCGTATTCTACAAGGAATTGTTGTCACCGCAAATAACCTACACGCACGTTTTCCTGACATCCCCATATTTCCTGTCCTTGGTTTGCATGATTTTCTGGTTCCATTTATTTTGCCGAACTCCAGTGATTGGTACGAGACCATTTTATCTCACTGGGCTCCCTTGATTGTCTGTGACGGATGTCCAATCGATGTCAACAAACCAACAACTATGGCCATTCTGAGGAAAACTTCTTAGAGGGTGGTTACTACAATGCAAGCATTGCAGGTATAATATAGTTGGGGTAACTCTAAAAATGTATGGAAATAGTGATGTCTGAAAAATGCACAGTTAAATAATTAAATTACATGTTTCCAATTCTTTAAAATCAATTTTGGATATTTTCTGATATTTTATAAAACCTGGAATTCCAAGATGGCGGATTCAAGATGGCGTATTTTGTGAAATGTATGACTTCATTTCGACACAATATGACGTCATAATTGACACTTGACAGTCACTGAATGCTTTACATACCATCATTAGTTTCATTGCAATAGCGTGAATACTTTTGGAGATACATGGCATGCATGGGTTGGCAGAAAGGGATTAAATGAGTTTACTCATATACAATGTTGCCCAGTCAACATGTTTGTAAGTAATGCAATTAACGGGTAACAATTGATCCATAGACGGCAAAATGGTCTTAATCGTCTTAAACACCATTTACTGGCACTACAGAAGCAATCGCGATGACCCGTATGTTAACAAAACTGCATTAGAACAGTTCTTGTGGCTTGAAACTCAACTTGAGACGGCTGAGGAACAAGGAAAGAAAGTGTTGATAACAAGCCACAGTCCTCCCGGGTAAGTCATGATCTGTTATTTGCCAAAGTTTTGATGTTAGAAAAAACACTAATGATTTAAAACCAGTCTGTACTTAGATGAACGTTTAATCGTTTGTCCCACGATGGAGTCACTTTGAAGTGTTGATCGCGACGTTTCGACTGCTTTACTGCTAGTCTTCATCAGGCGATGAGGTCGATTGTTTACGTGTCGCTATATATGCAGCACGTTGGTTCTGCTTGTTAGGCTTGCTTTTCACTGCAGGTTAACTGCTTAACTTACAATTTTCAGAATGGACATTGATGAACATGAACCTTACTGGTTGCCCAGCCATACCAAACACTATGTGGAGCTTGTTGTTGGAAAGTATCACACCATCATTGCTGGTAAGATTATATCTTGATATACAGTTGCTGTCATTTTGATTATGATGCCATTTATCTGTCTTTGCCAACCAAAATTATCAATGTTGACAAGAGAATAATCTTCTCTTGTATTTGACTACCTTTAAAATTCCTCACCTCACCACCCCACGGTGGAATCTTGGCTAAATATGTTTGTCGTTGTTGTTCTGCCAAAAAGTTTTCAGTATCACCATAAAATTCCTGGCATTTTAAAAGTTTTGTTTGGTATAATGTACTGATATTCGAGCTTATAATAATCTCGAAGGCTTACCTATATCTAGTAAACATATTTTAAATTATCGTCACGGATTGGCTATTCGTCAAAAAATAACTACAATAGCAATAATAGAGTCGATATTACAATACTCATTATCAATTATTATTTGACTTCACGTACAAATATCTA
Organism: Desmophyllum pertusum; assembly: GCA_029204205.1. Taxonomy (NCBI): domain Eukaryota; kingdom Metazoa; phylum Cnidaria; class Anthozoa; order Scleractinia; family Caryophylliidae; genus Desmophyllum; species Desmophyllum pertusum. The sequence goes on from MU827348.1 coordinate 345,515, forward strand.
AAGATGACTTTTAATGCATTTGCAGGTCAATTGTTTGGCCACATGCACAAAGATGACTTCAGACTTCAGCTTCTGGACTCTTCAGATATCAAGAAATCCTTTGCCTTAATAGCTCCTTCTCTTAGTCCGGACTTCAACAGCAATCCAGCATTCAGGGTGATGTCACTGGATAAACAAGTACTGGCTCTGGTTGATTATAATCAATATTACATGGACTTGGATCCAGGTATGATGTCAAGCAGTATGACAAATAGCCGTGTCTTCTTTTCAACTCCTTTCATTTCTGAATATGATTGAATCCCCCCAGATAGATCAACGAGCAAAGGAAAGCGAATAAACTCCCTCGTTTTAATCTCGTAAATGCGAAAGCAATAAACGGGTTATAGCATTTGGTGGACAAATTTCACTCGCTCGGTCGATAGGTTGTTAACTTTAATCACGCTATTAATTTATGCATATTAATTTATCCAATCACGAGTGGGCCTACAGAGGCCTTTGATTTACCTTCGCCCGCCCGCCTTTTTGGCGTTTTCGGGTCAAATAGACCTATTTAGCTTGGTTTGTTTGTTGCTCCATTTCAGACCATGTGACGTTACTCTAGATATATGAACGCATAATTTTTAGATAGACAATGGAACAATTGTCTAGAGAACATCACGTGGTCTAAAATGGTAATTTACATACAAAGCTAAATGGATCTATTCCAGCCTATAACATCAAAAACATTGTTTGTTTCAGCATTCCCCATCCCTGTGTGGCAGATGGACTACACATTCAGCAACAAATATCCGTCTACCAACAAGTTCCTGAATGCTGACAGGATCGATGAACTGAACCAGGAGTTGTTAAACAAAGGAAATGGACTGTTCTGGAAAGCTTATGCTTTGTCAAGACAAGTTAACTTCTGGCCTGATTACTACCCCAGAGCCATCCTCTATTGTGCTATGCGATACGTGTTCAAACAGGATTATGAGCAGTGCATTTTGAAATTGCGTTTTTCATATTGAAGGAGCTGATTATCACACTGAGTTCGCAGGCTATGTTTTCACAGCCGAAACCGAACCTTATAGTATTCTGAAACCAACGCGACTAGCATATGATTGGATCTTAGGCAAAGAAGTATAAATCTGAAATCGAGGACCAATGGAATGTATAATCATCAAGGAACTGTGCAATAATTAGCAAGGGGGGAGGAGGAGAGGGGGAGGAGGTTGCAATATGAGTTCAATATAGCTAAAAAAATACCCACCCTCCAAAAGTCCTCACAACGCTCGTGCGCACATTTCACGTAAAATTGTACGAATAACAAGGCTTTTTCATTGCAAAAACATGATTTTTTTTCTGTATATTCAATGTAGATAAGATACAGTATGACAATCTTACAGTTCTACCAATGTGTAAAAATTAAAAACGATACTGAGATACTGGTGCAACTTCAGTTACTCTACAAACTCTTCACACCAAATGGAATTTGTGAACAACTGTTTGTGCAGGGTACCTTTATTATGATACACTGTGTATGAGTGTAGCGCTTAAATTAACATAGGGTGGCCACAAAATGTATTTATCCTTTCGATTAGCGCTGATCAGCATAATATTTGAAAAATATAGTTCAACTGGGGGCTGAAAAAGGCCCAAGGCCGAAAAATGAATTGCCCATCAAACGACGTTTCGAGGTCCATTATTCTTTTATTGGGCATGTTTTCAGCCTCGGACTGTATTAGCCGATAAAGCAGTGATCCAGTAGTACTTTATTGGTGTTATACTCCTCCCATATGTTTTTCTTCAGTCATTTTCTGACAAAATCTCAGTTTATGTTTAAAACGGTTCACTGTATGCGATTAAAACCTCGACTTTGAATATGACAGTTTCAATTTCCATTCATGTATTGGTCGGGTAAAGGTCAAGGTTATTTTCATTGGTCCAGGGCACGTGACAACAGATTTCACGTACGTGTTTCTCTACAAGTGTACAGTAACACACTATGTCTTGATTTCTTTATCTAGACTTCACAGTGACTTTCCTTGCCTCTCATAAGCTTATCACTGAAGCACTCGAAGTCCTTTCAACAGCACTTTAAAATATTGATCCGTAAAACACCATTGTTTATATAGTGAGCCCAGAAATTCCACGCAGAATCCTTCTCTTTCTTTATCATGGGTGTGTTCGATTGACGTTCTTCCAGAATAGAGATACATTCTGACTTGTATCCATTCTTTTTTCGGTCCTAATAAGGTCTTGGAAACCACATTTTGATTTCCCTGGCAGTCCGCTATTTTATCTGATTCGTCAGGAAATACCCGTGACGTCATTATTCCCGAATATGCTATTACCATAAACTTCCAAAAATAGCCCTGGACTGTAAGGATTTTTTTGCGGGGGGGGGGGGGGGGGGGGGGAGGGGGGATTTTCTGGGGGCGAGGGAGTTATTTACGGGCGTTTATGCTATTCGGCACATTCGTGTTATTCGTATTCCGGAACAAGGCCAATCGAACGCGTCCTCCATAGGAACTGCAGGCACCAGTTGTAAGAGTCAGTCTAAGAACCAAATTCTGTGGTGGCGGAATCAATTGGCTTGTATTCATATGCGCCTCTTCCGTCCATGTACAGGACATACTAAAAAGATAAAGAGAGTCTGATGTCAATACACCTTATACATAAATGGCCGCCCTGAAATTTGACAAAATAAAATAAAATGTCGGTAACTAACGAAATAATTGAATGACAAGAAATATCATGTCAAAATGAGTGATTGTGTGTAGTTTTCTCATTTGAGGAGAAGTTATGTGCATTTCAATTTTGGCAAAAACTTGAAAGCGAGACAAGTTAGGACAGGTTGTTTTTTTCCCATATAAATGTCGTAAATTTGAATGAGCCGTAACTTTGCAGCCGTTTAACCAAAAGCACTGAAACTTTCCAAGGTATCGCCAATTTCTTTGATAACCTAGGGAAACAAACAATTGTAGGGTGGCCATTTATGCATAAGGTGTATAGTAACAACGCCACGTTCACAAGAAAGCGTCCTCTATTTGCATTAAAATTAAGGAATTTTCATGATCTATTCTATCTAAACTTTGCTCCTATCTGTCTGCCCACAGTAGCTTTGACAAAAATAGCGGCAATTGTGAATCCGGCAGAACAAATATCAGGCTACTGCTACAATTGTCAATACAAACAATATAAACACAAACCTCGTGGTATTTCCACAGTGACTTGCGATGTGACACAGTAAAGAGAGTAATGCCAACCTACAGGAATCAAAGAGAACAATGGCCAGTATGTATGCTGACTGTATGACTAAACAATTATATTTTCGAAACAGTTCCATATATTTGAGTGGGGTACGGGGTGAGTCACTACCAAAAAAACGAAAACAAAATCTCGAGCGTTTCGGCTGCCCGTTCAAAAAGTATCCATTACCTTTCCTCCATGCGAAACCAACGTTTCATCACTTCACGAGGCATCCGTACTCGCTGAGCCTGGATATGTCCGCCATCTTTGTTTATACCAGTGCGCGCGCGGCCCAAAATTAAGACGTAACCTCGGACGAGAATGATCATGGAAGTACGAACGACAAACGAACGACGAAAAATGCTTGAAAGCCTTGCCTAGCGTTCACAGGACCTCATTCACAGGACACCCACGAGATCACAGGAATCCACCGGATTAGTAACCCTTCTCCATCGTCGAACGCATTTAAGTCTGCACTTGGACCAGAGTGGCCCACATTGTCGAAGATTGTCTCGGTTTCTGTAGCATGAAGTATTACTACTCCCCCAGTATATTTTTCTGGTTTCCCCAACAGTTCACAGTACCCATTTATACTTCTGGGCCGGGAGGAGACTGTGAGCCGGAGTAAAGTGTCTTGTCAAAGAACACAACACAATGACCCCGGCAGACCGCTCGAACCTGGATCACTTTATTCAGAGTCCAACGCGCTAACCATTAACGCCTTCTAACTCTCATTTGGCTTTAGTATACTACAATTTCGACAAGCTCAGAACATACTTTGACCTTAAACAACTTGATTTTGTAGAACAGTACTCCACTAAAAACAGGAACCATTTAGGAAGTGAGGATGACTAATGATGGCGAGGATGGAAATGAATTACAATATGAACAATCTTGAAAACAAGCGACTTAAATTTTTACGCTTGACTTAGATTTCTTTGAAATCTTGAAAACTTCTTGTAGCAACTTAACTTTAATTTGTAGCTTCAATTAACATACCTCTCTACAGCGAGTGTACATGAAGCCTTCAACATCCACGCTAACAGCACTTGTGCATTCATCAAGAATAGCAAACTGAGGTTTGTGGTAGAAAAGTCGAGCCATCTACAGGGTTCAAAATAAAATCACAGCTTTTAGCTTGAATTTGTAGGCTTTTTTTGTCAAGGCTCATTTTTTCCCGGCTGTCAATAATGAATGAGCACGTAGTAGTTGAACTTTTTTTCACTTTCCGCGATTTGCGTGTGTGTACTGCTACACTAATTAACGGGAATCTGCCAAGAACCCGTTGCCTAGCACGTGACCAAAATCTTCCTGAATTGAAATTTCACTTTCTTCCTTGAGAAACCTTGAAATTATAAACTGATTTTAAAAACATTTCGCACATATCGCATGCTTTGAACTGCTAAAATAATGTCAGCGTCAGAATCTTCATTTTAATTAACGTGTTTCGTTCCAAACAAAGCATCGTGAACGGCTCTCTTTTTTAGGTGTTTGTTCAAGCGTAAAATACCGTCACGCTTCTTCACTCACAAATATGGGAAATCCGTTCTGTCGAGCAATATGAATACAAAACTGACTTTAATTTGAACGAGTGAAAAGTCTTAACAACCGGCACTAAACAACCAAGTTTTTGTGCAAAATAAATATTGATTACATGTGCAGAAACATAAAGTCGGTAACGCAACGGTTTGTCTAGACAAACTTGAATGTTTACGTTTCACGCTTGAACGGTGAACGAGAATTCTCCATTTCAACTTTGCAGCACGCTTCAAATTTCCAAACCTTTTTCTACTCTTTCTACTCATTTTAAAACGTTTCCAAAAAGCTTTTAAAACATTTCTTGGCTGCTTTATTGTCTGATATGAAATGTTTACTATAACATCTACAGCGACTTTGATTTCAGTTGGCCGATCAAAGTCGATATTTTCTATTTCTTCGGTGAAAAGTCGCCGGCAAGTGTGGTAAAAGTGCCGGCTGCCGCCGGCAGCCGGCTGCTATTTTGAACCCTGATCTAAATACACGCAGGAGAAAAATAGCACCAGTTAAATCTCATCAAAATACTCTTTACTTGGGGCTCGAGTAAAGGTATTAAGGGATTCTAATATTGCTGTCCTGGGGCCCAAAGGTGGCGATAAGGGTGGGGTCGGAGGAAGGTTAAGCACTGGAGTACATCTTAGTAGTCATAATCATCTAGAACTAAGAGAAAACATCAATCTAGCCCTTCCCTACCCTCGAACGCCTTCTAAAGGGTAGAGTGTACCAGGGGAATAACCATGCTGGAAGCGCGACCCAGAAGCAAAAACCGTTGTTGATTTGTTTTTCTCGAAGCGCATATAAGTCAAGGTGTGTTGTAAAAATAAAATGCGTGACAAGCTCTTGTGGCGTGACACGACTATGTTGCGTGAGAACTTGGTGTTTCATAACACGTCCAAAGACGTACAAAAAGGCGACGTCCTCGTTATAAACTTACCGCCATCCTTTGTTTCTCTCCACCACTAAGAACATCCATCCAGTCCTAAAGAATTGAAGAAATAAACTAATATTGTCTCTTTTCAATTCTTTGTGAAATCATCTGAGGCCAAATTCACAAACGTTTTACTGGAAGCAATTCCTTCTGGTGCGAACTCACACTTTCACTACGAGTTTTACTGAGAGTTTCACTGAGAGTTTTACTGCATATATACATTTATATTCTAAATTCGAGGCATTTTATCGTTTTACGGCATTCTTCTCCGCTTTTCCTAGCAAGTAAATTTACAAGTTCCATCACTGCACCTGAATTGTGTCCCAGCTTCCTTCCCGCTCAAGAATATTACCAAGATGAACCTGAAATACGAAGAACCAAATGCACAAGTCATGAAAAGGCATTGAAGATGCTGCGCAATTTAGCCTCAGTAAACAGGCGTCTGCCTTCGTACGCCTAATTGGCCATTTCCGAGTTCCCTTTACCTCTGTTTCAAAACGAGTCCAAGTGCGAAACGTTTCATATGAAAACGAGTTTCACTCACAAGTTCATTCAAATACAAATCAAACTCATTTTCATATGAAAGGTTTCGCACTTGGACTCGTTTTGAAACTGAGGCAGAAGGCAACTCGGAAGTCGCCTATCCTTCCCCAACTTGAGAGACGTCCGAGATTCAACCCGACAATTTCAGTAAGGAGATAATTTGTATGTTGACATCAGTGTTTGAAGGGTTAGGGGATTACTTGCCTGCTTGAGATAATCTTCAAGATCATGGTCGCTGAGCCCTTTCCTTTGCAAGTCTTCTACAGTGTCTGGGTATATCACTTGATCCCGCAATGTCCCGAGGGTCATATAGGGACGCTATAAGACAAGAAAAAATAACTTAGAAGTGGAAATTATTGGAAATCGCACGGAGAATCTTGTGAAGTATTTCTTTGAAGATATTTACCTGTGGAACGTAGAAAAGCTTGCTCCTGTTTGGTTTCACCAGTTTCCCACCAAAAAGTGGCCACAACTATTATAAAACAGAAATGATAGTTAATGGACATTTGTGCGCTAATAATAACGAAATTACTTTGTTTGTTATTGAAAAAATAAACTGTACATGCAAATATCACCAATAAATGTACTACACTGCTGGAAATTTGCCACGAACAAACACATCATCATTACAGTAAAGGGGCACGGTCAGGCTGGTGTCACACCATGTTAAAAGGGCGACATGTAGGTCACGCTAGAGTCACGCCATGTTAAAAGGGCTTACGCTAGGTGACGTAACAATCTCACCTCTCCCAAAATTCTAAACAACGAGCTCTTTCCACATCCATTTGGCCCACAAACCAATACATTCATCCCAGATTTAACCTGAAAAAAAAAAAGATAAAACGCATTAACAAATTACAACAGCACAGTCCCGCTCCCGCCCGCGCTTCGCGGTCAATCGCGTGTAGCCAATCATAACAAATAAAAATAGCCAATGAACCAATCAGAAGTCGAAGCAAAACCAGGCAGCCGGTATACCAAGCGCGGGAAAATGTCAAACTGGCGCCAAGCGCGAGAAAACGTCAACGGGGAAATGTCCAACAGCCAGCAGGTGCCAAGGGCGGGAAAACGTTCAATTAGTGCCAAACGCGGGAAAAAGCGCGTAAGCTGCCACGTGACGAATGGTTTTTGTTTTTTTCCCTGATTGGTCGAGAAAAAACCCAGCATGCTTGCTCTGGTTTTATAACCAGTTAGAAAAAGCTCAGTAAACGCACAACCAAATGCAGTCAACAGTTCACAGTCATTTGAAAACAGACATTAAGCCATCTAATATCGTTACCTCAAACGAAAGGTCATCGACGAGAATGTCTCCATTTGGTGTGACCAGCGGTACATGTTCAAACCTAAAACACAACCAACACAACCCAACATCAACACACAAATACTCCTTGTACAGTAAATAAATAAATACAGTAAATACTCCTTCATACATTTTGCTATAGTTCTAGTTGGGAGAATATGTTTAATCATCTCATCTGCTGATCATCTCCTTAATGTTCGTGATCTAGTAGACTCCTGGGGCTTTGCAAGTCTAAAAACAACCATAAGTTATCCTGCAGGGCTAGATGACTTGTTTGTTGAAAAGGATTTTTTTTCTTGGGCTATTTTCGCTCTTTGCTAATGCCATGTTATAAGATTTATCACGTCACATGTGCATACAGTTTCTCGTCGCATTAAAAATACGTTGTATTTGATTACTTTCATATTTCATTACCTGATTAAATGATCAGTTTCGACTATCTCCCCTTGATTGGGAACCAGATCTTTAGAAGTATTATCTGAAAAGAAAGTAAAACAATGTAAATATATGACCAGTTTCTATCTAACACCTAAAATAGCATAAGGTCCGATTTATACATCGCATTTCAGTCGCGTCAAATGTAATCCAAGCCCCAGAAAACGTATAGTCGAATCAAGTAATACCAGCGAGATTTCTGCGGCTTAAATTACATTCGATGCGACTGAAATGCGACGTATAAATTGCATGGGCCTAACAACAAGCACAGATGCCACAGCATACCTGTCCCCTTAGCACCCTGTGCTGTATTATCTCCTCTTGACTGGCTTGACACCATAGTTCTTTGATATTTGCCTTTGTGCAGGTCTCTTAAGACATTCATTAGCTCAGATACTCTGGAGGTATACCTAAAAGAACAACAGAGAATGGTAGATGGTACAAATTTAAATGGTTTGTGAATAGATTTCACTTATCCTATTGCTGTGTTATATTATATGGGACCATACGAAAACTACGAAGGCAAAGTCAACGGAACGTCTCTATATAATAGTTTTAATAAGCAGTACAATAGCTCTGCACGTGCGTTATACAGTTTGGTGCATTTCTTAACCGTCCTCTGCAAAACAACAACGTGAAATGACCAAATTCTGGGTTTTCAGAGAATGTGAACCATAACGGCGAATTTTTCAGGTTTCTCGCCGAAATCACTTCAAACCGGCCTGAGCAGCGGGCGCACAACAAAGAATAAACTATACCCGTGGTATACAATGTACCTAATGCTGTTCAAGCATTTGCATCTTTTGTACACTCACCCTGCCAGTCGTGTTAACTCTCTTCCTGCCAACACAAGGCGACCAATTGCTTCTGCCATTTTCACCAACATTCGGCCACTTCTGTAGTAGTCCTATGATAATTACAGGCGGAAATAAAGAGAGACCATTTGTGACTTATTCTCAGTCGTATTTACTGCAGTGATTATCATCACTGACTTGCAATACATGTTTGTGAGCTCACTTTATTTTTGAGCACTGCTCTTCAAAATGAAACGATTTGCTATGATTTAGGCACATGTATGTTTTTTGTTTAGTTTCTTGAAATGACAGACATGTTAAACATGGATTACAGTGCCCCTTTAACTGCCTGGGTTAGACGTACCTCCATTCTCTCGCTGTGCGTGCTGTTAATGTGCCTCGTGCTCGTTACACTGAGAAAAGGGCGACTGACGACCGAAAAACCGACAACTGTAGCCACATCTGCAATTCAAACAAAATACATGTAAATTACAGTATATACAATGTTAGCAGGAGACTGTAATAGCCTTGTGAACAATTCAAGTAGCCACTATACTGAAATACAGATTCTTAAAGCACAAAGGAGTACGCTGCACGGGAACGTTTTCGTTTAATAAAGTGTTTCCTTTGGTAGATTTTTTAAAATGAAATTTTCTATTTGAAATCACACAAAATTATCTGGTCTAGATCAGCAAACATACAAACATAATGACATTTTGGGATATTCCGCTGCACAAAGAGTAATGTATTGTGGCTTCAAAGAAAAACTTGCCAAGGGAACTTTTGTATAAAACTTGTAAAAGAAAACTTCAATGGTACATAAAACTTGTAAAGGAAAACGTCGTGCTCGTGTGTAATAAGCTTATTAATAAACTCCTTGTACTATAAAAATAATACCTCTGCCAGACAAAATTTTATTTTCCATAAATTTCTACAAGAACACCAATGTAAACAAAAATTGCCCTACACATGTACACATACTTACAAGTGCTTACATTTTGCTATAATATTGTCAATAATTCCCATACTAAATCTAAACTGAATGAAATTCCTAAGATGATCAACCTAAGAGAAAAAAAATAAAAATATTTATATTAATGGTAATGAGCTTATTCTGTTTACTTTTATTAGTAGATAAAAGTATAATTTACCGGTAGGTAGGTAGGTATTTTTAAGTAAAGTGTGTATGGGAATGACTACTAATCAGCTCATTGCCGATTCTCTGATTACTTAGTCCTGTTTTTCCATTACAGGTTACAGTTTTCCTGTGATCGTTCCAGGTTTTAAAAATAAGAAATGAATTCAGTTTCAATCCTGGGCAAACCTCTTGAGACAAATTAAATTTGTAATGAAAATAACACACGTTGACACAAAAATCCCCTTAAACAAAGCAAATATTATATGTGAATTCCACTCCCCACCACCATTGTCCACAAATTAAAATAATTAATATGTTCAATCAATAATATTATTAAATGATAATATAATGATAATATAATGATATACGATTTCATTCATATATTCACCATCACAATAATATTATTAGCACTAACTTACCAATCTCTGAAATGTGTTTTCAATAGTTTGTTTCTCCCTTGTTCCTCCTTGGTAGAAAGCAATTTCCTCACTGGAAGGAAATGCAGAGATACCAGAATGAAAAACCTACAAAACAAACCTACAAACCTACATGTACATCAGGGCATCTACAGCTCTACAAACTGTAACTAACGTTTTACTGCAACATCGCTGTAATAGGTACCTCCCTATTGTCTCACTACTTTTAAGTGTGTGCAGAACAGTCACTCTCTAGTTCGTTTGTGCATTTGCCGCACATTTGTCGCCACCACATGTACTGTGTATCCTATGAAGCCACCCTACCTGTTAGTTATGAGCCGAGAGTTCACAAATCTGAACTCTCCTTCATGGTGCTGTTCCTCTGCTGTCATTCTTCCGACTGGTCGTCGTAATCTGTTTGGTATTAACAAGAGAGCATGTTTAACCTTTTAAATCCAAAGTGATCAACATTGATTTTCTCTGATATATGATCAATACATTGTCAAGCGAACATGTTTAATCCATGGACTCCCAACATGACTAGAAAGTCAATACACCACATCACCCAAATTTCCTACACTGGCCAGACTAACCACACATTTCAGTGGCAGATCCAGGCTTGCATACAGGGTACACACGGGCCCAGATTAATAAGGTGCCAGGGGACCAGGATTGAAAACGTGCCCAACTAGAAACACAATCAATGTTGGCTCTTCTGGCCTCACTTTTTGACCAAAATTTAATGTTGTACATCTAAAACGTATACACTACTGCAACATAATACCTTGTTAACAAAATTCCTGATACAGCTAAGTACCCCAACATGATGGCTGGTCCCTAGAACAATAATTAACAAATTACCGTCACTCACTATAAACACATTTTATTATAATTAATAACTAATTTAATTGATAATTTAATTATTAATTATGTACAATGCCACAGTACCTGTCCACCAATAGCTCCTGACAGCTTCTGGACATATATAACTATGTCAAGTAAAGGCTGCAAATTTGAAATAACCAAAAATTTATTTGCATAATAATAACAACTAGGCTAAGGCTTTGTTGGTTTTTAGCTTTACAGTATTTAACCCTTTCACTCCCAAAAGTGCTAAGTTCAAAACTAAGTAAAAAATCGTAAAGTTCATTTTCCAAAATTGTCAAAACAAACAGCATCACATGAAAGCACTGCTTGATAGCTTTCATTTGAATGGTCACACACTACATTTATTGGCTCAAGGTTTGACTCTGGGAGTGAAAGGGTTAAAACTACAACTGAATTTCAGTATACATCATTTTTAATTATTTCTTATGTTTCCCTACTTTTCATAATTTGGTGGTACATAGACAAGAAAACATTTAATATTTCCTTTTCATGATTTTCCTTGCTGTTATCACCTAAAGTGTTTGCTGTTCATGGTGTTGAATTAATACATGTATACAACTGTACAATGTGATATGGAGAAATAAGATCTTGATCTAACTGGAATAATGATTATTAAAATATAACTTCTGGGAGATATACATTGTACTACACTTACCTTACTGATGTTGGAATAGAGCTCAGCAAGGCTGTTGCAGAATTTATCCACGTCCTTCATTTTATTGACACAGAAAAAATACATCATTCAGCTTTATACTAAATAAATATGCCAATCACTATTTTTGAAATAAATTATAACTTGACTTTGTAGGCTTGGCTCAGGGGAATAAAACAATGTTACTAGCTAATCGATTCAGGCTGAGGGATGAATTACAGGCTGTATCCACTTTAGATTAACCAATTTAATATTTTTAATTAATATTTTCAAAATCACTATTTTAATCAATCAATCAATTAGTCGAGCAACTGCACAATCACTGACTGACAGACTGACTGATTGACAGACACTATAAGACAGACAGACAGACAGACAGACAGACAGACAGACAGACAGACAGACAGACAGACAATTTACTGGCCAATTTTGCATGATTGTTGCAAATTCTAAGCCCTACATGGAGTTAGTAAAACATACTAGAGAGTCGACAGTGCTCTACATTTTGAATATCAATGAAATCTTGATACACACCTGCGTAAGAAGTTGATCTGCATTTGCAATTCTGTTGTCCAAGTTGCTCATTTTGTAGAAAGTGAAATTGCTAAAAATTGAAAATATATATTTTAAAAAGCATTTTAAATATGTCATGATAATTTCCACGACTTCCAGATGCATTCCAAAACCCTCTTATAATGTTTTTAGCAATCTAACTTGCAAATTAAAGAGTGAGAGTCAACAGTAATTTCTAACTAAAATAACTTAAAATAACAAAAGTTCTTACCTTAGATACTGATCATACAGATGAAGAGTTAATCTTGTGCGGAACCTTAACTTCAGTTCATTCAATCCAAACTAAAAATGGTTCAGACAGAACAACATCAGAACAACATCATTTCAATTTAAAAATACATATAATGGCCACAGAGGGACATAATGAAAAATGTATCTTATACTCACCTTTAAAAGTTGGTTTGTTACAGATATCTGTCAGAAAAATGAAAAATTAAAAAATTAATAATGTGTGTTAATACCTTCAGCAATTAATAATCAAGCAAGTATCGATAAGCTATCAGACTCCTCCAATACCTCTGGGATAAGAAAAGACTTTAACCATATAACCATTGTGTAGTTCCAGAAAATAACAATATCCCCCAAAAGGAAGGCATTTGAAATAGGACCCCCTTCCCTTTGGATTTTCCAAAATTGGCCCAAAAATGTACCCCCCATTGCCTTCACAATTTCCAAACTTTTCGCACTTCCTGTGGAAAAATTTCTATCAGTGAAAATTTTTCATGACCCAGGACCTGTCAAAATTTATGAAAAATTTTCATGACCGCAGACCTGTCGAAATTTAGTGAAAATTTTCATGACCGTGGACCTGTCAAAAATTAGTGAAAATTTTCATGACCGCGGTTATGAAAATTTTCCAAAAATATCGTAAGGTCCGCGGTCATGAAAATTATCAATAGGTCCGCGGAACTATCAAAATTTAGTGAAAATTGTCATGACCGCGGAGCTGTCAAAATTTAATGAAAATTTTCATGACACTGGACCTCTCCATATTTTTGGATAATTTTCATGACCGCAGACCTATCGATATTTTTGGAAATTTTCATGACCCCGGACCTGTCGATATTTTTGGAAAATTTTCATTACCGCGGAGCTGTCGATATTTTTGGATAATTTTCATGGCCGAGGACCTGTCGATATTTTTGGATAATTTTCATGACCCCGGACCTGTCGATATTTTTGGATAATTTTTATGACCGCGGACCTATCGATATTTTTGGAAAATTTTCATGACCGCGGACCAGTCGATATTTTTAGAAAATTTTCATGACCCCGCACCTGTCAAAATTTATGAAAAATTTTCATGACCGCGGACCTATCGATAATTTTGGAAAATTTTCATGACCACAGACCTGTCAATATTTTTGGATAATTTTCATGACCGCGGACCTATCGATATTTTAGGAAAATTTTCATGACCGCGGACGTATCGATAATTTTGGAAAATTTTCATGACCGCAGACCTGTCAATATTTTTGGATAATTTTCATGACCCCGGACCTGTCGATATTTTTGGATAATTTTCATGACCGCGGACGTATCGATAATTTTGGAAAATTTTCATGAGCGCGGACCTGTCAATATTTTTGGATAATTTTCATGACCCCGGACCTGTCGATATTTTTGGAAAATTTTCATTACCGCGGAGCTGTCGATATTTTTGGATAATTTTCATGGCAGAGGACCTGTAAATATTTTTGGATAATTTTCATGACTGCGGACCTATCGATATTTTTGAATAATTTTTATGACCCCGGACCTGTCAATATTTTTGGAAAATTTTCATGACCCCGGACCTGTCGATATTTTTGGATAATTTTCATGACCGCAGACCTATCGATAATTTTGGAAAATTTTCATGACCACAGACCTGTCAATATTTTTGGATAATTTTTATGACCCTGGACCTGTTGATATTTTTGGACAATTTTCATGACCGCGAACCTATCGATATTTTAGGAAATTTTCATGACCGCGGAACTATCGATAATTTTGGAAAATTTTCATGACCGCAGACCTGTCAATATTTTTGGATAAATTTCATGACCCCAGACCTGTCGATATTTTTGGAAAATTTTCATGACCGCGGACCTATCGATATTTTTGGATAATTTTCATGACCACAGACCTGTCAATATTTTTGGATAATTTTCATGACCCCGGACCTGTCGATATTTTTGGACAATTTTCATGACCGCGGACCTATCGATATTTTAGGAAAATTTTCATGACCGCGGACGTATCGATAATTTTGGAAAATTTTCATTACCGCGGAGCTGTCGATATTTTTGGATAATTTTCATGGCCGAGGACCTGTCGATATTTTTGGATAATTTTCATGACCCCGGACCTGTCGATATTTTTGGATAATTTTAATGACCGCGGACCTGTCGATATTTTTGGATAATTTTCATGACCGCGGACCTATCGATAATTTTGGAAAATTTTCATGACCACAGACCTGTCAATATTTTTGGATAATTTTCATGACCCTGACCTGTCGATATTTTTGGACAATTTTCATGACCGCGGGACCTATCGATATTTTAGGAAAATTTTCATGACCGCGGTCCTATCGATAATTTTGGAAAATTTTCATGACCGCGGACCTATTGATAATTTTGGAAAATTTTCATGACCCCGGACCTATCGATATTTTAGGAAAATTTTAGTCACCGCGGACCTATCGATAATTTTGGAAAATTTTCATGACCCCGGACCTGTCGATATTTTTGGAAAATTTTCATGACCCCGGACCTGTCGATATTTTTGGATAATTTTCATGACCCCGGACCTGTCGATATTTTTGGAAAATTTTCATGACCGCGGACCTGTCGATATTTTTGGAAAATTTTCATGACCGCAGACCTGTCAATATTTTTGGATAATTTTCATGACCCCAGACCTGTCGATATTTTTGGAAAATTTTCATGACCGCGGACCTATCGATATTTTTGGATAATTTTCATGACCACAGACCTGTCAATATTTTTGGATAATTTTCATGACCCCGGACCTGTCGATATTTTTGGACAATTTTCATGACCACGGACCTATCGATATTTTTGGATAATTTTTATGACCCCGGACTTGTCAATATTTTTGGAAAATTTTCATGACCCCAGACCTGTCAATATTTTTGGATAATTTTCATGGCCGCGGACCTATCGATAATTTTGGAAAATTTTCATGACCACAGACCTGTCAATATTTTTGGATAATTTTCATGACCCCGGACCTGTCGATATTTTTGGACAATTTTCATGACCGCGGACCTATCAATATTTTAGGAAAATTTTCATGACCGCGGACCTATTGATAATTTTGGAAAATTTTCATGACGTCGGACCTGTCGATATTTTTGGAAAATTTTCATGACCGCGGACCTATTGATAATTTTGGAAATTTTTCATGACCCCGGACCTATCGATATTTTAGGAAAATTTTAGTCACCGCGGACCTATCGATAATTTTGGAAAATTTTCATGACCCCGGACCTGTCGATATTTTTGGAAAATTTTCATGACCCCGGACCTGTCGATATTTTTGGATAATTTTCATGACCCCGGACCTGTCGATATTTTTGGAAAATTTTCATGACCGCGGACCTGTCGATATTTTTGGATAATTTTCATGACCGAGGACCTATCGATAATTTTGGAAAATTTTCATGACCGCAGACCTATCAATACATTTGGATAATTTTTCTGACCCCGGACCTGTCAATATTTTTGGAAAATTTTTATGACCCCGGACCTGTCGATATTTTTGGATAATTTTCATGACCGCGGACCTATCGATATTTTTGGAAAATTTTCATGACCGCGGACCACCTGTCAATATTTTTTGAAAAGATTCATGACCCCAGACCTGTCTATATTTTTGGAAAATTGTCATGACCCCAGACCTGTCGATATTTTTGGAAAATTGTCAAGAATTAATTCCTGTTACCGTGTGGCATGAAATTTTCGCGGGAACTAATTTTTGCAAATTTTGCGGGTTTTCCAACGATCTGCGAAAATTAGATCCTGTAAAAATAAACTCCTGCGTAAAAAAATGCCATGAAAATTTACTCTGACTATTTATTTAGAGTGCTGGATTTCAATTAAATTGACTTGAAACAATATTATAAGTACCGTAGGAAAAATACCGGACAGGAACCTGCTCGAGATCCACAAAAGTTTGCTTCCAGCAGTAAAGTCTGAAATCCAAAGTCGCGAAAATTTGTTCTCGGAAACGCAAAAAGTCGGCAATCCGCGAAATTAAACTCCTGCAAAAATTTCATGCCACACGGTAGCACACTTGAAACACAAAAAGAATATTACCATTGTCACGAGCAAACATATTAAGTAAGTAAGACAAAATTAAAGTAAATCTTTATTAAAGTTAAATGTATATGTTGTGGTACACATTTTTTTTGGTTTAAAATTTTTCAAACTAGTTTGATTTTTATTTTCCTTTGTCTAATATTCATTAACATAGTCTGAAACAAAGGAAAATAAAAATCAAACTGGTTTGAAAAATTTTAAACCAAAAATAAATTTAAAAACCACAACATATACGTCAGCCCTGCAGGATTGTCTAATTATTTACTTACAAATGGCATTGCATAAAGTAATGCAAGAAGATTATCTTTAAATCCTGCAAAATCCTTGCCAATAATGGACCTAGATGTGCATAAGAAAATAGTAATAATATTAAATTTATTTATTAAAATGTCAATAAAATATGTAGCAGAGAAGTAATCCTGCCACTAATTATAAGGGAGACAGTTTTACAACACAACATTAAATTTCATAATGCCTATTTAACCGGAAAATGTGCATGTAAATTAAATAATTATATTCTATGTCAAATATTTTTGAGCATTATTGTTCTAAAATAATGAAACATTTTATCATACAGAACTATCCATAAAATAATATATGGATACAAGAAGATAACTGTATAAAAAAAGGTCACCTCTCAATTGACGTCCCATTGTGTATCATCCAGACATCACAGTATGTTCGCGCTATCAGAGATGCAGCGACAAGGGACAAGTAGCCAGTCTGAAAAAATTCATACAATGTACTGTACAGTCATGTGACAAGTATACATGTGTAGGTACATAGTGATGCCATTGTACAATGTAGTTTACATTAATTTTGTAACAACTTTTCTTGTACCTCTGGTGTGAGCCATCCAGGAATGATTATTTTCACAATCCTCAGCAACTTTCTGCATCAAGAAAGAAACTTCTAATTAATATTCAGGAAATAATAATTATATTTAAAAAGTTTTAAATAGCAAAATTAATTATGCTAAAACATGACTTGTATTATAATATCAAAATTAAATTACACCAAATAAATATCATTATAATAATAATATAATAATTATTATAATTATTATAATGCCATATAAATTATGTCAACTTATAATAAATATATTGATATAAATATTATAAATAATTTTACCTAAAGAATACACCATCTACTGCAGCCTTTTCTTTCTTAGCAGCTTTCTCCTGAAAATAATCCACAACAATTTAGTTTAATATTTAAACATAAAAATAAAAATGCATGCACTACCAACTGTTGCATGAATAAAATTATCACAATCACAAAATACATGTAACATGTTTTGATATACAGTTGAACCTCTCTAATACGGACACCGAAGGGACGGAGAAAAGTGTTCGTATTAGAGAGGTGTCCGTATTATAGAGGTCATGAATATGACATCACTTTGAAGACTTAACTAACGATAAGAAATCTTGATGATAAATGGGACCAAATAGCAATAGCATGTCGATAAACTGATTGAAAATAAATGCTACTGTTACTGTATGGACAATGGGACAGTTCATTATTTAACTTTGATCTGGAACCACAAACATGAAATTGTATTGAATAGGAACTGTTATCACTGGAGTATCAGTAATAAAGAGGTTAAATTTAATTAGTGCCCGTTGTCCGTATTACAGAGGGTGTCCGTATTATAGAGGTTTTCTTTTTGAGAATATATCATGAGCATTTTGCCAGGACCAAGGGAACTGTCCATAATAGAGAGGTGTCCGTATTAGATAGGTGTCTGTAAGGAGAGGTTTGACTGTACACGTAACTGTACTGTTATTAATGTAAATGAAATTATAAAATAATAATAATTATTATAACGGTAATTGGACCGAGTGGAGTACAATTCAGGGTGTAATCGGGCGAATAATTTCAAAATCGGTCAAGCGTGCAGAGCGAGGTCGGTTTGAAATTACGAGCACAATAATTATTACTCCCCGAATTGTACGACACAAGGTCCAATTACCAATAATATTAATCTTATAAATAACAAAAGTCAAGGTTAGGAAGTTTGAGAGAACTTCTTTTTTAGTTAAAAATGTCAGCGATTTTTTTCAATCAGTATTACAAACAGTATGGAGACAGCAAGAAAGAACCCATTGAAATGCATGTAATTGACGCATGAATGACGTAGGTGTCCAATTACAGGTGTCCAATTCAAATTGGACACATGTAATTGGACAATAGGCATGCGGTGAACCAATCAGAAACAAGGATTGTGTTATTGATATGATTTATAAATGTATATTAATACTAATAATTATTAACTAGGAACCGTAACATATGTCCTAATTACCTCTTCCAAAGAGATGTGCAAATCTCCTGTCACATCCTTTCTGTGATTGCGAAGCAAAACAAAAACAAAAAATACGTATATATTACAAAGTAAAACTGTAGTTTCAATTAAACAAGATCGATCAACTCGATCTCTGAAAACCCCAGTTGCCTCTGTATATCGACTGCTTAATTATGACGCAGCAAAAGCCGGCATTTAGTGATCTGACACGCAGATATACCTTTTACGACTAAGATCGTCGAGCTTTTTCTTCCATAACACAACGATGCTTGCAGCTACGGCGGCAACAACAACTCCAGAGGCTTTAGAAGTTAACCAATGGGCCGGTGGAGCAGGAATCTTGCTCAATATGCTCACCATTTTGATTCCTTGCTCTGTGCTTAGCCACCAGGCCTTCCATATTCGCTCCCGAAGGCTTGGTAGCTAGGAAAAAGAATGGACTGGACTACAACAAGAGGGGATTAAGGATTTTGGCCTCGACAAAAATCCCGGACAAAAATAGTACTACAACGGTGGAACAGATCAATTTTATTTGTAATTCTTAGTTAAGTAGTTTCGTTAAGTATTTTATGAACTTTGTAAATAGACTAATTTTTTAACTTGTATATAATTTTATTGATTGATTGATTTTGAATGCCAATTTCTCGAACCTCCAAGGGAAACGAAAATTGCTTCGAAAATTCGGAGTTTGAAATACCGGGGGTAAAATTACAGTGAAAAAAAAACCTTTTGGTTCGAATTATCGTTTTTGTTTAGAAATCGAGGGTTCGGGTACTTGGGGTTCCACTGTACACAATTATTTTATTTGATATGTATTATTACTGTCTGGGTTTTTAATCGCCGTTTAAAATTAATAAGTTTTCACACATCATACAACGCTACAAGCTTTCAACCAGAATCAATTTATTTATTTATTTACATTCACATTACAAACTGATCTGGTCATTGGTTTCCATGGTGAGAGAATACTTAACAATTATCCTGCATGCTCAATGTTGCGGAATATTGCCTGATACTTAGCCGACGAGGCCGTAGGCCGAGTTGGCTAAAATCATGCAGGCGATATTCCGCAAGATTGAGCAGGATAATTGTTTTATTATTCAACAAATTAATAACACAACTAAAAAAAATCACTTTTATTTCAAGAACTGACTTGAACAATTTACGGCGCGCATACGAAATTACAGATATCACAGGATATCTGTTGAGGACGGCCGGCAGATATTGAGCGCCAACCTGACCATATTTGGACTGTGTTACAATTTGTTGAATAATAAAACGAGCCGTATCCGATGAAAAACTTTCAGAAAATTCTTGCTGGCCCTTATACTCCTAGCAAGGAAACGACGTTGGAAAGTCTACGAACCGATTCAGGATTTCGTTAAATTTTAGAATGGAATGGGAAAAAAAAAGAAAAAAGAAAAATTTAGCGGAAAAAGCATAAAATTTAAGCTGCTCAAAGGATGGATAATACAATCCACTAGATAACTATTATCTAGTGGATAAGTGTTAAAGAAGCAAACTCAACGATATGCGCGGGATGTATGCAGTGATTTATCCAGTGGATAACGTTACTGGCATCCTTTGAAAAACCTGGCTCTCATTATTGTCATTAGTTCTGCTTTATAATTATCTACACAATATATACTGTAACTGACTTGAAAATAATAAAAAATATATAAGAAATATTGAACTACAAGTGCCAAAATTGTAAAATAATATTCAGACGTTTCGGGCTTTGCCCTTCATCCGTGTGAATGTGATTTATTTATAGTCGAATGAGGTTAGATTTATTTTTACTTTGCACTTTATACACTGTATTAATTCGAAAGAGATTTTTTACTTTGCGCTATATACACTGTAAAAAATATTTGTCGTATATCTGATATATCATGGTGGAAAAAGGTGTTGGTTTTGTTTTGCGGTTTAGTGCACTGTATAGTACTCATTTAGTATTTGTCTTCATTTTTGTGGTCGGAACAGGTTGGCGTTTTACTTTGTGCTATAAGCGCACTCAGTACATATGAAAGTTCAGTAGCATTACATATTTTATTCCTTTATCTCTTTTTCTCATTCGAGGTCTTCTTTTAACATTTCTTCGTATTCTTCTTTCTCGATTTCCTTGACTAGTTCAGTATTCTCTCTCCACAGCATCGGGCTTTCCGGTAAATCATTGCAATGAGGAGTGAACCCTCGAAGTGGCGTCATCAATACCCTTAAATTATCATCGGCTTGTCGAACAAGACCCTTGGACCTTTCACAATGTTGTACTGAAGAAGACTCTTGTGTTCTGGGTTGTTTTGCTGAGTTCTTCGTCAGTTTGTCTTGAGAACTAATGTTTGTGCTATTTAACCGCTCCATCTTTGCCAACTTATAACAACGTTGCCTCGATGCATTTGAACACATTTCTGTGGCCATGCTTGAATCAACCATCTTCGTCCTCATTTTTCTAGTTTTTTGTTGATTGCCGGCAACAATGGCGGAATGATGCGTGAGATACAGTTTTGGCAAAGTAAACGTTTCGCCGCCTAGCTTACTTCTTGATTGATCATCCCGCACTAACTCATTAGAAGATGCTTTTTCATTATCGAACTTCACCTTGTGTGACCTTTTGTCAAAATGGCTCTCCATCTCCAAGAACTCGCGTTCTTTTAGTTTCAAGCTGTGTTTAAGGCGAGTCAAGTTTTCCGATTCCATATCAGCTCCATGAACTCTGTAAACATTTTGAATTGTTTGTCGGCATTCTGTACAAAGATCACAAACTGGTTTGATCACAGGCAATTTCGGATCCCTTTCTAAAACCGGAAAATCTTGTTTTTTGGAATTTTGCAGTACCTGTTCTATAGGAGGAAGGTTTTGGAATGGCCAAGGGTTAGAAGGCATTTTTGAACTAACCAGTAATATTCCAGACAGGTAGCTATCGTCCAGCTGACCATCTCGAGGGAGGCTTCTGTGAGAATAAAGTATTCGCCCTGGCTTTAGCAATTTTTGACTTGCGTTTTGTGCAGTACCATCACAATCATCTTCACATGTTGTGTGTCCATATTTTTTCTCGGCCGTTTTATCATGTCTACGTCCATTGCACTCGGCTTGCAGAAGTGAAAAAAGGCGAGTTAGGTTTTTCTTAACCCTTCTATCACCATCATCGTTACTGTGGGTTTCAATGATCTTGGCTGTCTTCATTGTGTCATTTGTCCATGGCTTCACATTCACAGTCTTCATCCGCGTCACTGTTTTGTCCGATCTGTCAACTTTGGTACGATTTGCACTAGTACCTTTCTCCATCGAATTTTCAGATCTGATGTAAACAGTGGTATCCATAGCTATCTGGCACGAACAACGTAATTTCTTCGAATCCAATTTTGATCCAGTTTTACCAGTAACATCACTGGAACATGTTTGGGATCGATTCCTCGTTTGAGATGACAGTTCTTGTGGCTTGCAGTTGATCTTATTCCCTCTCTTGGAGCTGGGAATGGGTTTGATGGCATTCTGGCCGTTGACCGTCGTATTCCTGAGTTCTATTGTATTCTCCAAACCATTGCTATAGTCGAACGGTTTTTTTCGTAGAAAGATACAAAGCTGGGCGATGTATTTTTGCATTATGCAACGCTAATGCAATGCGGGAATTACTTTGTTTTAACTTTATCCTCTCCTCGACTAACTTTGCTGTAACTTTCCATGGTGTTGACTTTGGTTCTGTGACGGTACCAGGCATTTCTATTGACCAACTATGGAGGCATTCTTTAAATTTGTGGTCACCGTTCCTATTATGTCCAGTATCCGGCGGTACACGATTGCTATACAAGTCCAAACTTTCACGCCCTAGATATGTTCGTCTTCTTTTCTTCAACTTCTGCGTACTCTGGCTTACACTGTAGGTTTCATTGGGCGTTGAAAAACAAGGAAACTATTAAGCATTTTAACTAAGGCTGATGTTGTTGCCATATGCACTCAACTGTTGTTTTGCCGGTGAAATTATGTGCTTTAGCTATAAGACAACAATAGTGTCATTTATAGTCCTCATACTGAACCTACAGCTCCACAATAGCGTACGTGACAAGAATAACCCGCAAAGGGGCTTTTATTGCCATTTTTAATAATAAAAAAAGTATTAGGTAGTTGACTGACAAATAAGTGGTCTCCAGAGACACCTAAATAAGCATTCCAATCATTTTGATATCAATAGATGAACAATAAATCAATCATTTCATTGGGAATCTTTTGAAAAACAACGCTTAAATGATGATTATATTGAAATTAAATTGAGAACAAATTATGAAATTTAAGCTTCTGGAAATTCCTGTGTTTCGCCGCAATATAATTTGTTAGAAGCATGTAAAAATGATATCCGTAAACTGGAGTCCTTTGCTGGAAGAAGTTTCTGGTCAATTCGTTAATTAGCTAGTCTGTTAATTCCGCTTTTATTTACTTTTCGTTTGTACCTGTCAGTGTCCAACAATTTGCTTTCTTTATCAACCGCGTAAGCCAGACTCAATATTCTTAAAAAAAAAGTTAATCTTCAATAATCCATTTACCCGTAATCATAATTGTATTGCTTCGTACGGCATTTCAATACAAAAAAAGGCAATGATCTTATAAAAGACTCCTTATGGAACTACAGGAACCGGTAAGGCTGTAGCAAAACGTTACGCAATCTCAGTGATTAGAGACGCCGAAAATGGCTTATGAGAAGAAAAAAAAAAAGAGCTCTTCTTTATCATTAATTTTTTTAAATTAAAAGTAACAACAGTTTGAACTTGTTAATCTTAAATAAAGATGTACAAATTGTGTTAAATGTTGGCCAGTTAAGCAGGCAATCCATCATCTGATATAGAGGCAATTATGTCGCCTTTACAAACAATGATTGTTCAGAACTGAAGTGTCACAGGACCGCTTTCTAACATTGAGCTTGACGCACCTTTATCAGTCAATCACAAAGACAACATAAATATGCCGTAGTACAACAATTAGTTGTTTGATTGAACAAAGGTTGATCAGAGACTGCGTTCTCAAAAGGTACCCCCTCCCCACCGGATAAAAGCTCCTCAGTAATTTCCTTACTAACAACCTCAGAGTACATCAGAACTAATATACAACTTTAAATCGACGAAATTAGGAATGAAATAACGATATATTGAATTGGAATGATAGAATTGTTTTCTGTTAAGTTTAAAGGTCAGTAACTTTGTGGAAAATGGATCTCGAGATCTTAAAAGTAAACTTTAACTCGTTCCGTAACATCTCATTTTGTACCGCTGATAAGCTGCCTCTCTCCACCGGATATAAGCTCCCCCTCCCCCCGTTTATAAGCCCACCCCAAAAACCTCTAACGAAGTTGTTAATAAGCCCAGGGCTTACTTATAACCGGGATTTTAGGAATGTTTTCAAGCCCGGCAAACAAGCGACGATACTTGATTTAATCTACCCTTTGATTTTTTTCCAGGCTGTATTCTCGAGATGTGTTCAGTTTCGCGGTTAGGGTTAGGGCGCGCGACTCGCTATAGTGTCGGGGTTTTTTTACTCTCAATTTAAAAATTGTTGTGGAATTAAATATCCTGAAACCAAGAGAGAATACTCTCTTGCTGAAACTCAAACACAGTTTTTTAGCGCTTTTGATTTTTCGTCAAAAGACTATTCAGAAACTCGCTTGGCACCAGCCCTGCAGCTCGAGTAAAAATGCCGCGCGATCCTGTAAACAAGTATTGTTGCCATGACTACGTTGCTAGTCAATATGCTTTTATCAGCCGCCATTTTGCATTTTATCGCCAACCAGTTGAAGTAGTAAGGTTTCTTGCCGAGAATAAGCAAAACTATGGGATCAAAAGGCAATGCTGAGGTGAATTACGTCCACCAAAATGCTATTTTATGCGAAACGATCAAGAAAGAGCAAAGGAATCACAAGTTATATACAAACTACAGTATCAACCCATTCAAGAAAAGTGAGCAAATTATGGAATTATGCGAATCATAACTTTGTTTTCTTCGAACTAATGTATGGTTACCTTTACGATGCAAGTATTGATTATTGTTATATCCTATTTTTTAGTGTATACACTGACTGGGAAACCTAACTCTCTGCACGATTCTGCGGATGGAGAAGAGGATGGTACGTATTTTTAAATATTTTTAAGCTTAAATGTTTGTCTTAAAATATAGCTGATCGCCCAATCACACATGCATGTTAACATTCACTAGTGCAGTAGTGCTTCTAAGGGTACTTATCCACAGGGATGATTGCCTTTCCATGTATTGCAACATGATATATTTTACAGGACAGCTTAATTCTAGGTCAGGGATATAAATCATGATCATGAGGTATATCACACTCGTCTGGTTTATTCATGCAATTCATGTGATGACATTTATTATTTTCTATCCTTTAGACAATTTCTTAGAGGTCATCAAGAAGTCAAATGAAACACCAGTTAAGAAATTTAAATTCCCTCAAACATCAGCACAAGAAGTTGGATGGAATACAGATCCACTGGTGAGAGTCTTTCAAAAAGCTTTTGTGCTATTAAATAATAATATTATTTGAGTCCTGAGCCACAATGACTATAAACCAAGGCTCTCAATAAGTTAAAGTCGAAGCTCCCACGAGCAGACACCCTTGGGAAGCAGAAAAAGGGTCTGCAACTGGAGCAGGCTGGCTGCTTATGGGAATGTGTAGATACAGAGTGTGTATGAGCTAGAGTTCAATCGAGGTTTTGGCAAGGTGGCCGTAAGTAGAGTTGTCCTCTTACGTGAGTGTCTGCTCAAAGAGCTTCAACTGTATTAAGATGTTTACGGGCAACTGTGCCTGAGATACATACATATACAGTATGTACATTTAACCAAAGTTAAGTTGGCTATCTGAATAGACCAGTTCATGAACTTTCCTCACCATTAACTTTGAATGAGGCTCAAACATGGTATGAAATATTGTGTGTGAATCCGATGTCAAATAATTTTAAACTGTAGACTCTGCAAAAGATTTTAACAATCAAATCTGAGGTGTGCAGTGCTATTTGGTACCCTGAAGATCGAAGGGGACTCAAAAATTGCATGCATGTAGTTTTATTGAGATTTTCGTGGTTGAACATGTACAGTAAACAAGTTGAAATGCAATGAGTTTTTCCCTACATTTATTTTCAGATTGACAGACTCTGGAAAGACCGCCTGGATCATCCCATAGTTAATGCTGAAATCACAAAGTTTATGGATAAAAAATGGATGGTTAAAGAACAGACAGAAATTAATCAAAGTTAATAACAATAATTCTAGATTGGATATATCTGGCTTTTAAATTATTGTACTAAATATTTTTAAAACACTGCTGAGCACATTCCAACACTATGTCACAAAACGTTTTTTTCCCAACTGTAATATACATGACTTTGTAGCAACTTATGGAGTTAATATTAGCTACAATACCCTAAACTGAGACTACTTGTAATAGAGTATGTTGTACATGTAGCTATTCACAGCATTGGCATGTTAATTTAGAGTACAAGATCTAACCGAATACCTCAAGTTCGTTTTAATTAATATTTTTAACCTGTAGACTTTATATGTTTCAATTAGTTTAATTTGTAAATATGAGTTTCATAACATTAATATGTAGAATTTTCTGATGAAGGATCCTGTGTTTTTGGGAGTTTAATTTCTGCTGGTCATAATTTTTATTTTGATCATTTTCCCATACACATGTACCTTAGGAGCATGAGTTTCTTCGCACTTCGTGTTGACTTTGGAACCAAAGCATCGAAAGCGAGAAGTTTTTCGTTAAATAAGTCAGTTTTATGCCTCGGATAACTACTGTAATTTATAGGCTGAGATGACTAGAAAAAAACAAATAACTACTTCATTGTAAAAAAAAATTGATTTATTCAGTCGAAATGTCACACTTTACAAATAATAAAAAAACCTCTTCTACACGCGTTGGGTAATGAGTATCATTAATTCTGACTCCTTATCGATTCCTGTTTGCAGTAGAGCGAGCATAACTGACGCATATTGTAATTGAACACATCGTTTTATTCAATGTATATTTGCTTTTGTTATACGGCAAGTTCCACAGTGTATTTTACCCGATAATAAAAAAAACCCACACGCACGTGCGTTTATGTACGCCTCAGATTCAAACACGAGAGTGAGTGAGGTAGAAATCGTACTGTGTGAACCAGATTCTGAATGAGGGTCTAAGGCTGGTTTTTCACTAGAGACATGAGCATAAGCTAGTGAGGACAGCAGCAGCAACATAAGCGCAAGTATAAGAAGAACAAACATACTCTTCTTGTGTGTCCAAACTAGGAATTACCGCGGCATATAAAGCATAAGGAAAACGCGTTCTTCTTTATGGTTATGCCACGGGTTATTTCACGCGAGGAATCGTAATGAACACTTAGAATGTTTATGGTCGTTCTCATGCTTATGTCGCTCCTGTTATATGCTTATACATGTATATCGCTAGATTTCTCCCAAACTCGCTCGAGTGTTTGCGTCCGTAAGGGATAAAGCAAAAAATCATAAATCAGCTTGAGATTTTATAAATCAGTTTTTATTTCAGCTCTTTACATAAGGTGTGCCCATACATGCACACACACCCTTCCTCTGTTATCTCCATTATCATAATTCATCAAATCTGCGCCGTACCAGATTTTGATCGTGACGTGCTTATCGAGATAGAACGGATTAGCGTAGTCGGTAAACACCAGCTGGTTGGAGTACTTAGCATCAGTAAATGGTAAATAATACCACAGGCCTGTGTTCCTGACGTATTTCTCCGCGGGGTACACAACATTGTTGTCGGCGTCCGTTATCACGACGTTCAGAGGGTTTTTTAAGTTGTCCGGATGGTGATAACAGCCCCATCGACTGTTATATACGGGATTTAGTGCACAGCGCACAGAGCCTTGGATGTAAACTAGTTTCATTGCACCAACTAGCTTTCCTTCGCCCCGGTAGTTAAACATTCCTGGCTTCCGTCCATGAGCGTAGAAACAGACCGGGAACTGGCTGATCTTGGCCCAAACTGCAACGGGTTTACCTGTGGTTGCTGCGTTTATAATATGAGAAAACGATTTTAGATAAAATGTGGAAGGTTAGTGAATATTTTTGGGATGTGGGCGGGGCAAGAGCGGGTGCGAGAGGCGCCGCATAAAATTGTCAAAAGGTCGCCGTACACCATCCCAGATTCAAAGATTTTCGTCCTTTCCCATATTTCAAAACTTCGACTTCTGTTCACAAAAATAATATATGTTTCACACTCCCAAGAGAAACATGTCTGAACTTCCATTCCCAGCAAAGTCCTTCCCAAAATCTCCCATACATTCCAAATTTACACCCCTATACCCAACAATTCTAAGCCAGTTTAGCGGTCTAGCCGCGCAGCCCTGATGAGACACGGCGTCGATAATGGCCCATATATATTTACACCTAGTCCCCGGGTAATTCATATTGCAATTACCTAATCGTAAGAGGGGGCCGGGGGAAGGTTTGGCCATGTCCTTCGCAAAGATGATTGTAACATCACCAAGGTTGCACTGCGATGGACGCCTGAAGGAAAGAGGAAGCGTGGAAGACCAAGAACTACATGGAGAAGACTGAATGACCGAGAAGGATATGCTCCAACACAACACGTGTTAGGGTTATCTTTTGAAGTTAGCTAAAGATCGCCAGAAGTGGAAGGCCTGTGCTGCCTTATGTGCCAGTAGGCACGATCACGAAGAGGATGATGAAGTAAGAGGGGAAAGGGCCATAGCTCGACCCAGCCCGCGGAACGTTTCCTTTAAGACGAGTATGTGCACCTCCGTTGGGTGCTCCTGACTTCTCAGTTAAATTTCAAGAAATTATATATCATTGAAAGAGACCCATGTATGGGGAATGCTTATCTTTAGATCATCTTCTATTGTAGGCAGTTTTGTTGCATGCAGATGACGTACTGGTCTCTCGACCAATCAAAAGGAAGCCAAAAATAAATCGATTGATAACGACAAGTTATTAAGAGTCTTTATTTTGTAATGGAGAAGCGATTATTTATTTGCACTTTATCTCAGGCTTAATTTCAGGTCAAATTATTACAGATTGAAGAATCAGTTCATTTATTAGTTTCACTTGCTCGGTTATCAGCGCCGGCATTTTTCAAGTCACTGAAGATGACCATAGACATCTACGCACACCCTTCCACCGTCATCACCGTTATACCAATTCTTCAAATCTTCACCATACCAGATTCTCACTCTAGCGCCGCGGGCCAAGTACACTGGATGGTTATAGTCGGTGAACACAAGTGCGTCCGAGTGCAGAGCATCAGTGAAAGGAAGATTGTACCAAAGACCAGTGTTTTTGAAGTATTTTTCCGCCGGGAAGATGATATTATTGTGGTTATCAGTTACCACGACATTCAGCGGAAACTTTATGAGGGTTGGATAGTGATAACAGCCCCAGCGGCTGTCATAAGCAGTATTTGCCACGCATCTTACAGTTCCTTCCCGGTGGACAAGTTTCATTGCGCCGAGCAGCTTTCCTTCGCCGAGATATTGAAACTCGCCGGGTCTTTTCCCCTTGGCATGGAAGCAAACTTGGCGTAGGTTGATCTGCTGCCATATCTGTTGGCCTGGGATTAAGCAAAAATGGATTCTTTTTTAAATATGGGTCATAACCCATAATAGAGAGAAGCAAAAGGCGGCCGGGGACCATGCAGACAAAGACGACATGCATGCTGATACAACATGCCAATTTGAAGAGGGACACAAACTCGATTAAAGAATATTCAGAATAAATAGAAACTGCATCATGCAATCAAATAAAGAACTATATATCCATGCAGTCCCAAAAACAATACCTGGGATAAACGTCCTTCAACTCTTGCAAAGATATAATAAAATACATGTACAATAGAGGGATAGCAGTATGCCATTTTAGGTGTGGGCCACAACCCACGGAAAAGAAAACCTTGTCCATGCATGCAATCAACTATATAGCTTTGTACATGCAAGTAATCACTGTGCAACATTGAGATGCATGCATGCAGGAACATGCCATTTTTGCATGGTCACAACCCATGGGGGAAAGAAAACACTGTCCATGTAATCAAGGAATAGCTTTGTACATGCAATAATCGCTGTGCAATATTGAGATGCGTGCATGCAGGAATAGCATGGGACTGAACACAACCCATGAGGAAAATCATGAAAACACTCTCATTATATCAAATACTTTGCCCATGCAATAATCGACCAATTACACACTGATGCCATTGCTTGGAACTAGTAGAAGTCGTAGAAGTACTAAACGAAAGAGACGTTGTGGACAATCCATTAGAGACGACGGCACATTCCATCTTTCGTGCCATGGATTTGAATGAGAATTGCGACTTCAAGCCAGTAATGCTTGTAATGACGAAATGATGGACTTGTAGTTTTTCCTATTGATCTTAAAGACGATTGTGGACTTTATGTTTGTACCATACAGAATATATAACTCTAGAACTTGGGAATTCTTGATGGTACAGTCGGCCGTTCTAGCAGATTCGATCAGTCAATGATCATTTATGGCCAAATTGCCGATGTCCAAAGGGAAACCAGCCTATCAGTTTTCAATTTTTGTTTCACGTCGGGACATGAAATAACAGAAGAAAGGGAAAATAGCTCGGCTTTTGAGACTACAAATCGAAAAACAAGAATTAATTTTAATTTAAGATACCGGCTTGAAAAGAAAACATTGCTAAACCCTACACTCATAATGTAAAACGAAATAAATGTTTTTTAAGAAACAGAGGCTCAACTGAAAATCAGTTTTAAGGATTTGATTTTCCGACGATGGAAAAGTCAAATTATCCGTTTGTCATCTAGTTTAATCTTACCCAATCTTAACCATATACTCCTTTATGAATGATGGTTATTCTTATGCCATGCCTTCCAAATTCTGGTATAAAAAGTTTCCTTTAATGTGGCTTAAAGATAATTTGGAATATTGCAAAAGACGTGGGTGGCCGCTGATCGTGCAACATGCCCTGCCTTTCGATAACGTTTTGGCCAGAATTGATTTACAGGTTAAAAGTAAAATATTTAAGATGACAGCAACTGAGTCAATCATGTCATGACCATGCATGTAAAATAATCGACAGCGCAATATAACGAATTTTCTTATTTCTTGAACTTAGCTAACCACATTCCGTGTTGCAATCCCATCAATGGTCATCAATATTTGTTTTTAAAAACGGCAGATTAAATTTACTGAATGCTGATTGGGTGAAGATTGTTAAACAGTAAAAAGTAATATTACGACCCTTGAAGGATTCAGTGTGTCCATATGACTCATTAAGCTGTTTATACATCATACTACATCTGCGCAAATACGAAAACCAAACATCACACGCTTGCCGTCAGTTGATGCAGTTGTTGGCACGGACCACAACGTGTTAACAACGTTTTCATACGCTGCTCTTTAAATATTTTAGTTTAGCGCCGGAAGAGGGAGTCAAGATAAATTATGAAGCACTTGTAAAGTTCATAAAGTATGCATACAATGGACCGTTTTAAAAGGAAATAAGTTTAATACCGTTAATGTTATATGTTAGTGTCTTTCACAGTCATGTCAAATATTGACTGAATCTCTGTGTATGAAAGTTTATTGTAGGCATTTTTTTGTTGGATTGAATTATTTCATAACACTAATCGTGATCGAAATCGAGAACTACTTTTCGGCAAAAAGAAATGAAAAGCGGATGACACGATCCTAGTTTTAGCCTTTTTCACGAAAGCCAAATTACTTGCCATGGGAAGGGTTTAAAATACAGCTAAATTACCGATCATTGCATAGAACCGAATTGCCAGAAAAAAAATTGAAATAAATACTGGTGATATATATAAGACTCCATATTTGATTTTTATCTACAGGGGATTTTCTACTTTCCTTACTATTTCATCTTACGCAATCAAGTTATTTTGGATTGCATTGGACATAAACCCTAGCTAAAGTGACAATTTCAAAAATAATTTATCAAATGCCTCTCTCCCACAACTAATCTTCTGGTCTAATTTCATCATGATAGCCTTCGCATGGTTAATCGGCTTTTCCTCGCCCTAAAAGTTATACGCTCTCAAACGGCTATGCCGCGCTCGGTGATGCGATTTTTACTGGTTGTCTTCTTAAAAAAATATATACAACCTCCAACTCAAAACGTAATGTGAAAAAATCAGCTACATAAGAAAACAAAGATAATTTTTTGGCAGTATAGACAGATTTTAACATTGGCCACTGAGTTATTGTCTAGCCTGACATACTCTGTAGTCCCGTTGTAAATTATACTTACAGTTGCCTTGTTCTGGGAGGAAAACCACTACACATAGTATGGATACCAGCGCCGTTACGAACATTCCCATGGCTTCGAAGGGAGGTTTGATCAGCACGGCAGTAGCTGGAACAGGACCGTATTATAAACTGCTGGGAAAGGAAATCCTTTTGTTTATATAAAAAGCGATCACGTGATTCAAATGGCGTCAATTTGCATAGCGTAGAAGAGTAAATATTTTCTGTTAGCCTGAAGGGTAATTTCCGTTGTTTGGTTAATAAACATTGTCGTCAGTAATTTGCTACACATAATTCACATTCGAACTGACGAAGGTCACTGAAGTGACCGAAACGTTTTCATCGATCTTTTTAATCAGCGTCAACACCAGTTTTTATCGGGAGTTTATCATACCTGATTACGAACACACTCTGAGTCTTTTTAATAATACACCGAGTTTGACAATAAGTGCCCTGAATGGTTTTACTGATGATGAATTTGCCATGCAGTTATACAACCCTTCAGGGGTGGGACAAAGGCGTTCAGTTGCACAACTCCGTAGGGGTAGGCCTAAGACGATAAGATACACAACCCCTCAGGGGTAGGCCTAAGGCGATCAGTAGAATGTGTGTCAATGGGCAGATGTGGAAATGCGTCTAATGAGCGAAATTTTAACTTTCAACTGGACAAAAGATCGTTAGCTGTCCGAAAAGCGCGAAGCGCCAAATAAAAAAATAAACCATCAACTGATTTTAAAATAATGGTAATAGGACCTAGGGGATTTCAAATTGCCCTTGCCCTCTTCTCGACGCACCGCCGGAAGTAGAAAAGCGAGTCAGAAGAGCGGTCGATGGCCTGGACTAGTCAATCACGTGTACAAAGCGTGATTGTGCAATGCAATACCAGTGCGTCATAGTATAATTGGCCAATCACAATCTCGTTAGGACGGAACAGCTTTGCCGATCCAACGAGTAGAGAATACTGGATACCGACCATTCACTGATTTGAGTTAAAAAAATCATGGATAACACAACGTCTTGCCTGCCTGTGACTGTTCCGTTGTTAAATTCCCATTTTAAAACTCGAAAAGCGACTAGAGCGGACGTGCCTTCAATAGCAAAAATGATTAAGGTAAGGACAATTTATCGCCTAAATTCCTTAAATGATGAATTCCTAATTGATTCAAGAGTCTTTGCCGTTTCGCTCAGCTGATCTCGGTTGTCACCGCTGTTACGTTTATCACAAAAATATTCCAGCGGATATTTGGTTGTCCATATTTCTAATTTCTCTTCGACAATGTTATTAAGATTCTGCCTGAGCGCTTTGTAAACTTCATGGCATTCAACTTTCGAAAATCAAGTTAAATTGCCCTTTCATTCGCTTGGTTATGCAATATTAACGGAGATATTTTTCGTATCAGTTATTTAGCCTCCAGGCTCATATAGGATTTTATTTTACTTGTAATATTAAAAGTGTTATTATTTTTCTTTTTTCAATTATATCTGCTGTAGTGTATTTTTCTATTTTCCCATTTTTCTATTTTGAGCAAAAATAATTGTCGCTGAAAATTAAACAATGCGTTTGTCATTTACTATTCAGGGCCTTGCAGAGTACCTTGGAAAGACTGACAAACTGAAGATTGGAGAAAAGGGTACTATATATTTAAAACTCGGAAAGCATTGTTCATATTAATCCTAGAGACCCACAGTCCATCTGTACAAAATTATACCCTAACATTTTATTTAGGTAAGCGTGTGTGTTAGGCTTAACGTTTGTTTCGTTCTAGAGCTTCTTCGTGACGGATTTGGTAAAAACCCTTTGTTCCATTGTGTTGTTGCTGAGGGGATTAAAAATGATTACGACGAAGGTGATGTAGATTATTTGCGTTTCTAGCTCCATGTTATTAACTATGAAACTTTGACGAGATTTTCCATTTGGAAAGTTTGCCGTTAGGCGTGGCCGTTTATAACAAGCATGGCCGCAGTGGTCGAAGCTGAAGCAATAGCCTAAGCATTAAAGTCTATGCTTATATGTGGGAGACTCGGTGGCCTAATGGTCAGCGCGCTGTGCTCCGGATCGAGCGGTCCGGGTTCGAGCCTTGTCCGGGGTCATTGTGTTGTGTTCTTGGGCAAGATACTTTACTCTCACAGTGCCTCTCTCCACCCAGGAGTATAAATGGGTACCGGCGACAAAATGCTTGGGGTAAACTGTGATGGACTAGTATCCCATCCGGGGAAGTAGCAATATTCCCAGTCGCTTCATGAAGCAGAAACCGCCATAATCTCCGGCAATTGTGGGCCACTAGGCTCGTGAAGACTTTACCTTTACCCTTCTATGTTCATAGAGAGCGGAGCTCGTGCACTAAGAAGAAAACAGATGACACGACAAAACCACCATGAGGTGTTAGGAGTTAGCATCTACTACTTCACTTACTCCACATGGGAGGGTCCTGTACTTTATGTCGAGGATCTCTTTGTTATTCCCAATGCAAGAGGTAAGCTAAGTAGTGCGCATGCCTTGGATCAGCCCATGATTTCTTAGCCTCGTTCCCAGGGTCTAATGTTAACACAATGTAAAGCGAATAGGAGACGAGAATAACACAAATCATTGTTTAATCAAGGCTATAATGGACTGGGTGAAATTGCTGAACCCCAAGCGCCGACCCACGCCCCTGTACTTCACGAAAGTAATTCAATTTAGGATAACATGAATTTTGATTTGTTCCAAATACTCCACAGCATTGAATCGAAATTAAAAACTATTAAAATGTAGCAGTTTTTTCAAAAATATTTCGCTACTAAAGCGTAAACGTATCTGGTATTTCACTCTGTTTGAAGCATTACTTAGCTCATATTCATTTTCAGGTCAAGGGATTGGAAGCTCAATAATGGTGGCAATGGCAAAGGTAATTGGTATAAATACATACTGTATAGCAAAAAAACCCAGGAGCCATAACTGATTAGGGTTTCTGATCTCGCATGATACTTGAATGTTTGCTCTACCATTATCGAGTTAATCAATAAATCGTAAAAACTTTCAATCATTTTTCTCTTTAGATTGCCAAGTCACGTGACTGTTGCCGTATGCAGTGGGTGTCCCCTTTCTCGAAAAGAACCATGGGCTTTTACAGTAAGCTGGGAGCCAAAAGCATGCCGGACTGGACGCTATTTCGCATGGAAAAGACTGAAATTGAAGAACTTTGTTTGAAAAAAATTAAAATGGAAGGCGAAGGAAGCAATGAATAGAGCTGCCGCCGTCATTTCATCTACAAAGCGAAAAGGATTTTAAGAGCATCCTTTTTGTAAATTTTATATCTTTTTGTGCATTTTGTGGATTGTGTAAGTTGTTTCGAATTTAGCTCGAACATCGACATAGAATTGTTTAATAAACCTGACATTATCCAAGTTGTTTGCCAAATTTAGGTTCAATTTCAAGATGCCACATTTCAATGACGTTTGTGTAATATTTCGTCTGTCAAACAAGATAATGTGCGAAAATGTTTGTATCTTCACCCGAAAAAGGGTCTTATCTTCTCCTACTTTCGACATCATCTGATTTGGATTTCACTTTTGCACGTGGCAAAACGTTTTCGACATGCTTGCAATACGAATTGTTACGTCGCACGAAATAGGATACCGTGCACGTCTAAATTAGTCCTATTACTGAAGATACAAACCTTTCCGTGCTATCAGCAAATATTACACTCACTCAATAAAGCAAATAAACAGCAAATTTTCTAGGACTGGTATATTTTATCCAAAGTGAAATTTGACAAAAGTCGTTTTGGTATAACGAAAACACTCGGTATTTTTTTTTTCACTTGTTAGAGAAATTCTGAAGTTATATGAAATAAAACAACGCGAGATATATAGTTTCAATTCAAGATAAAATTACCACAAATAATATGTCATTATTTTTTGTTAATTTTAATTATTAAATTATTCCAGATTTATCGCTTAGCTGCCAAATATCACGTGGATAAAAAAAAAACGTGTTTCGAAAGATGTCTTTCCTAGTTCTTAATACTGTATATAATTTTGTGGTAATGATTTGTTGTGATATCAATATAGCCGTTAGACATTACACTGTTTTTTATCTTGTCTTGCATTCCTTATTAAAAACAAATTTATATGATTGTATTTGTTAGAAATTTGGAGACAATCATGTATAATAGAGAAGGTATAATCACGTATAGTTTTGATGGATAGAAAATCTATTGGGAATAACATTGAAGTCTGCACCAAAGGCTACCAAATTTAATTCGCAATGAACTGAAATATTTATACTAGGAACTGTGAGAGTAAAGTGTCTTGGATAACGCTCGAACCCAGACCACTTGATCAACGTAACGTCCAACGTAATAACCATAATAGACCATCGCGTCTCCCACGCACCAATTCCGGATGAATATTCTTTTTGCGTCCAAAAAGGAAATTTGCACTTATTGTCATTTTTATTTACAGAACATTCAAAGGATTGAGTGATTCCATCTGCACTTCAAAATATTCAATACTTTAATGGTGCTTGATGTTGTAGTTATTATCCTTCAAATATTTTTTCACAAGGCCGCTCTGTTTGCCGTGGAAGATCTCGGTCGGCCAAGTTGTTAAACATTAAAAAACATGGTTTATTAAATTTTTTAATCACTGATTAATTTCAACGTGGACCAGAATTCTTGTCTAAATGGGCACGGGTGTGCATTGACCAACAAACACGATCTCTTACTAACAGGTGTTATCAAGAT
The DNA here is from genome assembly GCA_029204205.1 of Desmophyllum pertusum. Classification (NCBI taxonomy): domain Eukaryota; kingdom Metazoa; phylum Cnidaria; class Anthozoa; order Scleractinia; family Caryophylliidae; genus Desmophyllum; species Desmophyllum pertusum. The sequence continues at coordinate 382,602 of MU827348.1, forward strand.
AATTCCAGTCTATCTTTGTTTGCCCAAATTATAACACCTACATCAGATAATACAGCTGAAATTTTAAAAGGATTGCGGTATATACTTTTCGCAATGAATATATCCAATATCCAAAGTTTCTCAGTTGAAAAAAATCGCGTGGCTGAACTATCATTATTAATTTTATTATCAAAAATTAATGATTTAAGTTAGTTTCCAAATTATTACGCAGTCTTACTTGATGGTGAACTATGGCGGGGTTGCAGCTGTTATTTGTTAATTGTGATAATTATTTAAGGGTCGGTCTGAACTTCTCTAAAATAGATAACAATGATTGTTGATTGCCCATATTTTAATCTTTACAATTCGGAATGATTTCGCAATTTAGAGAACATAATTTCAGATAAATGGAATGATTGCAAAAGTACAACATCTGAACAATGTCCAGACGACAAATAATGTTCAAGTTATTGAATTGAAAAACTGAAAAACAAGTTCTTTAAGTTAAAAACAGAATGTTTAATTTTACAAAAAATATAGAGAATTGTTTAAAAAATTGCTATTATGGAGCTATTTATTTCCGATTATCGAACAATATACGACTAATTTTACGAGATTATAGAATAAAAAGATCACGTAGTTCGAATTAAGAACACTGACGGATGTGAAAATTTTTCTCAAAATTAAGGGCGAGTTTCTTGGTGGCAAATCTCAAAACAGTCGAAAGTTCAATAGATATCATATCCAGATGTTCGTACTTATGTACTGCAGAGAAGATTAATGTTAGAATCACAAAGCACGGCAGTTAAAACATAATTTTAGACCATTTTAGCTAAGTAGATAAATATATAAGTAATTCCGTGCTATTGAATTGATAAACTAAAGAGCTCATTAAGAATAAAATGACGGATGTAAATATTTCCTCATAAGGTGCACGTTTTTTGCACCTAATCTGCTTCATCAGTTCACAAAAGTACCTGTTTACTTCGTTTCCAGGGTAAAAGGTACCAAACATAACTATCATTGGCTCTTACTGGATTCAAGGCAAGCCTTTTGAAAAGTTTTAAAATTAAGAAACTGCATTAGATGTAATTCAGAGCTGTCAAGGAAGACGCACGGTTCAAAGCTGAATCCAAACTGAGCAGTGTCAACTGAAGTTAGCGGCAAGGGGTATAAGGTAGGACGCCAACATTTGTTAATATAAATACATGCTTAATACTAGGACCAAAGAAAAAGGACAACCACCGTAAGCCGTAAAATAGCTTTTAACAAAGCGCCATTTAATTTATCTGCTTTTAATTCTGAATTTAAAACATAATTTAACACTCAACAAAATTTTCTTCAAATTGTCCCAAAATATGTATAGCATAGTGAGATTAATCGACGGTACTTTTCCTGGAAGATAAAAAGTCAGCAGCAAAATCGAGTAGGTCGAGTTATGGCCTTGCATTCTTATAAGTAAGACGGGAAATTCATCGTCTTACGTAATATTGAACAGAATTTTACAGAAGGAAGGAGGCACCTTGCCAAACATGTACGTATGCAATTTTGAGCACGACGTTTCTTCTCTCAGCGGTGAGGGTCGAAAACCTCAAACGTTATCAACAGAGCCTTTGCAAATTGTCATTTTTAAGATTATCTGGAATAAAGTGCGTTTGGTATGTTTTGAACTCAGTTAGGAATGAAACGTAAAGCACCAGAGATAGGCTTCTAACCACGTTCCTTTGTTATGTTCGTCGAGCTGTTTACAGTTGAAAGGCATATATGTGTTATTATGACTCGAATTTCATTTTGCTTATTTCATTTTTTACCGACTAGCTAAAATTTGTTTTCTCTCTCTAAAATTCACTTAATATTTTTGTCTTAAATTGGATAAAATCTGTTACTCAAGGCAGCTAAAAAAAGATGCAATGTAAATGTTATAAATAGGAGGATCTGAAAGTTTCAGAAAAATTGACTTAAACTTCCAATTAAGTTTATTGAATATAACATTAAAATAGAAATAATTTTGTAATTGCCGGAATTGGATTTATTCGCTTTACAATGTGAAAGTACGAAGGCTCCGGTACGAAGATCATAAAAACTAAAAACATACCGCGTTCTTATCTTTTAAAAAGAAAAGGTTTTTAATATGTTTCATCTAGATAATGAATAATTTTAATATACATACATACTTTATTTGTAACTCCCTAAAAGGGCTTTTCAGCTACCAAGTAAATAAAAAGGTGAATAAATGGAATAAATACAATATAATATTGCTTGCGATTCAAATCTTTTGTCTTGAGGGCTCTCATGATAAAAAAATAAATATACCAGCTGAGTTCTAGGCACTAAAATATGTTGTTCCTCTAAATTCTGAAAACATTGTTTTAGATATATGCATTTTTATTTATTAGAAGTTAAATTTTTGTCTGGAACTATACTAAGTACGTACCCTAAAAAAAAATATATGATGTAAGACTTGACATTCTTAGAAAAAAGGAATGATTGTAAGTGAGTTATATTTGCGAATATTATATCGAAATCATTAACGAGATATTACAACTACTTTTACTAATTTAAATTTGTCAAATTATGCTTCCGTCCATCAAAAAAATACGGGCGAAAATTTATAACGAGCGCTTGTTAAAACAGCTATTGAAAGCTAGAAGAAACAGCAGATGGTTCATGTTTGGTTTCTATGTGCTTCATAGCAACATAAATGTCTTTTATTTTTTTCCTTTACAACAAACAATAGTTTTTGGCCGAAATCGCTTTTAAAACCAGTGCCAAGTGAGGATGAGAGTTGTTGAGAGAATTTTTCTTCAACTCTCATCCACTATCATCACCTTCGGGCCAAACGAGGGAAAACTATCGACGAGGTTCAAATTTGATGATAGCGCATGAGAGCTTCAGGCTAAACGAGAGCGAGAGTTTGAACTCGCAGCAACTCTCATCCTCGTTTGGCCCGGCTGGCTGTAAGGCAGTAAGGTCTAACAAAAAACAAAAAGATGGATGAAGTTAACACTTAAAAACTTAACTTGAAAGAGTTAACCTATGAAATTTTCAGGGACAGTACAGTATGAGTTAGATGTATTCTCCTCATAATGGGCTCATGTTTAAGCACAACAATTTATCAGCTCCTACGTCATAACTGTTCACTGACTTTTTTTATTATTTATTCGTTTTAGAATCATTCTTAGTTAATCAGAAGTTGGTTTCTTGAAGTTTGGTCGATGACGTCACCTCGTGCATAACTAAGTAAAAACGAGGTAAGGACAAAAAGATTGATATTGTAAGACATTGTATGGGCAGCAATACACACAAATAGCTAGGATTTCGTTATGAAAAAAATATATTTAAGGAATAAAACCTCCGTTCCTATCTCTTTATACTCTGATAAAGATCATAGCCACCTCAGTTTGTTCCCGTGATGACGTAGAGAGAACCGAGCTGCAGCTATTTTATAAAACATAATAAAGGCTTAGAGCGAAAAGTATATAAAAAGGATTTGTCCTTGGACCTTGAATATTTCTATTTCTCTAAACGTACAAGATGAACTGTGATCTCAAGGGAGCATGTGATGATGCCTAGCTTACTGCTTTTAAATATTTTATTTACTCGTGTACTTTGCTTTGGAAATTTCTCACTCACTGCATTTACAAATTACTGATTGTGTGCAAATTCAAGTTATCTTAATTATCACAATTCAGTTTGTCCCGATTGTCTTTTTCAGAGTTAAAGAAAATAATTTTTGTTCGTTGAGGCATCAACATAACGTCACGATTTTTGTTATTTTAACAGACAGTCACAATGGGACTTGGAGCGAGTCACTGTGTGGGAGTCTGGGCCCCAACAGAGGTATCCATAACAACCATGGTGCTAGCCATCTTATTCATGATAGCCACGGTGCCAGGAAACCTGATGGTCATCTTGGCTGTTCTTTTCGATCCAAACAAAAACCTCCGCAGTCCATTTACACTTCTAGTTGCCAACCTTGCTGTCACAGATCTTATTGTCGGTGCCTTAGTAGAGCCTTTGTCCATAAATACACATTACCGAGAGGCCCAGGGTTTGTCAATTAGCATATCATGGTTTTCACAGTCTGTGTATTTTCTGTGCTGCACGGCATCTTTGCTGAGCCTGGCAGCGTTAACCGTTGATCGCTATCTCGCCATCACTAAGCCTCTGTGGTACAGAGCTAACGCGAGTTATACGCGAGTTGGCATTGCTGCTTCTTTGGTCTGGTTCTTTTCTGGTTGTTTCACATCAGGTTTCTTTTTGTTGGCTTCGTGACCTACGCTTTCATCTTTGCCAACATTACAATGTTCTGCACCATCTTCATATTCATTTTCTCTTACGTACGTATTTTCCAATACGCCAAAAAACAAATTACTCAAATCGACAGTTTGCACGACAGCCAAACGGAACAGAACAGGGCCCGTCAGCGAGCCATAGAGATGGAAACCAAGTTCACCAAAACTTATTTGATGATGTTGGGTATCTTCTTGTCCTGTTATATCCCTTCCTGTATCATGATCTATTTTATGAACCTCTGCCATGCTTGCAGCTGTGAGCTGATTCACTGGCTCAGAGATTTCCATTTCGTGTTCATCACCATCAACTCCCTGATCAATCCTTTCCTTTATGCTTTTCGGCTGCCAAACTTTAAGAGTGCTGTTATGCGCATGCTCTGTTGTGCATCTCGGGTTGCCCCAGCACCACCGCCTAGTAAGCCCACCCACAGGGCCCCTGCCAGTACACAACCTGTCCAGGCCAACACAGAGAACCCACCTCAGGCCCCAGGAATTAACGATGTCCCGGCCAACACAGAGAACCCACCTCAGGCCCTCGGAATCAACGAGAGGGATGTACAAGAATGGGAGAATCAGATAGAAGCCGAGGACATCTCAGTGGCAACTTAAGTTTGACTGTGTATTGACACACATTTATGAATAGTGAAGATCACGTTTAATGTGCAAAAGAGTTCTTGTTGCTTAGTTTAATTCTCAAAATATCTTGCTACTCAATTAAGATCATGTACGAAACTGAAACTTTGTATTGAATTCAAACCTTTTCGAAAACAGTTCCAGATTAGCACATATAAAGCTGTGTAGATAACATAGTAGAACGTAATATCCGATTGACACCAAAGCTTAAACACGTTTAACAAGCTGTTTTGTTAAATATGGTTGAAATGTTTTTCGTGGATGTCCTTACTGACGATTGTATATTGACTTGACAGTTTTCGACTACTTGTTTTCATTGTTTAAACGGTTTAACTGAACATTCTTTAGTTGGTGTGAACGGAATTGATCAGTTTTTGATTGAGTATCGAATTGCTTGGCTTTGTTTTTCTACGCTCTGTGGGTTGGTTTAAAAACTTGCGCTACCTGCTACTAAATTTCAGCCATGAGTACGAACGTTCCTAGTATGTTGTTAAGTTTTTTACCTTTCTCAGTCTTGATGTTGCTATATAAGAAAGGTTCTTACATGTATATAAAAAAAGTGTTATGGAGGTTTGAATGTTTGAAAAATTTAGAGGATTTGAATGGAAAAATTGACTGGATTTTCCATTCTAGTAAGTGGTCACGTGCACAGTGCCTATTACGGGTGCATAGGAGACTAACACTACGTTAATTAGAGTAATGTATATAATGGAACTATTCGTGTAATTACCATAATGCATGAACCATTTCTCAGCAAGGGTACAATTAAGGCTTGTAGAAAAGTTATAGAAAATTTCAATAGCTATTCATGCACATGAATTATTATAGAGATGTTATACAGCTTAACCCTATTCAGACCGAGTTTTTGGTATTCCTGGGACCTTCAATTCTTCTCCGCCTCGGTAACTGTAAAGCTACGACTATATAGCTTGAAAGGTGTATAGCGATATTTCTGGTTACGTCACCTATTGTTATTAATGTGCCAACCAGAGAACTATTGGCTGTTGAAACAAAGAGTTATTTTGTTTAATGGTTGGCAAATTTGAATAACAAATTAAAACAAATTTGACGTAATGTTGATAAACAGTGAACACTCCTATAGTACATCCATTTCCCTTGAGGTCCACACATCAGATGATGACGTCATATAAATTGGGAATTACGTAATAATTTCCGATAAAAACGTAAAAGTTACTGAAGAAAAATTAAAAACATGCCTGTCAAAATATGGTTGCCATGGAAGCATTATCCATGAACAATAACTTTTTATACCAAATTGTCTCGAGATAACTTCAGGTAAAGTCACAAAGTTTGGTGGGGGTGGATTCCTCCCCGATCTGTATAGGGTTAAATATATATTGTAGTTGTTGTCTGCGTTCGAGGGTCGTATATAATATGAGTTATAATATGTATCAGTCTCTAAATAAAAATCTTCCATTCTGTGTAAAATGTGTAATTCTGTGTATAATCTGCGGAGTAATTTACTGACGTTTGCACTGGAATTTCTTTAAAAAAATCAAATTAATTCATTCATCCTCCTTTATAGTCATTTGTTTTTTTGTGGCTCGTCGCGTTCGTTATTTCTTGGTTATAAAAGTTCAGGTCCTGGTTTTCGAAGAGTGCATAAGGGCCTCCACAGACTAGAGAGATAGTTGTCGACAACTAATATTATTCGATAACTAAGGCCTCCACAGACTAGGCCAATTGTTATCGATAACTATTTGGTTGTCGATGATAAAACGTTGTCGATAACAAAAAAGCCAGTGTGTGAAGCTAGTTATCGACAACTAAGGCCCTTAGTTATCGATAACTAGCTTCACACGCTGGCTTTTTTGTTATCGACAACTTTTTATCATCGACAACTATTTAGTTGTCGACAACTATCTCTCTAGTCTGTGGAGGCCCTAACGCGGCTTTTTGTTGTCGACAACTCGTTTTTCCTAGTCTGTGAGACAGTTGTCGACAACTACGCAAATAATTTGTTTTTGTTTTGTAGAGGCACGTGCAGGGCTACACCTGGAGCTATTCAGTGTAATGGTCATTAAACCTATTGTTTAGCAACGTGGCGCCTGTGTAATTATACGTTTTGGTACAGTTCCCTATTATCATTATTCCTTGGCAGCGTTTTCTTTTCCGTATAAACAAACATGGAGCTTTTTTCCTTCTCCGTAAAGCGTTTTTTCCTTTTGCCATTCGATGGTCCTTCCGCGTATGTCATCTTGCTAACCTGCGATCGATCAGGCGAATTTTTACGCACTCTCGTTTACTCTTCGTCTTTTCGTGTTTCGCGCGAACTCCGTAAAGAGAACATAAGGAGCGCGAAAAATTGGCCCGATCTTGCCAAGGGTTGATCTTGCCAAAACTTGCACTCGTATATTGGGCATGCACAGGAACGCTAGTTACCAAACTTTCACATAAAAATACAAGTTCTCGATCATTTTGGCCTCTAGTGTGTGGAAAAGCTCTATCGAGCACTGTATCGAGTTGTCGTATCATTTTAGGGCCTCCACAGACTAGAGAGATAGTTGTCGACAACTATTTAGTTGTCGATGATAAAAAGTTGTCGATAACAAAAAAGCCAGTGTGTGAAGCTAGTTATCGATAACTAAGGGCCTTAGTTATCGATAACTAACTCCACACAGTGGCTTTTTTGTTACCGACAACGTTTTATCATCGACAACCAAATAGTTATCGATAACAATTGGCCTAGTCTGTGGAGGCCCTTAGTTATCAACAACTAAAAATTAGTTTTCCTTTTGAAAAGGAAAACTGTTTTGTTGTCGATAACTTTTTATGATCGACAACTAAATAGTTATCGATAACAATTGGCCTAGTCTGTGGAGGCCCTAACTTCATGCACTACATAACTGTCCCATACAATCCAATACAGTGGAATCGCGATTTCTCGAACCCTCGATTTATAACTCCAACCAAAAGTCATTTCCCTTGGATTTATTTCACTGTATTGTTACCCCCGATATTTCGAACTCCCGATTTCTCGAACCAATTTTCGTTTCCCTTGGAGGTGCTAGAAATCTGGATTCCACTGTAGCTGTATCCCTGGATAAAGTTATTTCGTTTTTGAACAACCGGGCCAAACTGTCTTTTTCAATATTTTCTCTTATCTGATATATACAATAGACTTGCTTCAAGACGCGCGATCATTTTTGTTCTGCACAAACAATTCACGAAAAAGATGCGCCAGATTATAAACAGTTGCGTGCGCGACGCGCGAGCCCGGCCTGTAGTAAAAGACGAGCGCGACGCGCGAGTATTGCAGTGGAACGATTGCTCAGAAAGTATCAAAAGAACAATAAAAACAATCTTCGTCATAAAAATCACAATAACGACTTGGAGCAATTCTATTACTAAAAAAAAATGATGAACAATATTCTCACATAAAAGTCGATCCCGGAAATTATTGGTACCATAATAATAATAATGCTACCATACCATACAACCCAGCAGATTGACCTAACAATTTAATGGTACTGTGTGAAGAGAGGCAGTCAGCATTGCCCAACAACACAGCACACTGTCCCGGCCTAGCCCAGGCCTGCGCTCAAATCCATATCGCTCTAGATATCCAGAGTCCCACAAGCTAACCACGATTGTTCCGTGGATATAAGTCACCATTTAATTTCGGAATTCTCTATAACATGCAACGAAAATAAACCTGCAATATTATCCACAACAAATTAACTCCCATCTCAGATTCAGACAAATTAATCCAGGATATAAGGTTTTAAGCGGGCCCTTTCGTGCATGGGATGCATGGGAAGATTTTATACCCCTTTGTATTTTAAACATATTACGACTACATTATAAAATATGTAGAAGTTATCTGTTTTCTTTAAGTGCTTATATTTTGAATTGCGGAAGCACAGAGTCCACTAATGTTTTCCGCTTATTAACATAGAATGAATGAATGAATGAAAAACTTGATTAAAGTGTGTCTATATTTTGTCTACGCTACTAATTGTAGACACTATTTAAAAGTCTACTAATTTAAAAACTAAAATTCTTAAGATGTTTTACTATTTGAAACTATATTATATATACAATTTAAAAATATATAAATAAATATGAAGTATGATATACAGTGAACACACATTAAGAGATCCAGGACGGTCCTTTATACCTTTATGATTTCCCTGAAGCCTTCGATTATTGTTTTATCCCATTTGGTCGGGCTAAATAGAGAAACGGAAACTTCTGAAAAGCCTTTTTTAAAGAATTTTTGCGTATTGCGTATTACAGCAAGCAATATCAGTTGGAGAGAAAGGAATTTTCGGTCGTTTCGATGATGTAATGGTGTAGCTTCGAAAATCAATTTCCGTTTCCTTTATTCAAATAGGCCTTCAACGGAAGGCCTCTAAAACAATATATGAAACACAAAAATGACTTATGAAAGCTTTTTTCTTTTTCGAAAAAAAATCTATCTGACTCCACCTGTCGACATGTAGTTCTTAATTTCATTTTACTTATTCTTCTCTGGATCTAAAAAAGTAGAGGAATAAACAACTGATAAACATTGAAATGTACGTGCCAAGCAAGTATGAACAAGTTTAATTTCAAGTCTGCTTGAAAAGGAACTCGACGATGCGTGCAAGTGTCATGAATGGCGAGTAGATTAATCTGTGGTTTTCGCTCGGACAAAAGCCTGGCTGAAAAGACGCAATCAAGTGAAGTATATGGCTTCCTGCTTGAAAGAATCATTCCGCCAGCCATCCCATCAAAGTTGATATTGACCGATAGTAAGCATATGGCAGTCTTACAATTAACAGAACTTTCCTTGATGCGGCGTTAAGGTAAATATATGACATAGCATGAAATTGGTTTCTTCTTTATATCCTTTCTTATTTAGTACGTCTCTAGAGAGTACGCAGATTAATATATTTCGTGCGGTTGGCTGGCGATACGCCAGGTCAGTGTAAGTGAATGGTAGATGGTGCACTTACGGGTCGGCAAAGCTCGGCAAAAGATTGCACAGCAAAATCACCCACATTCTCAATAATTGTCCATGGCCCACGCAAAGCTCTAAAGGTTTGTGGTCGTCTTTATTTTTAGTTTTGTTTTGATTTTTCCTTTTTGTTTTATTGTAGTTTATAATATCAAGTATCAAAGACTATATCGTAGACCTGGTTATAAGTTGCATGTTTTCGTCGAATTTAACTCAAACGTCATCCTTGTATATAGCGACGTCTAAATCGAATTATATTCGACTGTCTGGACAATCAATAAAATTCATCGAAAAGGTTGTATCCATCATAACAAGACAGGTACAAGCATGCGTGTCCAGTTCAGACATCATAGTACTGACATGTTATCGTCAAATCTATTAATTTAGACATAATTTAATTCGTCTAAGTTGCGTACAGTAGAAGTGCAAGCCCTGACCGTCCCGACATCGATTCAAGTCATGCTCAGAAAGGCTCAGTAAAAGAATTATAGCTAGTTCACCTGATATATGTGAATCCGCCGTATAAATCAGAGTAAAACTACTCTTGCCCTGATCGACAAAACTTCATGCTGCTGCTGAATTAATTTCGACGATGTATAAAGTAGGCCAACTGTGTTTTATAGTCAGTGTAAACTTTAAGTTCTTTCTTCGGTATCATACCAAAGCCAAATTTGACTTCGATCTCGATCTATAAGGAGCCGGTTTGAACTCGGCGCAGGTTTTCATGAGACCAAACCATAACTATGATAATAAAAAATTGCAAGTTAAACCATATTGTTGTGGGTTGAACAATGTCAAAGTCTTGAAGAAACCGTCAGAAATGTATCTGAAACAAACGTTTGAAGTACCGTTCTCGGTACTTGAGAAAGAAAATATTATGCTCGTTGGACACGCATTTATTTCGACGTAGTAAGTGTGTTATTATGGCAGTCTCTACAGTATTATGATTTTGCGACCCAAAGTGTTCAATTGCAAAATACACAGGTAACTGAAAACTGTAAACAATCGAAATGTGATTCAGTGGTTTAGCAAATAACCTGGCCGCTAAGAAAGCAGGTGGAAAGTCAATTCAACAAAACAAATTGCTTCCATTAAGTTCTCTTATGAAGGAAAACAGTCATGGCTCAACGAGTGCTATGGTAAACATGGTAAAAGATCTATTAATCCCTTCATGGCTTATTTCCTTCAAGGCCTTCTGAAGTTTGGGTCATTCGTAATCAGTACAAATTGAGAAAATTTCATAACGCGTGGCAGTTTTAATGCATTTCCAGCCATTTCAGAAAACCCAAAACTGAAAATACTGGTGGAACATGCCCCCGGATCCCCCTATCGAGATGGCTTGTGATCACACAATTGCATTTGTCCTTTTGTCTTTTTGTCAGGCTCAGCTCTACGCTTTCAGGTTTTTCTCCGTAAGTTTGGATGCATGGCATGGCGCGAAATACATCGCGATTCTCGATGTCAAAAAAACCTTCTGTCAAATATGAATTCTGCACGATGGCCACGTAAATGATCTGATTAAATTTGAGGGTTGTTTTCAGTGTTCTGTACAGGCCGGTCCCAATTTGTTGAGCATGCTCAGAATACTCGTTCTGTATTCTCAGCCAATCAGATTTGTCAGATTTGACGGTTAGTCCGAGATTCGCGGACTTCCGGTGTTGGAACCGGCCAGAGGTCTCGATTCTTGGTATTGACCAAAAGGATCGTGGCCTCTGGGGACAAGAATGCAAGAAGAAAGGCAAGGAGGACAAATGAACCACTTAATACGAGTAAGTCATTCAATGCCACCAATGCAGTCCTCGCCCCATTCAAGGGCAAGGCATTCATTTCACCGCGTTTGTTATTCCAAACAGACTAAAACCCAGACATCGCTTTTCCGTAATAGTCGAAAAATTCAATGGAAAAAAAGCCCAAAAGTCATCGAGCAGAAGAAACAAATAAGATATATTGCAGGTCTCACAAGGTGACCCTAGATCATGATCCGTATGAAATGGGTGAAACAATCGATGGGTATAGTGGAGACAAAACCATGACAACTATTTATCTCAAACTTGTATCATGCTATGAATATTGACTGCGTAGCATAGCAAGGAACCTATTTTGCTGCATGTGATAATCACGTGATTGACTATTATTGGTATTGGTATATTTGTTTTTAACTTTAGTCAATTCTGGACAAAAGAGGTGGCTCTTAACGAAAAGCTACAAAACCTGTCAAAAAATATTTAACACCATTTGATTGTCTGATGCCTCATAAGCATTTAAAAATTGTTAAAGAGGTCAAAGGTTAAATTATGTCTACAATTAATTCTAGGTGGCTTATTAGTCCGACGCTTTTAAAATTAACTCCGGTTTCTACACAGCGCGAGTGTCGTTATGATGTTACGAAATAGCTTATTTTGAAGCTAGAAATACATCAACGAAAATTAATGAAAACGACTCGCCTTACGTCCATTGTGTGTCCTTGTGTTTGCGTGGTGTTTTAGGCCGTTTTAGAGCAATTCCAGCACGTTTTACAGTTTTACTCTTTTTCTCTTTATCCGCCAGCAATTAAGGCAGCTCCGGGGGGGGGGGGGGGACTCCCTTATGTGGCCTATACGGGGACGTGCCGCTGGACAGGGTATGGTGTTTGGCCTCTCTGCCCTGAACAGGGTATATAATTTCATGCGAGTCTGTCCTAAACAGGGTCTGAACCTGTCCTAAACAGGGTATGGTTGCACGATTGTCGTCGTAAAAATATGGTTTATACAGTATTTAGAGATCGGAGACGTTTGCCGCGTATCAGTCAAACGAGGTTCGCTAAATTGCAACCTAAACAGGGTCCTAAAATAGAGGATGTTGTCCTACACAGGGTAGGTATTTTAGGGGTTTTGCCCTAAACAGGGTCAGGTTTTCAAACCCTCAGCGGCACCCCTATACCCAAACATGGGTCAAGTACCCCCCCCCGGGCTGACCGCTCGATCCAGAAACCAACGTACGTGCACATTAGGTCAACACGTCTCCCACAATTACTATTATTGGTATTGGTATTTGTTTAATTAACTGTAGTCAATTCTGGACAAAAGAAGTGGCTCTTAGGCTACAAAACCTGTGAGAAAATATTTAACACCATTTATTTGTCTGATGATATGCTCGTAATAAGTTATGCAAGGTAAAACAATATTTAGATAAAACATTTGAACTTTAGTGAAGAAATGGAAGTTAACAGAAAGGACATATATTTCACAAGCTTAAGAGTGAACGAGAGTTTTGCAAGGAACAGTTGTCTAGTAAACAGAACTATATTATGAATGATTATGCAACTTTATTGCTTACATTCTTACACTTTTAGACAGCATTTTATCATGTTAACTCAGACAAACACTGGCAGATGATAATGGACCCCTTCCCGTCTATTGTTGAATTACAAAAAGATAACATTTGAAATAAAGAACGAAACGGTCTTTATAGTTGATTTGGACACTCAATATCACGGTATGTAAGATGATAATGGACCCCTCCCAGTCAATTGTTGAATTAGAAAAAAACACATGAAAACTAAAGAAATAAACGGTCTTTATAGTTCGTTTGGACACTCAATATCACGGTAAAACATTCCACAGCATTGAAAGCAAGACATTGAAAAAGTCTGATTTTGCAATATAAAATATAGTTTACTTCACAGCGGGCATAAAAAGTTACCGATTTATGCATTTTCAATGCCATGAACCGGACAGTGATGAAACTTACCTTAAGCCAAAGACAAAACTCACTTATTGTTCGATTGTTACAACAATCGATTTGAGTTTGACTTTCTTCTCTTGTCTCCCAGACAAGATTTTGGCTGTTTTGCTCTCTTGCAAAATGCGACAATTTAGCCGTGTAATTAACACATAGGTATTCTTCACTTCTTTCCTTTTGTCCACAGAACTGTTTTAAAGTTGGTGAAGGCGACAGTAGAGGAATAGCAAACCAGATGTGACTGCTGCCCTACCTGCATTTTCCGAACATATTTTTATACGCATAGAGAAATCGTGAAAGGAAGAAAGAGGAGACAAAAAGTACAAGCTACGACCCAATTCCAACTTTGAACGGAACAGGAAACTGTTATTTCAAAGATCTTCAGGACTTTATTTAAGCCATCTCAACAAGTTCTAATGTCACTTTCCGACACGTACTCGCCAAACCTCCAGAGCAACTTGTCCACATTGCAACCGACCAGCCCAGCATCTGCTCACTTGCAACCAGGACGCTCTTCAGCTGAACTGTATTTATCGCTTGCATCGTATGCCTTTCTTGTGATCATAATCGTCATTGGAAATGGCCTTGTCGTTTCGGCGTACGTTTGGAACAAACGTCTTCGAAAAGCGGTCAACACACACCTTAATCATCGGGCTGGCATCGGCAGACTTTCTTGTTGGACTCGTTTCGTTGCCGATTTGGATGAGCATAAGTTTATCCGCACAACGCGGCCATCAGTTTAATAAACATATCTATCAGTTCTACATAACAACGGATATTTTTATCGGAGGCGCCTCCATCCTTCAGCTAACTGGCATCAGTATTGAGAGGTCCCACGCCATTCTAAGACCATTAAAGCATCGCCTTCTCCAAAGGAAGACGTTTTACATCGCCCTGGTCACAGCCTGGTTGCTCTCTGCAGTCCTGGCGTCCCTGCAACCTCTGCAGTATGGAACAGACTGGCAGATGCCTTACACCATTCTGGCGGCAAGCGTGTGCTTCTTCATTCCAGTAATGGTTGTCATCACTGCTTACAGTAGCATTTTAGTGGCTGCTAAGTCCAAAGAAACTCTGAACGCGCATCAGGCCCATAAGGCTACTTTGGAGAAAGAGGTGAGGTTTGTTTCTTTATCAATGTAATTATACGGCATGAAACCCACCCTGTAGCAGGGGTCAAAAAGTAGTATGTAAAGCCTCTTTGGAGCTTAGTGGTTCAACTGACTGGCGCTTTAAACTCCGGTTTCCATAGAATGAAGCGACTGGGAGTATTGTTACTCCCTCTGGGTGGGATGCTAGTCCATTGCATGTTACCGCCAGCATTTTGTCAGGTTGCCCTAACAATTTGCCGGTAACCATTCATACCCCTGGGTAGAGAGAGCCACTGCGGGAGTTAAGTGTGCATGTCTTGCCCAGATCATAAAACATTGACCCTGGCCTGGGACAAAGGTGCTGTTAAAAAGTGCGGCTTTGACTTTGCAAAACGAATATCAGTACCTGAATGATGCGCTATACTGCGGTGTTGGTACTTTTGTTGGCAGCCAACCTTTGATGCGTGCAAATCAAAAGTGAGCAAAGCCGTTTTTAAATATGTGTTCAGCGTATCATTGTCTTTATAGCAATGACGTCTTAGTTCATAATGACTGTAATGGCTGAAGGAATTTTTAACGTGTAAAATAAAGTTATCTATTCCATTCCATTCCATTTATTTTTATTTTTCTAGATTCGGCTGTCTTTGACCGTAGCTCTGATAACACTGTTGTTCATTATGGCATGGCTGCCACTGTTTACCCTGACCATGCTAGCTACGTTAAACCCCGAAGCCCTTCCATCGCCAACCACTTTTGCCCGTTTGCTGCATTTCGTCAAATGGATGCATTACAGTTCCAGTTCATTGAACCCATTCCTGTACTCCTACCGAAACCCGGACATGCGCAGAACCATCATTGTTCTTCTTCGTCGGATAGTTTTGAGGGGGCCCAGGTGTTGATGAAGTGTTCAGAGAACGCTCCAGCAGCCTGTCCGTGTCACGTTTGCGAAGGGCCAGCATCGTCTCCGAAAAGAGTCGCAAGACGAGCACAGAGAGCCAAAAAAGTACCTCAAGAGCTCGTTCTGGAACCTTGTTGTCGTGGATTAGTGTTAGGAAAGAAAGGGAATGCACAGAAATGGAGGGCAACAATAACATTTGATGTTATATCAACAGGATACATGTAATGTTTCCGTTCGCTAAGTTGAATGTAGTCCTTTCTTGTTTGTTTTTTTCCTTTCAGTCGTGGCATCCAGCGTTCCTCCAATCTCGTTCCCAGAGTCCTCGTTACCCTTGTCCAGCGGTGGAGCGACCAACAAGGACCTCTGGAATAAAGCGATCCGCCATGACCGGATTCTAGGACTTCCGGCTCTACTGCGCATGTGTTCGACCCCATGTTTCAACTAATAGACGCCACGATTCTTGGACTTCCGGTCTTACTGCGCAAGTCAGGCGGATCGCTCTATCCCAGAGGTCCTTGTTGGCCGCTCCACCGCTGGACAAGGGTAACGAGGACTCTGGGAACGAGATTGGCGTTCCTCGCTAAGTAAAAAACACTCTGCACTCTGGCACCCAGGGTATGCCGATATGGGTCAGTTTGTTCGAATTAAGACTGTTAACGGTAACTTTGAATGAATAGTTAACCGAGGTTTTGTTCCTTTTATGCGTACGTTTCTGCTGCTAATTTAGCTCGCACTATTTTTGGCGATTCTTACCTACATTGATCTTGAGTTGTAAGCATCATAAAAAAGTAATGGAAGGGAAATATTTTCATTTGTTGACGAAATACTATTTTTATAAGCATTTACGAAGTGCAATTAATATATTTAAGTATTTTATATTTTATATTTAAGTATTTTAGATTTTGGTAAATAGTATAGATATTATCAATCATGGTTTGTCAGCTTTGATTGTTTGTGTACACCCAGGTTAAATTAAATAAAGTTGTTTATTTATTTATTTATTCATTTATTTATTTCATTATTTAAATCTCAGCTACATAACCAACAAGTGTTCATTTTCGAGCATTACAGACCCCGTTTTCAAACAAATTGACCGACATTATTTTGACCATTATTTTGATTTCTATCGACCTGTTTAGCTCAATACCCACGGCTTCAATCTTGTCCCATTGTGATCACAAGTTCTTCGACGTTCTGAGACCTTTACTCTCTTTTTCTTCCAGGTATTTCATTATGGCCTTTTATTGTTTATTTCTAGTGTTAAACCATTATTTGGAGTTTTAAAAGTAATAGAATATAAAACAACTTCATAACTTGAGTATGTAAAGTTGAATTATCACAATACGTCTAACACTAAATATAGTTCAAAATGAAGTACTATGAGTCATCTCATTCTATCTCTATCAGTTTCCCATCCACCCCAGTCCCTCCTCCTCTTTCTACCTTGCACAACTCCGAGTTTGCGCTACTGTATAACAGTCAGTGTGTCTGAATCAGTTATGTTATCATCGGTGCTTTGTCCTGGTCTCATGAAAGCAGTAGGCAACGTTGCTTTGGTTTCTCGACGGGTTATGTTTTTCGATAAAATGCAACATTTACCACGAATCGAATTGCAAAGCAAGGTGTTCAATTTCATTAATTCATGCCCCACGTTGGGACCAAAGAAGTAATTATAAGAACAATAGACCAATTTTGATATATCAAAATTCTGATTTTGGCTCCGAGGCTTGACGGAATAAACGAAAGAAATAACATCGAGGTTGAGGGATGAATAATTAATTTATTATGTTTACATTCCCCAACCTCGAAGCCAAGTCAGAAGAGTTTATATCAAAATTAACATATTTTAAAATGCCTCACCCCGGGCTCATGACTAACTAGAATATAAAATAATCCGTTGTTATGACTTCAAGGAGAAATAAAAGCTCATTCAAATGCAAGCCAAGGTGAGGATCGGACAAGTGCAAGACGATAAAAAAAAATCATTACCGCCAATCTCTTTTTGCTAGTCTTTATTGACCATACTTCCTTGGGATAAAATAATGCCCGATCCCGACCGATGAAAATTAGAAATCCCCCCCTCCCCCCCCCCCCCCCGAATAATTGTTTAAAATATATCCACTAATAATTTGCGTTTGATGTCAAAAATAATAATAATAACCAAGTACGGTTTGTTGTGTTTCTCAAAAGGCCCATGAACTAGAATATAAATATTCTGCTATAATAAGAACATTTACTAATAATTAATTGGTTACAACCATGCCCGATCAACTTGGGTGAAATATTTCGCAGTCATTATATAGTCTTTGGGATAGGTGTTTATTTATTGAAATGAATTATGGAAGAGTCTAGAAGTGGGCAGTTACGTGCGTTGTCGGATGTAAGACAGACTATTGCGTAATTGAGAAACCTTACATGTACATTAGTGATTTCTAAGTAGGTTGCGAAATAGCTTGCCTTTTTAGGCAAACAAAGTTTAAAATTATTTCGCAATAATGGTTCTGATTGGTTCCAACTTAGCCTTAGAAGAAGAAAATTTAAAAATAGTAGTACATCCGGGTTTTATACAGATAGAGGGTTGTATGCTTCTGTCAAAATAATATAAAAAGTCAAAGTTGCTGTAAAATCAACTTTCAAGCACACATTTGGAATTGAATTGCGTCAGGGTTGATCCTGAGCATCTACGAAGATTTGAACGGGAGTGAGGACAAAACTGACCTCGTGAGTACACGCAAACGCGCTGAAAAAAGGCCTGCCTCGGGCCCTTCCTCCTACGAACATGGAACATGCGTTAAGTGTTGAAGATATCCATGTTCATCTCCTTGACGACAATTTAACGCTAGAAAGTCAAAAGGCAAACGATAAAGAGATCAGTTGTTCCACAAATGATGAAAATCCGAAAGAAATGGAACAACAATCCAGCTCCCCGGTGGATAATGGCGGCGTCGACAAAATGGATGAGGAAGAAAACAATGCGCGGAGACGTCGTAATGGAGTCGTTGAGGCCAGTGACACGGTAACAAGCAAGAGAATGAACGCAAGAGTTATGCGAAAGAAATTCGGAGAAGGCTTTGTATCTGAAATGCCGGGGATTTTCAACAAGAAACTGTAAGGATACCGTATAGTGTAACTATTTTTAAGGCTAATTTTTTGAATACTTTAAAAAGTAAGACGGAAACCAAACCTTTTTGACAGTGTACAAGCATTATCTATACTCCGCTACATAATTATATACATTACATATTACTTGTTTTCATCCTTTTTTCCAGTAATTATTGTAATTTTGACGATTGATTCGTGATTTAGACTGTCTACATTCGCCTCCTTCCCTAAAAAAATCAGAACAGTGTACATTAATTTATGCTAAGTTATTCCGGAACATGATTTAACGGCGCTGTGACACAGACGTCTCTCTTCCCGATTTTTTTAGGGGAGGAGGCGGATATACACAGGCTATTTGTGATTTAGCTCAGTGCAGTGGTGCAACAACGCGGGCAAATGGCCTTAAATTTCGATATATTAAAATTGAAACCTGGCTCAGACGCTTTGGGGGAAATAAACCAAAAGAAATCGCATCGTGATTGACTGAGGGACTGTGCTAAACCGCGAAACAGCGAAATAGCTATTAATTTTTTCTTGTTATTTTTTTAACGAAACACCGAAACAGCAATTTTTTTTGTCTGACAGATAATTAGTGTATCTTGTTTTATTCCCCTAAGCCTCAATGCCTCCTGGTCAACCCAGAATGTTCCCCTCGGCTCCACCTCAGGATTGAAGGTCTCGGGGAAACTCATAGTACATCGAGCATTACTTTAATTTGTATACTAGCTAGTGATACGTGACTCACAGGTCCTCGCGGAGTTGGGATGGGATTAATTATTTTTGTGATGTGAGAGGGATAAGCAGGTTTTAGCGTTAGTCCCCTGACATCTGTGTGTACGCCTTTCCTGTTCACGATCTCGTTGTTTTGGAGGGAAGGAGAATCGACAACCACCATGTTTTTTCTATCTTATACCGAATTTATTTTCCCCAAATTCCCTGCACTAACGTCCAGCAAAGTCCTTTCCCCATATAAATGCGATCGATAAACATGAAACACATGCTAAGCTTGGAGCAATTCTTGAGTAGGCCTTCCTGTTTCTTTGTACAATTTGACGCAGATTATGTCGAAGTCAGTGTTACTAACCAAAAGTAAAACGGCCCAGGAGGATTCGGAACCAAAAAAAAAAAGAAAAGAAAGCAAAAGGAAAAAAGAACCCCAACCCGGCTCGCCCTCAGTCCTGAAGATCAGATACACCATTAGCCCACGAGAGTGCCGTGTGACGTCATTTCCGCCATCCCCCTCCTAGCCTGCGAGCAAGCTCACTTGGCGTTTTTTTGGGGGAAAAGAGAAAGAGCGGGGGAAAGAGAGCTTGCACTAATGTCTCAGAATTTTGAATGCCGCCCCTCAAAACCCCCCGCCGTTTCCAGCTTTTGAGCTGTCAAAATTTGGTCAATTGAAACTTCGTGGTCGTCTCAATTTTCTACGTAACGCAATGCCTTGTCGAGCCTTGTATTCGATCTCACACGCTCGAAAGTCGTTTCTCGAAAAGTACTAAACGGGTCGAATCGAAAAACATCTCTATCGATAGGGGTTTCAAAGCGCAGGACAGCTAGAATATTTGTTCTCCGTTTGTTAGAAATTCCGCTCTGAAATTTCTGTTGCAAGATTTTGCATATTTCATTACAAAAGCCAGTGTGTAGTATTTCCCAGTATGCTACGAAAAATGTTGTTTCTCCGGAACTACCGTACCATTTGACTCGAGAAAGGTCTCTTTGGAAAGCATTTTCAAAGCGCTGAACAGAAAAAATATTTAGTACGTGCCCCTTCGAAGTTTACTTCCAAAAATACCTGAACTAATTTTTCTGCATGCGGTGATAAACACTAAAGCGTCATGTTTGCTAAGAAGACGTCATCAATTAATTAATTTCCACCAACCAGCATTTCGCGTCGATTTTTTGAGCGCAGATATTCAAAACTCTGAGACATCGTTGCAAGCTCTCTTTCACTTTCCCGCCTCCTCACCCCCCACCCCCCAAAAAAACCCCAGAGAGCTTGCTCGCAGGCTACCTCCTCACAAATAAAGAAATATGACCGTGAACTCCAGACGAGATTTTTTTCCCGCCTGAGCTCTTTGTCGGACAAAATTATAAACCTTGCACGCTTGGCCTTACGGCCTCGAGGAACAAAGATTTGATTTACGTGTGAGTCGCAAAGCAACAAAGTCTCTTCCCATATAAATGTGATCGATAAACATTTCTGTCTACATTTTGACGCAGACTCGTACCCAGTCGCTATTTATGTGTTTTGAGGATGAGAGAAGATTGGATACGAGAGTAGATTGAGGCGCGCGGGGAGTCACGGGAAGGGACGAAGGCAAATTGGCGCCAGTACTTTTCCTTTGCCCCTTCCCAGAACGCCACGCGCCGCATAATTAATCTCGCTCCAGATTTCCCCCGGCTAAATTGTTTCTAACCAGATAAATAGCGACTGGGTACGAGTCTGATTTTGACGGCAGATTATGTCAAAATCAGTATTACGGGATGATTCGAACCAAAAAAAAAAACAAAGGAAAAAAAGGAAAAATAAACCCCAGGCGGATTCGAACTCTCGCTTTAGTCCCGAAGATCAGAACAGTTAGAGCGGCGGAAATCAAGCCTAACTCGTTTGCATACTTTTAAAAACAAAAGAATATTTGACTGCGGGCTCTGACGTGTGACGTCATTTACAACAAAGAAGGCTGACTGTACGGTTGCATTAATTTACGCCATCCCCAACTCACAAATAAATAAAGAAATACTGACCGTAAAAATGTGCCACATCCGCCTACCGACGCGCAGAAGATTGGTGACTACTGGCTTGGTGGCCAGGCCTTTCCGTGCGCATTGTAACCAGGCCAGTGCAGTGAATGTTTACTTGTGTGAAGAGAAAAGATTGAGTTATTATGGCTTTCATTTCAGACATCCTTGTTGCTGCGTATGTATATCTTTTTAAATATCTTATTTAAGAATAGTGTAGATGTATAATATCCCGTTTTGAAGGCGGATGTGTTCATGATAAACTGTTGATCAGATGGAGAATGTATTGAAATTGACACGTAACCAAAAAGCTTATTTAGCTTACTATTTTACTGATCGACCAAGAAAGATTTCTATTTTCAGAATTTCAATGCAAGGAAATCATTTCTTTATGAGATGTAATGAAGTTGCATGTGCAAAAGCCAAACATGAACGTGTTCTGTTCAATTATTATTTAAATATATAAACATAGATGATATCAAAATAATGTTGTAAATAATGATGAAATTAGCCTTTGCGTATGGGTCTCGTAAGCGTATCTCTGTTGTAGAATGTAAGTTTATAATCATGTTTTATTTTGTTATTTTTTTGTTTGCAGCACACTGTTGATTAATGCCTGTGCAGTACTGAACTTTAAACTGTGAGTACATTGCATTGGACAGTACTTAGACACTTACATGTAGGGTTGTCTGAGAAAATGGAAATTGTGAAAATGTTGACGACAATAAATCTTGATCAGTAGAAGATTATAATCCTGAAGTACAGTCGAAGCTCTCATTGTGACCACTGTCATAAGCGATCAAGCTCTAGTTACGACCACCATTGTGAAACCCAGTTTGAATTATCACTCAAACTCAGTAATTAAAAGCTGTCATAAGCGACCGCTCTTGGCATCCGTAAGCGACTGCAACCACTTTTGGGAATTACCAATTGGTCGTTTCCTTTGTTTTTAAGCTCTCGTAAGTGACCACTTGTTAATGCTAGACATTTATGAGACATTGTATTATTTGTAATTATCTGAAAAATGAGAAGTTTTCAATCTCTGTGGATGCGTGACCTATACATTCACTTCCGTACATAATTTTCGTAACTGGCCAGGCTCTATTGCTTCAGTGCATGGTCCCTTACGACAGCCCATTCTTGTAAGCGACCAGCTCTAGTTACGACCACTTTTTTGAATTCCCAAGGTGGTCACTTACGAGAGTTTCGACTGTATGCAGTTGTTTCCCAGCAAAATTTTTCTGTAAATATACAAAGACAGCCACCCATGCCTAATGTTGACATTGTACATTCAATGCACTGTATGTTACGTATGTACCATCAGCTGGGTAAAAGCTTTTATGATATGTTTGTTAGTACAGAGCATAAATTTGTGATGAACAAGAATTAACCTTGGATATTTAGGATAATGATACATGTTCACCCAACCTTTTTTCTGTTTTAGTAAAAAGAGGAACCCAACAGATTCATTTGGAGATGAAAATGAAGAACCCTCATTAGGTATGTAGAAGACTTGCTGCTGATACAGTGTTAATACTGTACAGATCTTCACATTTAAGTTACTGTTATTTTACAAGTTCAAGAATGAGTACAACAGCTAGTTTCTACTTTCAAATCAATCTTGTTCCCAAGGTTACCATGTGCATGCTTCAGCTTGTATGGGATTTGGGGTTGGCGATATTTGTACCCCACTTACAGTGTTCTCCCTAGTTTTTAGCAGTACAGGTAATGTAGATTTTTTAACCGGTAAACCTTTCCGAGGGCCCGTAGGGCCCGAGCCTCTAGGGGGGTCCGGGGGCATGCCCCCCTGAAAAATTTGTAAAATTAGACCCCCAAAGGTGCGTTTTCCTGCATTCTGGCTCAATATCTTTTCGTTTTTGTGATAAAAAAGTACTGCAGATGAAACAGGGAAATAATATAAGGCTTTGATGGTAATTGCCTGTTTATTTCACTGGGAGATAGCGACTTGCAGCTGTTTTTGGCACAGAGCACATGATTGTGCAATACATGGTCACTACCAAAAGTTTCTTCCAGGATGTGTAGGTGCTGCTTTTCTGAGATAACAGAGGATTTAAAAGGTGTATTTCCTGATGCTGGTTTCAAGGGCAATTTTGAAGGTGTTGTCACTGGGGCAGGTGTTTCGGATTGTTTGTCTATCAGGGGTGGTTCAATTACTTCTTGCCATTCAGCTTCTTCTTGTAACTGCAAAGGTGCGGTTGCAGCTCCTTGAAGGGGTTCATCACTGATAATGTCGTTTCCTAAAACATACATCCTCTATGAAAAAAACTTCGATCCAAAAAATCATAACTAAATTATTATTAAATACCTTTGGTTTCAAAAATAAACCTTTGGCAGGTTAAATAACACTAAGCAGAATTTTGTTTTACAAGTATTTTTATATTTTGGGCTTACAGTTTGAAAGAATTGAGACGACTTCCGGTGATACCTTTGCTGTGACTTACATGAAGTACTAACTACAAAATCAGCGGTCTCGTTTCGTTTCTGCTCGCTGCGACGCTCGAACATTCACGTTGTTGAAGAGTTTTTATATTTTTAAATAAGACTCCTTTCAACCCATCGCTTGGAAGACATTTCAAACACTTATGACCTTAATGAGAAGCATTTCACGACGAAGACTGCCTTTGCTTCACCACGCGTAAAGCTACGGTCAATTCACGGACAACACAAGTTTTCTCAAGCCAATTGTTTACTCAATACTCGTCGCTTTCAAAACTGTCTTACTGAAACAGCATGTAATATTTGTTTACTACTACTAAAATTATTGTTACCTGTTTGCCTTCGCGACCTCTTGTCGACGTTGACGGAAAGAAAGGACAGCATGGTTTGTTGTCGCCTCTTCATGATCGTGGAAAATGAACAACAACAGATGTGCACGTGCGGAGAAATGACGTCTCACACGCTGGAATTACAGCAGAAAGCCCGCCAAAAATTGCTCTTGCTTCAAAGTTCGAAAGGTACCAAAAAGCACTCAGTCAGATAATAGCCGCGCTGTTCATTTTTTCACCTGTTCATTTATTTTCTAACAAGGATTATATCACGATTAAGTCTTATATTGGTGGATCAAATTTAGTATTTTTTTTATTTACCACTTGTATTTTCAGGCGGTAACTTGTGGTGTTGTAAGCGGTAAATTTTACCGGTTACCGCCTGATAAGGAGAACACTGCACTCAGTCCAATTACTATTAATAATTACTTATTTCATTAAATTTAATGTTTTGGTAAAAAAATATATCAATGATAGGATAATAAAAAAATATTCATAATAATTTTTTTTTCTATTATACTTGTAGGTGACAAGTGTAGAGAGTTCCTCCTAAATCTTCGCTACTTCAGGATTTTTATTGGTCTTTGGAACATTATAATGATGATATGTATGATTATGTAAGTATCTGTTGTCACCTGATTCTTCATTCAAACTTTGACGTGCTGAAGAGATGCGGCAATATACATTTAATGGTTAGCATGTTGGACTCCGGATCGAGCAGCCTGGGTTCAAGGGCACCCAGGAGTATCAATGGGTACCGGCCATGCTGGGGGATTACCTACAATGGACTAGCATCACATCCAGGGGGAGTAGCAATACTCCTAGCTAGCTTCATGCTATGGAATATGTGATAAGCTCTGGCAGTGTGGGCCAGTTTGGCCCAAGTGTGGAATCCTTCATCTTACCTATTTTCCATTACTCTTTCAGATTATTTGGTTCATGACAGAATCTGCTGGTTTCTTTAATTCCTGAAGGATCACAAAGATTTCAGCCTTCAGCAATACACATAAACTCATTACTTCTACTTGTTGGCATGGGAACTTTAGGACATCAAAGTGGAATTTTTATGCAATCATGGGTACTAAAGGAAAAGACAAGAACATAGAAGTCACCTACATGTTCACTGACCGTAGCATTTTATAGAATATATATAATGTGGTTTATAAGTCTTTAGGCTATCAAGCTGCGGTTTACCATCTACTGTATTATTGTCTTGATTAAATGCAGAATAAATGCTGGTTCAAACGTCAATGAGAATCAGTTCGACAAGGTCGGGTTCAAATAAACACTTGTACATAACATATGTACCCCGAATAAACAACAGGACGTCCACAAGCTCGAGTTTTTTAAAACTCGCAAGGGACATTTACTTAAAATGGCCGGAACTAATTCTCGTTGATCAATAGGTGTAATAGAGCCCCACCATCCAATTCTATTTATTTGTCTCTAAACTGTGAGCAGTTGGTTTTTTTCATCAGATCCGAGTGGAAATGCTTGTAGTGTAATTTGGCTCACCATCGTTGAGGGGCTGTGGAGAGATCAATCTGTATGACAAGTAGGTTAAGTTACCATACCATCCTCTACTCTACACTGAGTACCAAATTCTCCATGACCTGTTTTAGACAAAGTTGGTTACATTTTATTACTGATTTGTTGATGATTTTGTTCAATTTTGCTTTTAATTCGGTGAATTTTTTAGTATTGCTGTATTAGCAACAGAAAATAAGTGTAGTCAAATGCCAAGTTCACATAATAATAATAAACATAATAAATTCTGGGTCCAGACCTTTATTTGTACTCAAGATATAATATTTACAGTGTGAAAGAAAAATGAAATGGAAATTAAGAAGAGTACTGGCTGCCAGGAATAACCATAGGAGCGAGAAGAACCTGACAGCTAATTTGCATGCATGTAAATCTTAAATCTTGAAAAAAAACCCGGGGAGGGGGGGACTCCCATATAAAAGTGACGGGAGTGATCGCAGTACCTTTTAGGGGTTAAAATTCGTGGTTGGGTACCGCTTAGGGGTGTTAAAATCTAAAATGACTGCCGTTAGAGTTATTATAGTACAATGTACATAACAGGGTATAGTTTTGTCTTAGAATTGGTACCTCTTAGGGGTGAAAATGAATTCGATCCACACTCACAAAACGAGATTCATTTTGGTACCTTTTAGGGGTTCTTTTGAACATTTCCGGCGATCACCCCCGTCACTTTTATATGGGAGTCCCCCATCCCCCTCCCCCGGGGTGTTTTCAGTCAAGGTCCCGGTACTTTTTTAACAAACATATTCACAGTCGATCAAACAAGTAACTTTGTTAATATCAATAAGACAATCCCAAGTACGCGAGAAAGCCATTACACAATAAGTCAAAGCCGACTGTAGCTACAATCAAGAGATGATGATCTAAGAGAAGGATTCCGCTTGCCCCATGACAATTTTATGAAATCTATTAATAGTTTCGCGCCATACTGTGAAAGTTTATTTTCCTTCAGATCAAGGTCCCGCCATCACGTTACTCGAACTGACCAATCAGGTAGCACTCTTAAAATAGCTCAGCTGAAAATTAAAAATAGATTTCAAAAATTATCATTGGAAGAGTTCCATGTATGTGGGAATGCCTCTCTTAGATCATCCTCTCTTGGTACAATGTTATATAGTCATCAGCGTAAGAATAGCAATATGTAATGCGATATAAGAGCGGTTTTCCATTGAATGTCGTAAAACTAAAACCAAAGCAACCACAATGGCCAATCATAAGAAACGTAAATAATACAACGAACCAATGGAAATTGAAACTTGAAGCAAGTGCTCTCCAGTCTCGCCAAGCGCGGGAAAACGCTCGTGATCAAGACACGATTGATTTTGGTTTTGCATCTGATTGGTTGATTAGGTGGCGCGTGTTCAGTGTTTAAACCAATCACAGATCTACAGCGTATGACCAAAGCAAATCAATTTTACATTTCGACACTCATTTGAAAACTACTTGCATTTACCAAACCTAAATATTTAAAACTACGAAGCGCCTTCTGCGTGTAGCTATACTAACGTCTACTGTCGCCCTAACATGATAAAAGATCAAATAAAAGACGTGAACAATATTGAGAGCTTTACCATACTCACCGAGTGTCTGTTCACGTTTTTATAGTATTCCGTCCACACGTTAGCGATTAAAAACGATGATTGTTTTCACCATAAACGTCAATTTTCAAATTGGGACTCAAAACTGGAGAGTTTTAATGGAGATTTAAGGTCGCAAGGACGAAGGGTTTCGAAGGTGATGACGCAACAACATGAATCCAGTCGACCACATGCTGTGAAGAGCGAAATGTCGCATGCGCAGTCACCAATCTCGTTCCCAGAGTCCTCGTTACCCTTGTCCAGCGGCGGAACGGGCAACAAGGACCTCTGGGATAGAGTAATCAGTAACACCGGAAGTCCAGGAATCTTGGTTTCCATTTGTTGAAACATGGAGTCGAACACATGCGCAGTAGAACCGGAAATCCAAGAATCCTGTCATGGCGGATCGAGGACTCTGAGAACGAGATTGAAACGATGCAAAAACGGTCGTCTGAACGGAAAACCTTGAGGCTGCTAATACTAACCAACTTTTCATTATCTCTGGGTCAGGCGCATTTTAATTCAATCCTGACCACCACACGTTCTACGATAAATATAAACGAAGGTCGTGTTCGATTGGGATCAACCCAGTTTCAACCACAACCAGTTTTGGTTGAAGTGTCAGGCCAATGGAACACTTTTGCAACCAATATAGTTGATAACTGTTAACTGTTCTATTGGGATCAGTTGGTTTGGTTAGCTGAGTTTTTTTGTGTTCTATTAGGGAAGGGATTGTCAAATATTGATGAACCGCTAGGTTACTAACGTAGGAATAGTAATAATTTGGAAAGGAACGATAGCTAATCCCTGGTAGCTAATGCATTATTGTACAGACACTCTGAAACAGTTTGCAAGTCAAAATTCAGTAAAAATTTGACAGCGGAATCGCAAATTCACGGCTGTTTGAGATTAGCCCAGAAGAGCAAAAACCAAGAAATCCTCATAAACAGTGAACCGTTAAAACATAATTAACCAAATTATTCGAAAGTATAATCGGGATTTTCTAAAACCAGATAGTCTAAACCTAGATCATCCTCTCTTGTCTAAACTGAATTAGATAAAACTGCGAAGTCCGTGATTGAGAAACAAGTGATTGTTCAGTTCATTCTCCGATAGCTCTTTGGTGAAGATCATGAGATCACAGAAGTAGGCGTGAGTTGTCAACCAACTGTCCCTCTTCAAGCCGATGTCATAAACTGTACGCGTTGTATTCTTGAAGTCAAGGACTGGATCATCACTGACAACACGATCCAGCAGCTTATTTCCATTTATGTACAGTCTTACTGTACGATCCGCACGCCTCCAGGTGATTGCCACGTGTCTCCATACATCTGCGTCAACACCAATGTCGCTGCAACAAAGTACAGGGCCCGGTTGTTCAAAGGGTGGATAACGCTATATCCACCGGATAAATTGCTATCCAGTGGATAAGTGTTAACAAAACCTACTACGTTATCCACTGGATAGTGATTTATCCCGTGGATAGCGTTATCCACCCTTTGAACAACCGACCCAGTAGTATAACCCCGCTAACTCTAATTCCCAAGGAAAAAAAATTAGTTCGAGTTACCGGGGATTCGAGTTAGCAGGGTTGGTGTTTAATTTCAACTGATTAACCTGTTAATAATTAATAAGGTATTGTAGTTTTATCATTGATTGACAATCATGAGCCATTTTGGCACAATTAGTTTGTTTTAGAAGAGCCTTTTGATAAGAACGTTTAGTTTGGGAAAAGGCTGAGATCTAGTTAAGGACATCAGTTAATGGGCTTGAATTACGTTTCCATGTATTATCACGTTGTTATGGATAAAAATTAAAGATTTCGTCACGTCAATCAGCTATGGTCTGACCCTTTGAGGTTTACCGACCGACGTTTTTTATAGAGTTCGAGTAATCGGGTAAATTTGAGCCAAGGGAAAGTAAAATTAGTTCGAGTTAGCGGGGTTCTACTAAGAAAAAAATACAAAGCGCAAAGTGCGAAATGCAAAGTGCAAAGTACAAAGAGCAAAGTCCAAATTACAATGTACGAGGTAACCTCACTGCGATAGACATCAACGTAACTAAATACAACTGGGTTTTAATGACGAGTTTGTAACCCAGTAACTACTGGATTGCAATAGCGAGTTTGTAACCCAGTAACTACCAGGATTGTAATGGCGAGTTTGTAACCCAGTAACTACTGGATTGTAATGACGTGTTTGTAACCCAGTAACTACTGGATTGTAATGACGCGTTTGTAACCCAGTAACTACTGGATTGTAATGACGCGTTTGTAACCCAGTAACTTAAAAATTAACATCGCTTCTTTTTACAGAATGTGACAAAACAAAACGCAAACAAACAATAAGTATGTTCTGAATCCGTTTACCGTAATGTTAATGGCATCTGTCTACATTGTTCTAGCTGTGTTCAAAATTTCGCAGAAAACCATTCTCTATCTGTTAACGGGTAATACTCAAAAGAGTGAAAGCATTGTCGCGGGAGTCAGTGCACTAACGTACCTTTCTCCTGTGCAAACATGTATCATATCATTGACCACCGGAACGTTTCGTCTTCCTGTGAAACACAGCCGACCATCCACTGTGTTGAGGTTTGTTGCAAACCGAAACTGCCAGGGACGTGACCAGTCGGCATAAATTTCTTGTGGGCTTGACATTGGCGATACAAGTTTGATCCACACTGCAATTGTTAAGTCGGTTTGTCGGAAGTTAACGGCTGGTGTATCGGCATACGTCCCTCGCGTTCCGTCCAGGTATAGTACTGTTCTGCCATTCTGTTCTACGAACTTTGCAGCTCCGTGTAAACTACAAATAAAGTACAATTAATTTTTCTTCAATAATCAGATTGCAATAATCAGGTCCGCAAAGCCTGGGACGGGAACCGGGCGATTCAGTGACGTCACCTCTCACGATAGAGTCCAGAGTCCTCTGAGCCGAGAACGCTTAGGGACTAAAAGGCTGAACAACACCGTGTACATGGCAAAATTTTATCAAAAAAAAAAAATCCAGAAATTTTTTTTTCTTACTTTAGCAGGTTGTCCGTGCCACTCAGCGTCCAGTGAAAGAGAGAGCCTGGAAAAATAATGATTTAACTCAGCGAGAGAAGTTAAAATTCATAGAAACTCGATGTCCGAATCTAACTATTTTCTTGTTCACTATCGTAGAATTGAAATGCATAAAGGTGTGAAATATAATATAAATATTTTCTATTTCTATCCCATGTGAACAAAATCGTGTAAAAGGGAACAAACCTTTTGCCGATCCAAAGTAACAATAGATCTCAGTAGCCGTTCCAGTACTTTTGGGGTCCAACCAGTAGTCACCGCTGACCGCTATTCCTTCACTTGACATGATTTCGGCGCACGATTCAGCTGGAAGCTCAGGGATGGATCCGAGGGGTACTGGGCGCCAAAATAGCGAAAAAATAGAACACACACATTAAATTATTTTCATGATAACAAAACAACTTCAAGATAATAGCAAAAAGCAATTTCTGTTTGCCAATATAATCAATTTTCCTGTTCAAAAATTAAAAGCACCAAGAGAAGATGATATAAGAGAAGGATTCTCCGTGCCCCATGATAATTAACCGGGCAATCTGGGGTCGAGCCCGGTGATCCTTGTGATACACATAGAAAACTCGGGCGAGTAGTCTAACTGTTTTAGTATAATATTTAAAGGATAGCAGTCAGCAATTTAAAGAACAGAAGAATTAGGGACTGTGCAATAATTATCAGGAGGGGGAGGGGGGGGGGGGTTGGAAAATGGGCTTCATGTAGCCAAATATTAGGTAATACCCCCCTCCTAAAGGAGTGAATTTAGTTATTGCCCCCCCTCTAATCAGTCATAAATTATGTACGACCCCCCCCCCCCCCCCCCCCCCATCACAGTATACACACACCTTTATACAAGTACCCCCCTGCATTTTCTCTACACGCACCTGTGGATTAAAATCTTATAACAGAAAGAAGAACTCCTACTACATGTTTAATTGTTGGACATCCGCTTCTGGAACAAACATCACCTCCGTAGCAATGTACAACAGAGCCACAGCAGCAGCAGCAGCAGATCCCCACCTTATAAATAGGTATGGTTCGCCAATGTAATACGTACTTGAAATAAAATGTTAAGCCCCCCCCCCTCCCCTCTCTTGAGTGACTTATTTTACCTTGAACCCCCCCTATCCTTGCTTTGATTTTACTTTATGCCCCCCCCCCCCCTCTGGTTTTCCAACCTCCCCCCCCCCCCCCCCCCCCCCCCCCCCCCCCCCCCCCCCCCCCCCTCCTGGTAATTATTGCACAGTCCCTTAATCAAGAATTATGTTTCCCCATACATCGATTGAAAATTGAGTAACGTAATTTAATATGAACATCAAATCGTATTAGGCCTGGTAAGTATTTTTAAATACCCATTCGGCTGAGTAAAATACCTCTGCCGTTCAAGCGTTTGATGTAAAACCTCGCAGGATCTGAGCGGAAGTTCTCAGGTCTTGCTTCCTTGGTGCGGTTATTTAATTCGCAGGAATTTTCGTCTCTGACGTAGTTATAGCTCTGACACGTGATTTCCCTTTCGCATCTGACATCACACTTGTAAGGTGCTGTTACTGAAAATGTTTTGAAGACAAATCCCTTGAGAGCCTTGCCAGGTATGTTAACTTCTGTCCTGCATCGATCATCAGCAGTTATAAAGTTCATCAAAGCAAAGAAAAAGAAACAAGGGACCAGCCACCGCATTTTGTTAACGTTTTTTTTTATCTCTACGGAAATATAAAAACATAAACGGACTTATAATTGTATTCAATTGATTGGTATAATATCTTTAACTACTATAAAATGGGTGCAATTGTCTAAGAAAAGGACTCATTTTATATTTGGGACGGAGATCCTATCTGTAGATAAATCAGATATGGTAGGGGACAAGGTGTTGAAAGTATTATTGGGAGAGTATTGGGAAGCAGTAAAAGTTGTACGATTTTTGCGCTATTTTAATCAAAACTTGATAGCTTAGTCTTAGTCGCCATGTTGGATGATGTAGTCATTCAATCTGATATAAACTAAATAAAGCTACATCGATCATATCTGAGTCTGAGAGCGATTTGATGACGGCCATCTGACCTTTTTTGTTATACTAGTCGAAGCTCCCGTAAGCGGACCTCGAGAAGCAGAAAATTAAAGTGTCCGCAACTGGAGCTGGCCGCTTACAGGAATGTGTAAATACAGAGTTTGTATGAGCTACAGCTCAAACAGGTTTTTGTCATGGCGGCCGTATGTTCTGTCGCACTTTGTAATAATCGTCGCACTTTGTAATGCCTGTCGCACTTTGTAATAATCTCGTCGCACTTTGTAATACCTGACGCACTTTGTAATAACACTTGTCGCACTTTGTAATAAAATAGCTGTCGCACTTTGTAATACCTGTCGCACTTTGTAATAACACTTGTCGCACTTTGTAATAAAATAGCTGTCGCACTCTGTAATAACAAGCTGTCGCACTTTGCAATAAAATAAGCTGTCGCACTTTGTAATAACCGCCTTCGCACTTTGTAATAAACTCTACCAGAATAAAGTACACAGTCTCTTTTTCATATATAAGAACGTCTAATTTTTGAGCTGAGGCTGAAAAAAAGGCTTAAACTTAAGAACATGTTAAGAAAATACCTCATGCTGAAATTTAGTAAAGAACATTTTACTCTACCCGTTTATACAATGAGAAGTGTAAAGAAAATATCATAGAATGTAACAGTTTGGTTTGAGCAGTGGCATAGTCCAACTGAATCCAAAATGGTCGAATACAATAGCAATATATCGTAACATGAATAATGTAGTTTTTGCCGTATCGAAATATGCACTTCCTTTCCATTCAAAATATAATTTATGCATGTATAGCAATTATAACGAAAGTTTCTAGAATTAACATGTAACTTACGACCATTTCAAGAACGTTCTCAGGCTCAAATTGCCCCCCCCCCCCCCCCCCCCCCCAAAAAAAAAAGAGTGTACTTTATTCTGGTAAAGTTTATTACAAAGTGCGACGGGTGTTATTACAAAGTGCGACAGCTTATTTTATTACAAAGTGGGACAACTTGTTATTACAAAGTGTGACAGCTATTTTATTACAAAGTGCGACAAGTGTTATTACAAAGTGCGTCAGGTATTACAAAGTGCGATGAGATTATTACAAAGTGCGACAGAACACCGTAGGTAGAGCTGTCCGCTTACGAGAGTGTCCGATCAGAGAGCTTCGACTGTATAAAGGGCTGCACTATTTTGATGTTCAGAATCCGACTGTTCTTACATTTTGCTGTTTTCTGCTGATGTTTCCACGGAAAGTTGAAATGTGGCTACGCCGCATGTTTTTATCAGTATTTACTCTTGTAATTCCCAGAATTCATTATTATCAGATGCAATCTAAAATGCTATACAATCGGCGAAACAGCGAGTTTAGAAATTCATTCATGGCGGCAAAGTGTCTTTCGGCTCCACAGTTTTAAAAATACAGCTTCATGCAACCAGCTGGCAATTCATCAAAGCGCCGACCTCGTTTCAGACATAAGTTTCTGTGCCTGCACATTTTATTTAGCCGTTGTTTTAGATTTGCCAGTTCGGATTAAAATAACAGTAAAGATCATCGATGGCGTTTTCACATTCAAAATTTCTCAATTAACGCACTCTTGAGCTGTTAGCTACTCTAGTTTTATCCGTTTTATTTTCCTAAGTTCCGCCTGCATGCGCTTGCAAATTTTAACTCCGTCTTTCTCACACGCAATTAAACTGAATGATGTTCTATTAGACGAAGAAAAAGAGAAGGATTAATTGCAAGAAAATATTAAGTAGTATGTGTGTTTCACAGGAAATGTGTTGTGTTTGTAAAGTCCGTCTGGTAAATAAAAACTGAGTAAAAATTAACAAAAAGTATAATCACGTGGAGACGGATCGCGGCAAAGGAGCTGACGCCAGTTCATCTGCCTTTGGAGTGGGGGCCCACAAGGTGGCTCAAGATCGGTCTAACTCGAGAAGAACTGAGGAGGGCTATTATGCGTCGCATGGCGCGAAAAATGACCTTCTGATGATGATAATGTCGACGTTCTTTTTATGAGCCAGAAGTTTGAGACGAAAATTCGTTGGTTATTCAATGTGAGAAAAAAAAAACCCGACATTTAAGAAAAAAAATCGATGAAAATGAATTTCTTCCTGCTTATTTTGGTCAAAACGGTGCTAAAATTAAGGTTACTGTAAACCTTCGTGACCATGTTACGCAAAAGGCCTCGCAAGCGCACAGTTTTAGAGTAAAGTACCCAAACCTATATATCAATTTAAAGAGTTATAGAATGAAGAAACATGTAAGATAATAATTTCCCCAAGAAAATAAAAAATTGTAGCCAGTACGGTAATTTGAACACAATTTGACCGGTGTTGATAAACGTGAATTACTCGCGCTTCCATTTAGCTGTACAAAAAATCCAGTTATTGCATGATATTAAGCAGATGTTGACTGCCAAAAGTGTGTCGGGGAATTTCTTATTTCCCTCTAGTTTTGAAATTGCAGGCCCAAACGTAATTCACAGTGGAAGAAAATCATTACTTGAACTTTAAAATGCTTTTATTTCTTTTTGAAAACAGATATCAAAATTCCCCGACACACTTTTGGCACTCAACATCTGCTTAATATCATGCAATAACTGGATTTGTTGTACACCTAAATGGAACAGTGTGGGTAATTCACGTTTTTGAACACCGGTCAAATTGTGTTCAAATTGCCGTACCGGCTACAATTTTTATTTTCTTGGGGAAATTATCATTTTACATGTTTCTTCATTGTATAAGCTTTAAATTGATAATTATATAGGTTTGGGTACTTTACTTTAAAACTGTGCGCTTGCGAGGCCTTTTCCGCAACGTGGTCACGAAGGTTTACAGTAACTAAGTACTTTCGCTCATCACGAAATGCGCCAAGAACATCAAGAGGAAGATATCACTGAAGTCAATTGTTAACGAGGCGCAAAACTAGAATTAATTGTGTGGCTTGTTAGGAAATCTCTCCTGTATCCTGATATCAGACAATGAGGCTAAACCCATCCGCAGTATATTAACAAAGGTAAATGTCACGAATAACACAATAATTGGTTGTTCGGTCGCTGAGTAGAAAACCATTTGCCTGTAAAATTAGAAAATTGTAATACAGTATTGATGCAAACCATCACAAAACCCATTAATACCATGGTAAGCACTCTTGAACTTGAAATAATAGTTTACCGCCTTATGCATTTGAATGAATAATCATTTTGTGTCCACTTTTCGACGATGTACTTGCACTACGTTTCCAATTCAGTTCAAAAGTGAAGGGAAGTTTTTCAAAAAGAAGATTTCTGTTTCCCTATTCCTCACCTTGCCGTTTTTACCTTAGTCCGGTGTTCGGGTTTCGATTTTCTGATCAAGTGCCTTGTTTTGAGCCACCTGGCTCTCTTATGGCAACGATCCCAAACAAAGTCTTATGATAGTTTATTTAGCACAATAACATGTGTATTCGAATCTGCATGTATAACTAGTTGAAATAGAGAAACTGGCACTTGTCATTGCTGTTTGTGTTAAATAAAACAAAGTCCAATGAAGAAGAGTCTCGTCCTCTCTCATTGATGTGAGAGCAAACCGTAATTTGTCTAATGGATATAATGAGGCTTGCTTGACCGGAATAATGGAAATTTTAGAGCAGGAATAATCGAATAATGAACACACCGTTATTCCTCTTCAGCCCCAGAAATTGACTTCAATTAAAAATGAATGAAAAGGCCGAATTTAAGCCCGATAGAGTACAACCTTCAAGTAGGAATACACGAGTAACTCACAGATAACCAATTGATCGAGATAAAATCCCTCCCAAAAGGCAAAAAAAGCCCCAAAATAATTTCGCTTACCGCTAATCGCAAAACACGTCTTGATCCCCAGCTGACAAGAGACGAGTGACGAGCATATGACTTGGATGATCACATCACCCGCCCATCACCCACGCGTGAGCGTGAGAGGGGGGTTACCCTAATTCCCACAGTCCTCCCCAAGAGTACTCATACTGCTGCACGCAGGAGGAAAATAAAAAGCACAAAAAATTGTCGCATAACTTGGTCATTTCACATTGTTGTTTTGCAGAGGATGGCTATGAAATGCACCAAGACGTATAACGCACGTGCATAAATAAACCTTTTGTTTAGCGACGTAGAGTGGCTCCACACAGTTCAGTTCAGTTCGGCTGTTTATGCGTCTCGAAATTATCTAGACGTGTTATACGTACGTGAATAATACGCCTGTTTTTAATCCACCGTAGGAAAAAAGATGGCGACTGGTACATTTACCCACAATTCTTAGCGCACGAAAACCCTAAAAACGCTCATAAAAACGCACAGAAAAGTTATAAAAACTTCAAACCTAGCATACACAATGTTGTTAGTACAGGGACGAATTTCGCAAAAATATGGCTTTCAGATGTACCTATTGGCTGTGCTAGGTTCGCAAGGTATTGTGGAACGGCCGCCATCTTTTTTCTTACTGTGGATTCAGAGACATAAAAATGTTATGTAAGGTCGATTGACGTTTAAGTCGTCTTGTTTTCCGTATAATACGAAGCTAACTGTGACTAACCTTCCATGTACCAAAACTGCAGTTCCATTCCCAGTTGGATCCATCCAGTACTTGTTGCTAATGGAGTATTTACCTTCGCTTGCCTTTATTTCCTGGCACAACTGGGCTGGTAGCTCCGGAATGGAACCAAGAGGAGTTGTTATAAAAAAAAAAAACGTTTATTCATTCATCATATGTGACACAAAATGCTGGTTAAAACGAGTTGTCGTGAAACTTGCAGATACAAAACTTTAGAGCGCTGAGGCTTATTTGATGAAGTAAGGAAAAATATGTCGCCGGATTTTCAAATTATGCGCATTTTGTGATTTACTCCTACAAAAAAAAACATTTTCTTAAAATTCAAACATTGTTCATTTAATTAGGATGCCAAAGCAAGCACGACTTCAAAAATGTAACCAACGCGCCAATAACTAGGATCGGGCCACCTTAACCCATTGGGCTGAATACATACCTCTTCCGTTCAAGCGTTTGATGTAAAACCTCGCAGCGTCTGAGCGTCTCTGACGTAGTTATAGCTCTGACAGGTGATTTCCATTTCGCATTTGACATCACACTTGTAAGGTGCTGTTACTGAAAATGTTTTGAAGACAAACCCGTTGAGAGCCTTGGCAGGTAAAACTTCAGAATCTGTCCTGCATCGATCATCAGCAGTTATGAAGTTCATCAAAGGAAACACAGAGAAACAAGGAACATCCAATGCATTTTTTCGACGTTTTTTATTTCTACGGAAATATAAAAACATAAACGGAACTTAATTATTTTATGACAAGCAAGTAAGTAAGGTAAATAAGTAAGTAAGTAAATAAGTAAGTAAGGTAAATAAGTAAGTAAGTAAATAAGTAAGTAAGCAACTTTATTTATAGGGGTAACACATGACAGTAGAAACTGA
The DNA here is from genome assembly GCA_029204205.1 of Desmophyllum pertusum. Lineage (NCBI taxonomy): Eukaryota > Metazoa > Cnidaria > Anthozoa > Scleractinia > Caryophylliidae > Desmophyllum > Desmophyllum pertusum. The sequence goes on from MU827348.1 coordinate 420,441, forward strand.
TGAAATAGTGGCCCTCTATCTAAAATTAAAATGGTCTACAATTCTGAAGTTAAATTGAATGTTCTGATTGTTCTGATTAAATTGAATGTTCTGATTGGTACGGACCGTTTCCATGGAAGCAGTCCGTACTCAATCCAGTGTGCAAGCGTATAGGAGACCAACCGAGAGCCTGAGCTTGAAATGTATTAGAGATATAATAAAAACATCTTCGGGTATTCCTCGGAAATCTTCGGAGGTCTTCGGGAATTTTCGGAAATCTCAAAAACGTTTGAACGACCTTTGGACAATCTTCGGGAATGTTCGGGAAATAGTCGGAAATCTTCGGCCGATCTTCGCGCGCGCCCCTCCAGCTCGCGCTTCATTTTACTCCAGCGCCTGCTACGCAGGCTACTGAATGGTGATTGGTTGAGACAGGGGGCATTTTTTCTTAATTCGGGGCGAGCGGCAAAATGACTCGCTCTTGATTGGCTAAGCGCGCCGTTACGTTTCTGCACTTTGTTGTCTTCTTGAGAGCAGACATTTTAATTAAACACAGCGCTCACTTGTCGCTTCGGAGTTTGGCTTTTCAATTCCTGATTTATTCAATGGAAAAGGAATGTAAACCGGGTGATAGCTTAGAGCTTAATCGAAATATTTTACTGGGAAAATATTATTTTATTTTATTTTATTTTATAATTATTTCAATTGAAAACTACAAAACTTGGATCAGCTAGACGCTTGGCGACGTTGGTCGACGAAATTCTTTTAGTCGGCCAAGATTCACTTCAGCGGTTAAATACAGCTTTATGCACCCTAAAATAAAGTAGCACAGAGATTGTTCAAAGAAAGAAGGCTGAGGTCAAATTAAATGGGAGAAGTTACTCTAAAGTTTGTTTGAATTCGTCGTTTGCTGTATATGCTTTATCGATGTATTGAACATATCAAGCAACTCGCAGTCTCAGCAGCGGAAAGCTTCAAAACATACAAACAGGTGAATAAAATTTAACCTTACTTGGGCTTCAGGAGCTTGATTGAGTGATTTTAGAAAGGAGTACCGGCTCGCTCCGCCAGCTGAAGTGCCTTCAAGGTTTTTTCCCTCTGTGTATAAATTAATCGCAATGTGTCCTCGTACATGTACAATAACAGTGAACATTGCCCTACCGGCCTTGTCACTCGACAAAGTTGTTGATTAATTTTGACATCTTTTTGATAACTTTCTGATTGATTCTATTTAAACTAGCAAATCAAATTGCAAGAATTGTGGAGGCGGAGATGTCAGAACACGAACATGGAGCTTCACAACTCCGCCTCTCATGCATAGTTCTTGTTATTGGCCAGTTGAAACCAAAGCCAATCATAAAGTTGTCAAAAACATGTCAAAAATTAATTAAAAAAACTTTGTCAAGTGGCAACGGTAACCTGTTTACTGCAAGGATTATAAATTATAATTATAAATTACCTTCGTCCCTGCGTGACTCGGGCAATTTTGTGAACATTTTAAAAATACACGTAAAAATTAATCCTTAATTGTATCAGGCCCATGCCCATATATAGATTTACTTATAACAAAAGTACTGAATGCTGAATGGTTGAGACATGGGTCAATATTACTCGCTACTGATTGGCTGAGCTCTCCGTTGGCTTCTTGAGAGCAGGATTTTCCCAGCGCTTGCTTGTAACTAGAAAACGTGCATCAGCTGGGCACTTCAGTGGCGAGTTTAGTCGACGAAATTCATCGAAGTTTTTTCTCTTCACTTCAGCAGTTAAATACGGCTTCAAACAACCAGTCGTCAATTGTCTCTTCAAAGGACTGATCTTGTCAGAAGTAGGTTTCCGATGTGCCGGAAATAAAAAATAAAATGACGTGAAATTTATGACTTGTCAGATGGAAAAAATTATAATAATAAAGATCAATGGAGTCTTTTGGGGAAAAATTAATTACCTGACGAGGGAATTTCAGGCTAAACTTTATAATTACCGTTGAATTCACGAGTCAGGTAATCAATTTTTCTTGATCGGCATAACCTTTTTATAAAAAGAAAAGAAATTCCCTTTCTCCTTCAACAGCACTCCAGCCAAGAAAGCCATTCCACGTCAACTGTACGTCAGGACTTTCATCAGGCGAATAAGAATCAAGCTAAGATCTGTCACAAACTTTATCTTATGCTCGTGGCTGTGACAAACCTTCAGGTTTAGCTGGGCTTTCTTATTTTAATTGGGGAATAGCGTTTTTTGTAGACCTTTACTGGTTTGTTAACCAGATGAAATAACTGAAAGCACACTCATAAACACCTGTTTTCAGTTTTTAATACTTCAGCCGCCCAGCGTTGGAAAAGGCGTCATGATCAAGCAATTGCAATGTTGTAAGTATGCTTACCTCGAAATAACTTATTAGCGTTCAAAATTCTACGTTTGAAAGTTTAATAGTCTATTTGATAGTAAGGTTTTCAGACCTCGTTGACTGGTTTTTCGTTTCAAATGCGAATAGTATAATTTATACTAACTCGCGCGACTGTGAAATTAACTATTAACTATACCGCACGCTAAATTTCTCGGCAAACTCGCTAAAACTCATTTTATTTGATGCCGATTTTATCAATTTCGCTTGTAGAGAGATACTCCAAATTTTACAAATAAATTCTAAGAGATCGGAAAACGGTAAAGTTCTATCAGAAATGTCTTCGATCGCTAAATATTCATAATCTAAGTACAGTTTTGCGTTCAAGACTTTAACTTGTGTTTGATACAATAAATACGTGAACGTTTACCAAGTAACAAACCACCTTTAAGCATTGATTCGCCGACTGTTTTCATCCTTTTTCCTGATTTTTCCGCAGACAACGAGCGAAACATACGGAGGTACCAAATAAATTTGTCAATTGCTGTTCATCTAGGCCTGTTTAATGCAAATTGTGATGAGGAAAATAACATTATCATTTCATCCATTTAGCTAAGCCAGGAGCGCCAAACCCTGACAAAAAAGATCGCTATGCTTTAGATAAATCATACATTGAAATATATATCAGAGTTCGTAATGAATAATAGGCCATAGCTTGTGTTATACAGATTACAACTCGTGATTAATACGGAATATACATAATGTATATCTTTAGTCAGGGTTGAGATTCTGGGGTTTTATGGTTTCAAGGTTTTCTAAGTTCTACTGAGGGTTTCTGGCGGATTTATTGACATCATTTAACGTCGTATGATGTCGTAACCAACAAATAACGACCTTATCTTGTAGGGCAAGCTCAGGGCCACCCTGGCTCCAGAGGTCAGTTATCGACTGTTAAACCACGAAAGCGGTAAGAAGAAGACCGAAGAAGCTCCCGAGAGCGCCTCGCTGTCGCGGCTTCGCCGCTCTAAAAAAATAATAACCTCTGGCACCCAGGGTAGCTCAGGGCTATCTACTCAGTAATTAAATACACAATGCTTTCGGTGTGTCTTATAATAACAAAAACCCTGGTTATTCAGTCATCCGAAGGATGAGAAAAAATTCCAACTCGTAATGGATAACTGTACGTGAAGAGAACATTTTCTCTCTTCCTTAGTGGAGACATGGCATACATTGGGCAGTGTTGCCATCCCTTTCTTCTATATCTGAGCGGAGCGAAAGCGAAATTATGTAGTGATCATGAATGGTGAGCAGTCAAATCATTACACTGTAGTTATTTTGAATTTCGAAAAAAAAGCTGCTGGTAGTTTAGACAAAGCGATCTAATAATCTTGCCCTGGATGGCATATTTTCTAAATGAGCCAGAAAACGGTTTGGTTTTCTCGTTTGAATTTAACTGCCAAAGAATCCGTTAGACGAAAACCATGGCTGCTAGATAGACTTTGTCACGATAACTTTCATATCTGTATAAATTATTGAACATTATGTATTTCTTCATGAATAAATAATAACAGCTGTAATTTAATGCAAAACGTCTTGGATGTCATGATTGGCCGAGCATAGGATAATAGTCCAAAAATAGCAATTTTTCAGGGAAATTTCCCTTAATTTACGCGATAATATTTAGATTCTGTGAACTGAGGACATTTCAGTTTCGTGAAATGGCTGCGAAAGGAGAAGAAGTGACAAACGAGGAACTAAACTTCATCTTCAAGTCTCTAGGAGAGCTAGGGATAGAAGGCAAAAGATGGAAGGAATACAACGAACATGTCTCGAGTTACGTTTTACAGCAACTGTCCGAACTTTTGAGCAAAAATACAGATAATCACATCAGCGTCCGACCTTATGGAAGCGCCACTGAAGATTTGAAGTGTCCAGCAGACGATGATGTTGGAGACGTGGATATCATGATCTTTCCAGATTCAGATATGGTTTACGAAGAATTGCTTGAATATTCAGCGGAGAATCTACTCCACGTGAGAATCAAAGGAAGCGATCACCCCGTGTTACAATCCTGCCTCGTGGACGACACAGACTACGTAGCTACATCAGCCTTAAAGAACTTCCATCCTGCAATTTTTGGGAGTTTATCGCCATATTTTGTCGATTTGGTTACTCGTACATTTCAGTTGATGTCGCGCGAAGACATTTCAACAATGCTACAATGCACTACCCATCTGAAGAATAGCGCGACTAGTCCAGCTATAACCCTTGACTTTGCTCAGTCGTTTGGTTCTATTTCTGAACAGCTGGAGTGGCAAAAAGAACCACAAAATTTCCCAATCATGGACCCATCTGCGGGGTGGGAATGGATAGCCCATTACGCGTGCACTGCCAGAGGAGTGGAATACACAAAACAACACGCCGAACTGGCAGACGAAATTCTGCAGTTTGCAAACGAGGTACAAATGTCTCTGCAAGAAAAAGGACAACTCGGTACTCCTCAAACTTTTCCCGTTATGCTTCAAGAGCTTTTGTGGAGTGATAAAGCTCTAAAGCTCCAAGCGCGACTTCGAGATATCGAAAGCGGAACACAGAACGATACCGGAACAACATCAAGAATGGAATCAGGGGTGAATCATAATTATCAACAGTTTGTCACGCCAGAAAATCACAGTGACGAAAGCGAAAGAGGTCGGAATGAAGGAGGGACTTCACCTTCCAATGATGGGCCAAATGACACGGAAACAAATTGTGGGGATGGTCGAAGGACTAGCGGAGACTTGGAATCTACCGTAAGCCCATCAACAATGCCAAAAAACAATTGTTACCAGACTCAACAAACCTCTTCAACTCCAGGTGCATACGACATGAGCGAAGACAAAAGCAATGCAGAACACAAAGAGGACGAAAACGAGAGCCAAAAAGAACGGCAATCCTTTGCACAGAAAGAAAAGCTGATCTCTACAGATCAACCACGCAATCCTTGTGATAATGAAGATGACGAAAAGAGCGAACTTGAAAGATCAAGAAGAGTACGTAATTGCTGGCTTGATCACTTGTCCGGAATAGAAACAGTCGAAGCGAAACGTACTCCCTCACAGGAAACTAAATTCAAATACACTGAGGCGGCACAGCGCCATGAGCGAATAGGCGGAATAGATTTCGTCCCTGCCTTTAGATCCCGAGGATGGCCAAAGGTTGCAAGAGATTGGATCAAAAGAGAACGTAAATGGCCTTCGCCTGAAATGGTCGACAAGATTATTCAGGAGGGGTACCACTTGGTAGCGAAGCCCCCAAAGAAAAGTGGCAATCCAGATTGCGACTTCAGAATATCCTTTTCTCATGCTGAATACCTGTTAAGCCAAGAGATGAACGACATCCAACGTGAGTGCTACCGTTGTCTGAAGAAATTCCACCGCGCTCATCTTTCCAAGCCAGAGGGTTTGGTGACATTTCATCTCAAGAACATGTTTCTGCAAACGATCGAAGAGACCGGTGCCGAGCTGTGGACCGAAAGCAACAGAGCCATGTGCATGATGAAACTTCTCGGGAACCTGTTGGAAGCTCTTACAAGGAAGGATTTGCGACATTACTTTGTGAGAACATACAATCTGTTTGAAGTGGATTACATTGAAGACCCCGAGATTCTTGAAGCTCTAGCCGGAAAAGTTCAGCAGATCATAGAACATCCGCCAAAGTTTTCCAAGAAGTTGATCAAAAATCAAGAAGATACAAAGCAAGCCAAAAGGGAAGAACGCGTTTCTAAGCAACAAAGCGTTCCAAGCAGTGAGCCAAACCTGTCTGCCTCAGGACATCGGCATGGCGGACGTGAAGAAATTCCATCCAAAGGGAACGATGGCATCCATTGCAAGGAGGAAAAGGCGGCAGTCTCTATGCCTCAGACGGATACGGCTAGAATGAGCAGTCCAATTAAAAGTTATCGATACCATGACCTGAAAGAAATATTCCTCGATATCAGCAATGAACTGATAGATATGGCTTTTAACGACTCCGATTTAAGGGTTGAAATTCTGGACTCTCTGGAAAGGTCCTTAGTGAATGATTTGCGCGAACTTGTAAGTAACCATGCCATCTCCGTTGAAAGGTTACCTAAACTGTTCGACATCTGCTGGGACATGGCCTACAACAAGGTCTGGCTGAGCACTGAGCCAGACATGAGGCGCCGTATGCTTGTTGGAATTCAGGGTCAAGTTGAAATGTGGAAGTACATGGTGAAGCAAGAAGACTTTGGAGCAGGAAATGAAGACGCTATACTCAACAGAATGTTTGATCCTTCTGCTGATAATCCCTTCGACTTGAACCACATAATGCCGGCAGATGCAGTGGCGCAGCTTTGGCACAGATTTTACAGCAGTCTAGAACCGCCATCAGCTTGTCCACAAGAGGCTAATTTGGATGATATTCCATCAGCTTGTCCACAAGAGGCTAATTTGGATGATATTCCATCAGCTTGTCCACAAGAGGCTAATTTGGATGATATTCCATTAGACTGACTTGGCCTTCATACCGAGATTTAACATTTTATCAAACATTGTTTATATGAAGACCAGGTCGACTTTTACAACGTTATTAACGAACCCAGTTAGGTAAGCAATAGCAGCAATATAGTAATAATTTTCTTGCTGTAGAAAAAAAAACCCAAAAGATTTGAAATCAAACACAAAGACATTTCATGCAAATTTGTTTGGAGCGAAATAGTCTAAATTGTCTAAAGCTTTCTATTTTGCTGAAGTGCATTTTCGATTTTTATTTTGCTGAAGCATCTACAAAATAAATCTGGCCGGATAATCGTGCGTTGGGCATGCTCCTCTGAGGCGATGGGATGTTTACACTGGTCGACTCCAAGCAGGCGCTCCTATCGTAATTATTTGCCTTTATTCCGTTTAATCCCGGAATATTTGACATAATATTTGACTAGATTTAGCAATACACATAGCTATATTACCAGGCACAATATGAGGCTCTTCCAAAGATTAATTAAACAAAATTTCTGGGAAAGCACCTTCATGAACTTCCTGCCAAATTAGCAAACGCTGACAACATTCAGCAAAAAAATACAAAAACTTTTTTGCCATAAATTATAAGTAACGTAATTTTTAGATTCTTATTGAGTGGCATAGTATTTTTTAACCTATTTAACTTCTTAATGTAGTGTAATGTTTTTCGATGCAGGCCTCCTCTGGATACCAGCCCTTAGAGCTGAATGAGCCAACCTGTTGAAATAAAGTTTTTACCTTACTTACCTATAGTGATGCTGTCGATAGTTTGGCGTTTAGTAGATTGAGATAAAATAAAGCGAATGAGACTTCTGAAATAAACTTCTGCTCAGTCTTTCCGACTGCCGGAAAACATGCATTGATAATTTAAGATAATGACAGAGTCTGTCCGGAGTTAGCTGGCGAAGAGATCATATTTCAGTATGCATGAAGGTTTGCTACCATAAGTCAATATATCAAACGAGTGCAAATATGAGACCGTATTACACTCGTCTTAGTCCCCCTGACCACGCGCTACGGAAAACACTGTTGTAAGCCTATATATTTTAGGAAAGAATTGTGTCGTGTAATGAACAATTTATCCAGCGTAAAGTTGTGTAATACGGCTGGGCATTTTTACGAGTCAGTTTTTATTTTTTGAGCCTTACATTGACTCGTAAACATACTCAGCCGTATTACACAACTTTTCGCTGAATAACCTGTTTGTATTTACTGCTAACTTTCCTTTTCTGTCATTTTGTCAGTTGTCGTCTTGACCGTTCTGCTATCAAGGAACCACAAACTTTGTTTACTCTTTCGTTTCCTGTTCAAAAGCGGCCATCTTATTATACCTCTTTCAGAAGCATCGCCTACCTCGGATGAAATCATCAACAAAACAAAACGAAAACACATAAGCAATGTCGCATTGCACACTGGTCGAGATGGACATTGTATACAAATACCACATTACCAACTAAGGTTTTAGTTAAGTTTTCAAAACTCATTCGTCTAAAAATCAACATCCCATTGAGAGTCAGCTGGTCATTAACCTTCGGCAGGATTTATTCATACCCTGAGATTCCGACTGCTCCAATCAAACATTTCCATGTTAATTTATAGAGATTTAAATGGGCTTAAAATAAAAGTGTAGTCAAAAGATCAAAAAGCATGCAAGGAAGCTTAATTATAATCCTTTAAGATTTCAACCAAAATAATGATTTATAATGGAAAGTTGAAAGCGTTTTTAATTACAGTGTTCTTCGGCACTCCTTTGTGTTGCTCTCGCAGTGCTTTTCAGCGAAAAGTCAGGAGAAAAGAATGGAAATCCCGGCGGTGACTCGACGCTTGAAAGATGGGTTAACTTCAAGTGTCCTTTTCTGGCGTTTTATAAATGTGCTGTACTTTTATCGCATCGAAATCAGGTATTTAAAGTCTTGAAAACGAAATCCTGGCATAGATATCAGAATAAATTTTTTATCGGAAGAAACATTTTTTATCATGTTGATCAAGACGTTATTGACCTTCTGATATTTTTGCCAAACAAATCATTTACCTGAGGTGTGAACATCAAGACCTCGGAACGCTTAGGTCGTCCTTACTAGGTCTATTTATTTTTTATTTGGGATACCGGTAGTCCTTTTACATTTGAGAGATTAATTTCCAAAATTGACATGATTTAGCCATTTCAATCTTTTAAGATTTCAACCCTTTGCCTGTATGTTGCGCTCGCAGTGCTTTCTAGCAAAAAGCCGGGGGGTGGGGGGAGGATGGAAACCCAGCGGTGACTCATACGATTGATTTCTACATTATAAATCTTTCCTGTTTGGCTTTCTAGAAATGTCAGTGCTATATACTCTTATCGCATCGAAATCAGATATTTATAATCTTAAAAATGGTATATCAGAGTACATTTTGAGCGATAGAAACATCAAGACGTTATTGACCTGCTGATGGCCAAACAAAATTTCAGAATAGTTAAACGCGCAGGCGCATAGGAAACTTAGCTTATATCTGTGACATTAAACAAGATCGTCCTGCGAAGGGATTCTGATTCTCATGTTGATTTTGACGCGAGTGAAATAACAATTTTATTTGAACTTTCACAATTGCTTATAAGAGTGTAGGTGATGAAAAGCTGTTTGAAACATGTCATACTTTTATACAACTTGATGCTGAATATGTTTTGAAATTTGTAATTTATATTTATTTATCTTAAAAATTCTGACCGTATTTTTTATGCAACACTCGTTAATTTTGTTTAACGACCTGACAGTAAGTAAAAGCATACCACTTTTCTTTGTCAAGATAGGGACAAGGATAAGGCTTTGGATAGGGATAAGGATAAGGCTTTGGCTAGGGATAAGGATAAGGATAAGGCTTTGGATAGGGATAAGGATAAGGCTTTGTATAGGAATAAGGATAAGGCTTTGGCTAGGGATAAGGATAAGGCTTTGGATAGGGATAAGGATAAGGCTTTGGCGAGGGATGCGGTTGAGGCTTTGGGTAGGGATAAGGATAAGGCTTTGGATAGGGATAAGGAAAAGACTTTGGATATAGGGATAAGGATAATGCTTTGGATAGGGATAATGATAAGACTTTTGATAGGGATAAGGATAAGGCTTTGGCGAGGGATAAGGACGCTGATATTGAGCTCCCTATATAAAATATCGGCAGTGCCAAGAGATACTTGAGTTTGGGATTCAATAAGCAATAAATCACTTTTTGACATTGCGGTTATTAGGATTAGCACGAAGTATTTAAAATAGCCCTTTTCACGGTTAACCTGAGGTTAACCTAAACATAGAAGCGAGCCAATTTCGGGCACAAGCTTTAAAAACATCGTGATTTTCTTGAGCTCCTAAACTATGTTAGCATAAAAATAGAGAGGAACTAAATATGCAACTATTTTAGTTAAAGTTTGCCGTAAAGATCGTAATCCGATCTCCCTGTTGCTTATGCGAGTCAACTCTTTATTAATAGAGAAAAGTCGTTTTACAATTGTTTCTGAAAACAACGTAAACTAAAATAATTGTAGTTCTTCTACATTTTAAAACTGTTTTTGTACTAAAAGAGTTGAAGGAGTTCAAGAAAAACACGATGTTTTGCAGCTTGTGCCCGAAATTGCCTCGCTTCTATGTTCAAGTGTATTGTTATGCAAATATTGCAAGTTAACCGTGAAAAGGGCTATTGGTTGAAATATCTGAAATAAAAATTAATTATTTATTTTTTTAATTTAAATTTTAATACTTCTTCAGAAAAACTAAGAATTATGAAGAAATAAGAGTACTAGAATTATGAAGATATGAACGAGCAAGCAAATCAATCAATATCTTTTATTCTTTTTCTATTTTCAGTTTAATTTTAAACGAAGAGTAAAGATCTAAACAAATGGAGGAAAATAAAAAGGTTAAGTTAGTGCGCATGTGCTGGCGATATGACGTCACAACATCCGCAGGGCGTCGCGTACAGTCGTTGAAGATTATCGGTGTGGCGATGATAGCCGTGCTCAGTCTTCTTATCTTCGTTGTTGAAGATGTCTATCTGGCAAACGAAAATATCAACATAGCAAACGACATGGAAAATAATTTAAAATCAACACTCCAGGTGGCATCTTTGATTCATGGCTTGCAAACAGAGCGAGGTCTTACTGTGCTGTGTTTGGGTTCAAAAGGAAAAGAGGACCAGGAAAATGTTTGGAACAAACTGAACAATGCTCGTCTAGAAACAGATAAAGCTCTAACGACAACCGAGTGGCCATTTGACACAGATACTCTAAAGGAGTTTATTCACAGCCCCAAAAGTCTCCAGAGATATTTGAATCAGCACAGATATGAAGTCGGTAACAAATGTGAACATGGTACAACTGAGGAGCAAATCTCGTTTTACACTCTTCCAATCGATTTGATGCTGGATTGGTTCTTCGAAACGGTTAAAAGTAAATCTCAGGAAAATCATGTGAATTTAAATGGCTACTACATGTTCCTCGCTGGCAAAGATAAGATCGGGATAGAGCGAGCCCTGGGTGGGTCTTTTTTCACAAACGGACATTTCAGCACTACCAGCCACCTAGTCTGGTTTACCGAACAGAGCTTTCTGGAAGAGATAAGCTTAATTCAAGTGGAAAACTGCTGCCTGAGATCAAAACAATGCTTAGTAAAGAAGTGAATAACACATTACTGAGCTTGATTGACGAGAAGCGACATGTGATTTTCGCCAATAGACCCGATAATGCATCTGTAACCAAAGGAGAAGTTTGGTTTGATCTCATGAGTGTTTATCTTGACAAATTATTTAATGTACAAGAACATGCAGGAAAATTTCTTCGTGAGCGCGTGGAAGACGAAAAACAAAAGAACAAATCAAATTTGGCCAAAAGGTTGTCATTTCTGGTGTTTTCTTTGCTTCTGGTGCCTTTCCTTGTTATTACAGTGTATCGCATGACGGATACGATACAAAACTATGCATTTGAGCTTGCACAGACAACACTGGCGTTACAAGAGGAGAAGAGGAGATCAGACACCTTGCTTTACCAAATGTTCCCTCATTCAGTTGCTGAGATGCTCAAGAAAAAGCAGCAAATTCCAGCGGAGTATTTTAAAAGTGTCACTATTTTTTTCAGTGATATCGTCAACTTCACGGATATGTGTTGTACTATGACACCTTTACAGGTAAAAGCAAATATGTTGCGCTTGTTAAAGAGCTTTTGAAATAAAATATGATTGGCATATCTTTGGATATCAAGGGGTATAGTAACGGGCAGTATAGATCACATAGCTAAACATATTCGTGTCGATTACAACACTAATTAATAATTCATATAGACAATACGCCTAAAATACGCCTAAAATGATTTGTATAGCCAAGATGGTCGATAAACATGAACATTTAGATGCATTTGAGTCGTAAGCTTGATACCATATTCGTGTCAGATCTGTATGGGCATTTACAATGGCGAGCCGCTCATATTGTATATATCACTTAACTAATCAAATATCGATAGGATGCTATAATTATAGTTTTGTTTATGCCGTTAAGGTAACAGCCATGCTGGACGCGGTATATGGCGTGTTTGATGAACGCATCAACAAGTATAACGTGTATAAAGTGGAGACAATTGGTGATGCATACATGGTAGTGTCTGGGCTTCCTGAAAGAAATGGCATTCGGCACGCTGACCAAATAGCTCGCATGGCGCTTGATTTGCTTGGAGCGGTTGATGAACTGACTCTGCCCCAGTTCTGCACGGGACGGTTGTTAGTCCGAATGGGTATAAATACTGGTTAGTAATGGTCATTTACTATATGGCAAACTGGTCCACGATGAAAAGGAACATTCTGATTGGTTCCCTGAGCGGTCCGAATTTTGCAATACGGACCGCAAAGATGGACCGCTCACGAACTCATTTCGCCAAATTCCTTTTATGAAACATTGAACAAAAGAAAACTGTTTTCTATTAAGTAGAAACATTTTCCCTCATGTCTGGCGGAACATTTTGGTTAAACTTTTCGCTACGTGGCCTGAAAAATGAAAAAATATGCTTAGCTTTGGCGCGCGCGCGTTAGCCGAGAATGGTTGCATTAATTTCTCAGCAGATATTTTAAAAAGCCATTATAATAAAAACTTTATTGAACTAGCTTGTTCGGTCCGTATTGGGAAATATTGGTCTCGTTCTTTTTTTGCAAGTTTATGGACCTCGCCTTCGGCTCGGTCCATAAACTTGCAAAAAAAGAACTCGACCAATATTTTCCCAATACGGACCTCACGCTAGTTCAATAACATCTATGTTTTATCTAATGCCACGGACTGTACAGCCAATTAGAGTAAAAAAGAATCAAACTCTAAAAAATCGTTATACATTTGGTGACATGCTATGAGTTTTATAGGAAACTAGAAACTGCAGACACCTACGCGGCCTTACGGCTTATGTAGGAGTCCGACGGCTATGCAACGCTGATGAGGCCTAACAAGGTCGAAACAGCTGTCCATGCCACTGCCCGGGTGATTTGGCTGAGCGCATGCGTAAGGTAATGGCCATACCGCGGAGTTGGTGTGCTATCTGCAGTTTCTAGTTTCCTATGAGTTTTATAACCCATAGCAACTAGCCACTTCTCAAGTTGCCTTGATGTTTAGTAGCACAGTGAAGTTGATAATAGCAGATGAATTTATTCCTGTTGTGGATCTGGGTGTGAAGAGACTTACCTTTAATCGCTTTAATTGTTTTGTTTTTAGGACCATGTGTTGCTGGTGTAGTTGGCAACAAAATGCCTCGATACTGTCTGTTTGGAGATTCAGTGAACACTGCGTCAAGAATGCAAACATCAGGAGAACGTGAGTAACTGAAGTAGAGCGACTGTCAGTACCTAGGCCTGATAACTATACCTCCACCCTTCCCTCAAAAATGACCCCTTCTTTGTTTGAGACCCGACAATGTGAAGCAGTTTGACAATGTTTCTTTCTGGAGCAGGGCGCACACATAAGAACCCATACATTTCCCCTCGTCACGGTAGCATTTAGCATGCACTTTTGGATAAATCAAGAGAGGATGATCTAAGAGAAGGATTCCCGGTGCCCCATGATAATTTTTGTAACTGAGTTTCGCGCCAAGCTGTTAAAGCTATTTTTACTTCCTTCTGATCGAGGCCCCGATATCACGTTACTCGAACTAACCAATCAGGTAGTGCTCTTAAAATAGCTCAGCTATGGACTGAAAGTTAAAAATAGATTTAAAAAAAATTGTCATTGGAAGAGCCCATGTGGGGAATGTATATGCTCTCTTGGTTGTCATTATTGAGTTTGATTCGTCAAGGTTTGATTGCTTTTTTTTAGCTCAAAGAATTCACATTACCGAAAACACTAAAGTAGTTTTGGACGAGATTGGGGGTTATGAAACCCATTTCAGGGGCTATTTAGAGGTGAAGGTAAGATTTTTGTATAAAATGGTGATTTCGAATTGGTGATTTGGAGGTTTGTTATTATCATTTTTCTTTAAAAAAAAAGGAGTTTTGCCAAAAAAGTATCCAATTATTTTTTGTTATACCCTAGCCAATCTAACACTAAAATAGGAACGAAATCGATTCTTCGACCCTTGCCGAAATGTTTGATTTTTACAGACATCCACTCTTAAATATTATATTTATTTCAAGCTTTACCTTTTTCAAAATATTGTTGTACAATTCCACCTACTAGGAAGAAAAAACGACTTTCATTTCTAAACATTGATTGAAACAGCCATGATTAACTTATATATTCTCGTTATTTGTTTATACAATTATATCGCTTCACAGGGTAAAGGCAGGATGTGTACATATTGGCTCAGTGGTGTCTCGGATCCATTAACAGGAACTACAGTATCCTCCATCATACCAGCCATGTGAATCATATCTCTTTTGGCTCTTGTTTTCTTGGTCAAAACAACAAGGGTTCCTTCCTTGGCTTGATAGTGCATACTTTCTCGTTAAAATCACTGTCTCACTAATAATTGAAAAAATAACATGAACTGAAAATGTAAAAAAATGTAAAAGTATACAAGGTGTGAAATATATATATATCAATGCTTTATTTTACTACGTGAAATATCATATATATAGTATGCGAGGCTCTGTTAGGTGTCAACGTTTTGCAATACGGAGGAGGGGTGGTGACGGTAGGCTTCTGATTTGAGGCTAAATTACAGCTGAAATTAAATAATTTAATTATTTTGAAATGCTCGTTGGTTTTTGATGCACCGTTGCGAGTTGTTGGAGGCTTTTTTGTTCTTGAAACTTTGATGACAATATTTGGGATTAATAACAGCCATGTACAGTGCCTCACTTTTGTCACTCAGTTTCGACAAAGGAGAAATAAATGCAGCTGGAACGTAAATTATTGATTGTTTCGAACGATTATACAGTAGAATACAGGAAGTCAATAAAAGTCTTATGTGATGTAAATGTGTTGTTGTAAATTATATATTAGCTGATAAGAAGTAAGTCAAAAAGCGCAAAACAAACTATAGTAGCTACCATCAGACTTTGTGATGAAGTGCTACATGTGCGCATGCGCCATATGGTATGATTACGTCATATAATCCCCAATGCCCCAATACATTGAAAACAAAATCAACTGTTACCTCAAATATGATTCAAAAATGTTTATTACACAACCAAGAAATACATAATAAGTAAACGGTGTATGATATACACTCACTGTACAAGCTAAATTAACAGCTACACATGTATGTGACATGTTTTCAATGATGGATGCCAAAGTAAAAATGGTGAATAAATTAGTGTGACATTATTCAAACTTATTCAAAAGAATCCACCGAAGAACTCTTGAAAGAGTTTCGAAGATCCTGAGAAGAAAAGAAGCACAGAACAGAAATAATTAATTCGCAGATGTAACCTTTGAAGGAAAATTAATTCTCTACTTGGAAAACAAATTTAACAAATAAGCCCCAAACATCCTCCGCCCCCTCCCAAATCTCAGAGGTAAAATACCTCTTCCGAAGAATGGAAACCCGTGGGTTTACATCTCTTATGTTAATACAACTCTTACACAATGATATAACTTTTTTTTCGAAAACAAGCCGCATAAATTGATCTTTTTTGTGTACAAGTTCCCAAAGCACTTTAAAAACAAAAGGGGTAAAAGCACTTACCAGTGTTTTGAACCTCTGACACATATGCATGCAGTCTTGTATGATAGGATGCTGGTACAACAGGTGGAATGGAACGGCCTCTGTTTCCTCTGCACCAAGCTCCAAAAACACTCCTGCCAAACGCTCCTGTGGAGAGAAAATGACCTGGTGACGAGTGCATACTGACCATATTGTACACCAAACATTTGTTTTTTTACAGCAATTAACGGCTCTTTTCAAACAAACACTAATAAACCATTTGGTGCGACACATGCGCGGATTAGGAAGGAGGAGAGCTATATATAGGGCTAGAGACACTGTCACGTAGAAGATGCGAGTGCTACAGAAACCAATACGAGGTAACTAAGGCAACTGGAATAATGACTGATGATAACCAAATCCAATTGAGATCAGTTGAAAGAGAGATGAAAGAACAGGGCTTGTGCTGGGGCAAGTACAACATTGGTCTAAGGACAGGCAACCTGGGGGTTCGTTAGCCTCATGTGCGACTTAGCTCGAAGTGTTATCGTTTTTCTAATGCCTTACCCTTGCAAACGTATCATCTGGGTCAGTAGTCAAACTCAAACGATAAGTGTCTTCCAGTCTTCCTTCACCATGATGTAAAACCTGTCAAATGATAAGAAACTCATTAGTGAGATCAATTCACAGCTGAATGTTAAGTTGTGTATCATACCTTCATTAGGTTCTCCAGTGTAACAAGTGAGTCCATTTCAGGAGGTGGTGATGTGGGTTCCTGTGATATAAAACAGTATACATTACTCATTGGGTGAATTGTTAAGGCAACCTGTCAAAAGTGCCGGGTGGTAAGCTGTAATGGGCCAGCATCCCGTTCAGGAGGAGTGGCAACACCCCTAGCCACCTCATACTACGGAAACCAGAGTTCAGTGCCGGCTGCTTAAGCCATTGCGGGCTACAAAATGGCTTCATAGTTTTTAATACATGATGTTATTTGCAACCAAACAAGACTATTTCATCACCATGGTAATCAGCTAGCCAGTTTCACGTACCTGGATTTGTGGAACACTGACGTCACCACCGTAGTCGTCTGTCATTGGCTGAGGCAGATGAACTAAAGACTTGCTGGATGGCATTGGTTGGTTTGATGCCAGGCTCAGGCCGCGGAGAAAACCTTCCAAGGGGTCTGGGTCGGCAGCAAAGTACAACAGCTGAAAAAAAATATGACAGTGAATAAACCTTGGAAAGCTAACTTAAAATGGTTAGACCGATGAATGCTTTGTTTCCAAGACAAGTAAGATGGGGAAGTTAACTGCTTCTTTTTATTTCCCAATCTTCTGTTACGTCGCTTTGTAACAAGATTAGTACCAATGATAGAGAAACGTGGTTTCAATTAGCAAGTGAAGACATTTTAGATGCTTTGGCTTCTTTGTGGTGTTTTAATACTCTGTTATTAGAACACAACAACGATTTCTATTCGCGTGATATATCCCGGTTGTTTCAAGCCGCTGTGACGTAACATTACAGCATAAATTCTCCTCACCATATCAACATAATCCAAGGTGGAGACACTGTCTTTATGATCGGCAAATATCTGATAAAACGCCTGCAATGAAGCAAAACCGTTACCGTTAGAACAATTATTGTTGCAAGCTTCACCGTCACGTCATACTATCTGAACATAACACTGAGTAGCATAAACAAGAAAATACTTAGTGAACATACGTTTGTATGTGTGACTCACGTTTTTAAGTTTTCCTTGTCTGTCAAATATAGGAGGCACATCCGGGTCCTGAGGGTTTTCTAGCTCTTGTTGTCCTGTGAACCACAGCTCCACCTGCTCACAAATGAGAATTGAGAAAATATTCACTCCGTGTAACATGAACATATCAAGGACACAACAAGCATAACACATGAAATGATACTTTGTAAAACGAGGAGAGAAGGAGAACATGTTTAAGATCATAAAGAAGGATGTACCCCAAGCACAAACTTATCTGGAAGAACGACCTTTACACACGCCAGAGCGAGTGTGTAGAACTCGCTCCCCACAGAACTAAGGAAACTAAGTAAATTATCTTCTTTTAACCATACACTTCTGCACCCTTTTACCTCCCCCACACTCCATCCCCTCCGAACCCCCTTCCCAATTATTAACACTGATAAACACAGATGGTAGCCAATCAGCATCGTTATTTCAGTGCTTTATACCAACACACCTGATCAAACTGGTCCCGTGCCACCCTCCCTGAGAATGACGAGTCCACCTCACGACACCGCTCCAGAGTCAACAACAGATCCATCTTAGATGCTGGGGGCCAGGGCTGCGCGGCCGCCAGCAGAAACTTCCGCCAGTCAATGAACTCTGTTTCTAAGGCAAGTAAAGCACAGACGTCCTGTAGCTGTTGAGTAAACAACACAGTGATCAGAATTTAATTTCTCTTTACCTGATCAATACATTGCTATGCAGACAGGTGATGAGAATAAAGAAAATAATCAACAATCGGTCACTGTCTTGATAAACTACCAAATTCTCAGAGCTAAGGTAGTGACAATTAGTAAAGCTTGCGACTGAAAGAAAACGTTTGTATGTAGAAGGCGTCACCAATAAAAACCAAATTACCTCAGCAATAATAACCTTTTAACCAATATCAACATACACATTATCTTTACAGGTCTTCATACATTTCTTATAGCACTAGTTTGGAGAATTTGGTGATCATTTCTTAAATTCTCTCGACCTGTATGCTGGGTTATGTACTGCTGTCACGAGGTGAAATTAGACGCTGGCCACTAAGTTGAGAAGTTAAGAGTTCGGATGTTTTCTTTGTAAGAAGTGTAAGCATAACTGAATAGAAATGGCTGTTCGCCATTGGATGTAGTAACGTTTACAGTAGTGAAGCAATGGCACAGTGATACAAAAAATATCACACAGATTGATCACGTTTTCTCCAATTACTGAAACTTGGGTTTCAAGGCTTGAAATATTTCAAACTAGGTAACAGGTAAACGCGGTCTTACTTACCTGTGGCTGAGTTATGTTCATCCAGGAGTCTGGAAGCAACTCCATTCCGTGCTGTAAAAACAAAAAGCAACAGACTGTTTGACCATCACATCATTATTACTTTGTGATTATTGTTACTCTCAACCTTAGGGATGGTCTGTAGCGATTCACTTACTGTAATTGTAGTTAGGTTTGGTTGGTCCGACAAAAAAATGCGATTTAATTTAGGTAGTAATGAAGCAGTGAGACTCTGCTGGAAGACACAGTTAATGAGCAGCAGTAGCAACACTTACCGTCAGTGCTGTCATGTCCATGATAGTGTCACAAAACGCTCGGTTGGAGATAACGCCAGTTGGCGCTGTATCCACAAGCTGCCAAGAAAAATACAAACAAAAATACAAATATTTTTCTCTACACCATTTCGGGTTCAGTAATACATGTTATGGAATTTATAAAGTACATAGTCATTGTTACAGCAAGGCTAACAATACAGAAACTTATTTTCACAAACCTGTCGGTATAAGTTCAATAATTGGGCCACGGTGAAGGTATCACCCTGAGGTACCTCAATGGGGCTCGGAGGAGGGGGCGGTGTGGGCGTCTTGAACGTCTTGGTGTCCTAAGAAGGGACCAACGAAACGTGTTAAGGAGGAAAGTCAAATGAAGTACTCAGACAATTACCATAGCTTAATACAGCTCAATACTGCTGCACTATTGTAAAAGAGACCAGCAATAAGATGAACGTAATATTCAAACTTAAATTTAATTTTGCGTTACAAAAAACAAATAAAAGAAGATGTGTAACGGGAACTTGTCAGGGCGAAATGCTGCGGGGTAACCTGCGATGGACTTGCATCCCATTCTGGGGGAAGTAGCAATACTCTTAGTGGCTTCATGCGAAAGAAACCGGAGAAACCGCACCTATAATCCTTTAGCTCCTCCCATTACTACAATTAGAACCGCGTTAAGTTACCACAAAGTTATTATTCCACACATCGAGGGAACATACCCTGCATATTATAGTTTTGAGTCAATAGCTGGCAACAGTGCAGTTTGACTGCACGATAAAGGACTGGCTAAGACAGACAACATACCACGCTTACAGGTTGAACAGTGTGGCGGCGACGGGGGAGGGGGTAGTGGGTAACAAAAACTACAATAACAATACAAGCTTATTGTGTAATACACTTAGCTTGGATAAGGTGTGACATCACAGGAAAGATAAAATGACACACCAGCTAATTAAGTAGGTAGGCTGGTCTAATTAAGTAGGGTAGGGGGTAGGTATTGACCACTTCTTAAAGTGCCTATGAAACGAAATGGTTTTTTTGAGAAATAAAGACATTTGGGTACCGAAATTTAAAAAATAGAGGTGGAATTCGTTAGAAAAGTGTAAAAAAGAAATTATATGGTCTCAAACATCCCAAATTTGCCGTAACTAAAGGGGACACATTTTTGGTAGACTAGGTACGAGTCAGTTCGCGTTATGACGTCACAGGGTTTGCACGAGGTTGTTTACCAGACGATCGTACAAAGAACAAGCGGGCTTTTGACCTTTCCAAAGGATGTCAGATAACACGTTCATCCGCCATTACTATCTCCACTGTATCTATTGACTTTTAAAAACTGGCGCGAGATATGTGCAAACCCTGTGACGTCATCAAATCCAAATGGCCGCGCGAGCAAATGTCTCCCACGACAGCGTGTCTTTGCGAAGGTCGAGGGGAAAAGTAAAGGTACGATGGAAAAAATTAACATTCAAAACATTATCAGTAATACCATAGGACTATTTTTGGCAACTTTTTCATTTCGTTTCATAGGCACTTTAAGCACTACCATTACAAAGGAATGTTTCTGACAAGTAGAACTCAGCTCTTACCAAATCAACAACGAAGTCTTTGTCCTTGAGCAGACTTTCTTCTTGTACCTTTTCTTCTTTCTCGACGGCAAAGCGAATAGCTTCCGCCATTTCTTTGATGCTAAAGACAACACAATACCAATTTCAGTTAAAAGAAGTTATTTTGTAGTATGTTGTACAGACGCATTCTTTCAGTCAGTTGCAAGTGTTCTTTTTAGTTTCTTCGTTAAAATAATACAAAATAAAAGAGAACATTACAAGTGTTTAAACGAAACGTGGTATAAGCTATAACGTGGTATCAGAGCTTCTTTCCAAATGAGATTTAGAAATTGAAATAGCTATGAAGTTAGCAGATCACCTTTCCACTTCCTGCAGGAACCTCTCTCCCAACCAATCCTCCATGTCTTTGTAAGTTGAGTCAGCCTTGCCCTGAAATAAAAATCAACTCGTTTAATAAGCCAGTCCACTCTAACTAAATTATTATCAATATTACTAAACAGAAAATGTAATACAGTCGAACGAATGATGAAGCGGCCACCTATTAAGCGGCCAACCCATATTAAGTGGCCAGCTATCAAAGTCCCAATATCAGTATAATACTGTAAATAAAACTCCGATTAAGTGGCCAACCCCTATTAAGCAGCCACTTGCCATTTCCCCGAAGGTGGCCGCTTAATCGGGGTTCGACTGTATTATCGTGACATTACAAATTTTTACCTTAAGTTCTTGAAGAACTGCAATAGCGTGGTTCTTGATCATTTCAAGGCGGGTTTTTAATCCGTTATCTGGGAAGAGAGAGTGAAATAAGTTCTTGTTAATAACTAGAGATAGAAAGGCATTCTGTGATGCCACAAAAGTAACCGTAACTTGTCCGATGATCAAAGAAGAGAAATTAAACAAAATATGAAAAGGTATTAAGATACGCACATAAAAGCAACTCAGGGAAAGTGATGTGTCAGTCAAACTGTCAAAAGGAAGCTTAATTGGTATCTCAAAAGATCAGCCCTTAAAGATAAACCCGGACTTTTGCGAGCCGAACGTTGATGTCAAAACTTCTATTACAGCGCCTTTTGTAAGCTTTACACATAGCGCCACTTAATAACAAAGAGCTCGACATTTGGTGAAAACTGAATATCAGCTGTAACCAAATTCTGAGCTCAGAGAAAGTACGACGTCATAACAGTATTTCCTTAACGCGAGAGGCACAAGATTAACTTCGTTCAACAATTCCATCCCATAATACTGCGCCACAGATTCTTCCGGCTCAGCCAATCAAAATGCGCGTTATAGTTGTTCCCAGGCTCACCTTCCGAGGCTACAGCTCCAAGGAATTCCTTTCTTGCTCTCTCTTTTGTTTTTTGTTTCAGTTGTTCTTCCTCTGACTGTCCTTCTTGGTCTTCTGTTGGAGCTACAAACCAACACGTCAATAAACACACGTCAGTGACTTTCCGACACTATGGCATAATATACGTTATAATATACTAACCATAGGATAATGCATTTTCAAGCAATCTGATTGGTTCCCTGCTCATGGTCTCAGAGGCGAGTATACCCTCTCTACCTTATTTGGAAATACCGCGAAGTTTAATTTTTTTTGTCTCGGACATTTTCGTTTCTTTTTTCTATTTTCCTCCGAGAAATTCGACCTTTTCCTGGGATTTGTATATTCGCCTCAGGCTCGTGAATATATAAACAATAGCCTCCATTTGGCGAGGAAATATGCTCGGATATTTGTCCGCGGACATTATCTGTTCCGAGAAGCGAACAGTTTTCCGAGAGCGAAGCTCGAGGAAAACTGTGAGCTTCGAGGAACAGATAATGTCCAAGGACAAATACCCGAGCATATTTTTGAAGCCAAATGGAGGCTATTGTAGTTATTATCCTTCAAATATTTTTTCACAAGGCCGCTCTGTTTGCCGTGGAAGATCTCGGTCGGCCAAGCTGTTAAACATCAAAATAATTCTGTTGGCGTTCAAAAATATTTCTAGTCTGTTCAAAACAATCAGTTTTATTTAATTTAGCAATTTATTTGAGACGAAAACTGAACCTGCGAACGTGAAACGCAAATTTTCAAAACTGGGTAATATCACTTGGGGAATATCACCCGGATATTCCCCAGTTTTGGCTGCGTCACGTGACGTGTTTAGACCAATCGCGCGCGAGAAAAATATTTGATGGATTATAAAGGTGAATATTCACTTCGCCTTCGGCGAATAATTGTTAATTATCCTCTCAATATGGAGCCGAATAACAAAACAAAAGCACCGAAAGGTTACAACTGTAGTTTTTCCGTGACCCTTTTATTTCTAAGATCCCCAAATTCAACATTAAAAAAGATCTCAAATTTCATTTTGAAAAATGTTCAATTTAACAAACAGCACCACATGAAAGAACAGGTTATCCAAGTCGATGTGCCGCCGCCAAATTCTCATAAGTAATCTCAAAAACGGCAATATAATTGAAAAGATCAATTGAATATCTTACGAGGCGGTGGTGTTTCTGTCTTGGATGGCGATCCACCTTTTCCTGGACTCTTTCTTCCTTTCTTATCTTTCTTGTCTTTGGCTTTCTTCTGTATCGCTTCACGTTCTTTTTCTTTTTCAAGCTCTGCTTGTCTAATAGCTTCTGCTTCTTGCTCCGTCTGATCTATCAAAGCCTGGCGAGACATGAATGAAGCATTAAACACAGTAACTCATAAGACTGTTATGAATTATGTTATTAGAGAGGGGGGGCTTATTTCAAATCATAAATTTTCGAGAAAATTCACATTAATTTTTCAAACTTTACTATAACACCACTAACTAAAACAGAACAAGAAATGGGTTATGTATGACCGGCTTACAAATGCAATGCCATTTATCCCTAACTCAACGATAGTTCTGGAAATTAAAAACCGTTTCAATACAAAGTGACTGAAACGCCAGAAAATATAGCTAAAAAATCATTTACAACAACCTGACGGAAAGGGGGCTTAATAGAGGGGGGGCTTATTACAAAATGTGACTTCCAAAGGGGGGCTTATTAGAGAAGGGGGCTTAATAGAGAGGGGGGGGGGGGGCTAAATAGAGCTTTTACGGTATTTTATAAAGTACATGTAAGAACATATTTCAGTGCTGAACGAAAAATCGCGAGAAAGAGGGAAAAAGACAAAGTTTAGAGATCGTTTGCTTTTCAAATTTACGATAAATATTTCCAACAATAAACTGAGATAAGATTAGTAAGTTGCCGTAATCTACTTACCATTGTCTCAATGATCGTCAGCGCCACAATAAATCCATCAAAAACAAGCTGTGGAAAGACAACAAACATATTACAAAAAACGTGCAACCTTCAATCTTGCCAGCAAACTTTACGAAGCTATTCGTACCGTTGTGAGCTTATCAGGTTTACTTACTTTCTCATCCGGGTCTGAAGGTGCCACTGGGGTCTCTGGTTTATCGGCGTCAGCTGTTTTGTCCTTTTTCTTATCACCTTTCTTGTCCTTGCCTTTCCCGGTCCCAGGCTCACCGGACTTGGGACGGCGGGGAACTAAAGGTATGCTGGGTAACAAGGAAATAAAGTATAATTAAAATGTTAAGGAGAAGTGAAATGTGATCACTGTTATGCATAAGAGCAGCCGGCCTACCGAGGTTTCTGTTCGTCCTCTAGTGTTTCTACAGGTTCTGGAGTCTTTGAAGCACTTTTATCTTTGTCTTTCTTGCCAGATGGACTCTTAACTTCAGTCTTTTCACTGGCAGCTCCAAGGTTTGTAGCACTCTCGCTGGCTGCTGACTTAGACGATGCAGACTGCGGTCTTATAGTCAGCGGCAGTTCCACAAGTGGTAAGCGCGCGTAGTCGCTGACTGCTTCTGACGGTATTTTACCTGAAAACAGTGAAACAATACGATGAAGACTTCTAGCAGTGAAAACGACATCTGTTATCAAATGAAAGTGAAACAAGTAAAGCAGAAAATAACGATAGACGAGCTAGGACACTGACACAGTAACGTTAACAAAGGTAGAAAAACACTAGAGGAGGTAATAATAAACCGAAAAGGAACAAAGATGGTTAAAACTGGAGAAGATTACGACAGATTTCGTGTCCTTTTCGCCTTGAGAAAATAAAGAGGATGTGAACAGTCTACGACGGATTATGAACGATGAACGTAAAACATAAAACGTAGGGTAAATATGCGCGATGCGGCATGCTCACAACTCACCTTCCATACCAACATAGTAGTCTCTAAGCAAGCGAACTGTGTCTTGGTATCTGTCCACCTCTGCTTGCATGAGTGTGATGTAGAAGTTTGTCAGGAGACCCAGGCGATCCTCCAGCCATCCTTCATTCATCACGGATTGTCTCTCCTTCTCCGCCAACTCTTTGCGATTATCACAGATATCATACAAACGGTCACATAGATCCTGAAAAAACACCCACAAAGGTTTACATGTTAGCAGCAAAGTATTGCGGTGAATAACGCTTGCCTGCTTTAGAAAAACTCTCTGAGATGCTGGGAGAATATTTGCAAGTTTTCGTGTTGTCCAGACCACTATGAGCTGTCAGAGGGAAGGAGTGAGTTGGTGTAGTTCGACAAAACATTGTTAGTTTGGATATTGTCAGACAAAATTCAATTGTCTCCATTCTATAATTATTATTATAAAGCGAATTTTTTAGCCACTTTCCAAGACGTTAAACCAAAATTGTCAGCCAGAAATAACTAAAAAAAGGTTTGTAAAACAGTTTTCTTTTGTACAATGTTTCATTGAAGCAAATCGGCGAAAGTAATTAATTTTAGCGATACCGTGATATTGCAAAATTCGGCCGCTCAGTGAACCAATTAGAATGCTCCTTTTCATCATGAACCAGTTTGCACAATAAATAATATAAAAGCAAGTTAATGTTGGTGAGAGTGGTCGGTGTTACGTACATCCAGTTGTTGATGTATCTCAGACTTGGTATCTTCGTCTCCTCTCATGTCTTCAGCAACTTCGTTGTATGACTGCAACGTAAATCAGGCAACTTGGTAAATAATTATAATTTACGGCACTAAAAATCGATTGTTATTAAACATGGTTCATATCAAGGACTTCACAAGGAACATCTTTTTTTCAACGCTCAAGGAGAGCACGAATTCAGTCGTATTTGTGATTAACTTTCAGCCAAGTCATGCCTGCCAATAAACAATCTGCCACAGGCACCGATTGTGGTATAAAAAACATCGCAATAGCGAAACGGTTTGTCAATATACTTGGTTGTATAAAACAAGATTATTTATACATATTCTGTTTGGGGTAAAATTCAAGGACTTTTGAAATAATTTTTGAAATTCAAGGACTTTCAAAAAGTTTCTTTAAAATTCAAGGCCTTTTAAACAAATATTGCCCGCAACAATCTCTCAAACGTACCTTTTGCCATTGTAAGACATACTCCTGTTTCTCGTCCGGCCTCTTCAAAAACGTTACAAAATCTTTTCTGGAGAAAAAAAATAAATGTAATCAATCAACTTAAGTGAAGCAAAAACACAGTGAAAGTGACAGCTATAATGACGTAACAAAGCGTGTAAAACTGACATGACATGCAATCAGCATTATTATAATATGCATAACATGCAATCAATTGCATAACATGCAATTAGCATTATGACTTGTTGCTAACCTTGTTCCGTAGAAATATCTGTGAATAAGTTCCCTTTCGTATCTGATCATTCCAAAAACAGTTTTACAAGAGTCGATGTATATTTCTTCAGAATTCTCCCACTGAGATGTAAGAACTCCGGCAAAATCCTATCAAATAACAATAACATAACACTGTTGACTGTAACAAGTCAAAGACGCCTCAATTTATGGAATAAAAACTTCATAAACTCTACAATTGTATCTATCCTTGCCATCGTTAGTCATCCTCGCTTCCTAACGAGGTTGTCACATTCCTGAACTGTTCTCAACATCAGACCGTTATTGTTGGGTTTTCTGTGATGTAGGTAAGTTTTTGAGTTTCAATTTGAGTTTTTTGAGCTTTTCTAAATCATGCTAAAAATAGATGCCAGTGTATTTCAAGTAAATTACTCAACAAATAAACAAAGTGGTTAGAAATGACTTCGAAACTATTTGTTTTTGTTTGTTTGTTTATTTGCCTGTTTGTTTGTTTGAATGATTGTGTTTTCCAAATTTCCGTCATACGACAACGCCACAAAACAGCGATATTTTATAGCATTGAAAAAACATATAACACAAACCACATCAACAAGCTGGTCGACATATTCCCAGTCCTCAGACCCAGGCTCTGGCTCGGGCGGTCCTTGCGGCTCAGGTGGCTTCTCCTCCTCCAACTCTTCAGCGCCTTTTTCTGAGGAAAACAAGTTGCCATGGTTACCTGGTTACACAGTTTTCTAATGACTGTTACGTAGTTAACTTCAGATCAAATCTTTCAACAAACTGATACAAGTCAGTGAAGCCGAAAAATGGAAAAATGTCTCGCTATAGCTAATAACATTTAGGCAAGCAACAGAGCTTCATGAAACTAGGCGAGGATACACAAGTAAACAAGGATATACGAGGATATAAAAGTAAACAAGTAAACAATGAACCAAATACTAATACATACTGGGAGATTTTCCTCTTTTTGATCCTGGTCGTGATCCCTTGGATCCAGGCCTCGAGCCTTTCCTTGATGCCGTGGGAGACTTGGAACCTGATCTTGATCCTTTCTTAGAACTGGGAGGGGAGGGGCTGCGGCTTTTAGTTCCTTTCTTGGATGCGGATGGGGAGGGTGAACGGTCCTTTTTGCTCTTTCTTGACTTTGGCGAACCTTGTGATATGAAGGAAGGCAAATATTGGTTAGAAAAAATTGAAAACAATGCGGCATGATTTTATACCAAACGGATATCTCTAATTATAGCATTTAACCAACGTGAACCAGGAGCCCATTACCATTACATTATGGGCTCCTGACGTGAACACAAACATGTATGCAGACATCTTTAGCAATCAAACTGCCGTCTTGTTATAAACACACCTGGTTTTGAGTCTCCTTTACTCTTTGTGGTACCCTTCTCCGACTTGCCGTCAGATTTGGCCCCTGCCTCTGACGGGGCCTCGGACATTGGAGGAACACTGTCGGGAGGAGCTGTAGCGGCTTCACTTCCTAGGCCCTCGGTTGGAGGACCATCACCCTGTATGGATTGTGCGCCTGGTGGCACCTCACCTGAAGAGAGATGACAAACAAGGAAAAAGTGGTAAGAAGAAGTACAGGGTTACATCCTTGTGTCTAAAGCTCGAGGTATTAAGGTTACTGTAAACCTTTGTGACCACGGTGCGCAAAAGGCCTGCGCACAGTTTTAGAGTAACGTACCCAAACCTATACATCCATTTAAGGCTTATGAAGAAACATTTAAAATAATAATTTCCCCAAGAAAATTAAAATTGTAGCCGTTACCGACTTTAGGCAATTCCACCCTTACTGAAGTGGTTCTGAGCCATCGAAAATTTAGGTTGCCTCTGAGCCCATTCCTAAAAATATTTTAAACATGCCTATCATTATTCAATAATAAACCCAGAGACGCAAAGGAAAGTGCAGAGTTTAATGTTCCCACCTACACCCCTGGTGATTACTAGAAAACAAAAGGTGTCAGGGGCAGTTGCTACCAGGCAAAGAACAGTTGGACAAAGATGTGTGACAATTGAAACAATTCAGATTTTCAAACATTCGACATTCAGGCGGATCGAAAATTGCGTGAATAATAGAAAACTTAAAAAGTTTAGAATACTATTACATGTTTTATGGTCTGTTGGGCATGAATTATCAAAGTAATTACCGAAGACATGAAATGACTTGCACGCATATCCCGCGTGGCGTGATCATTCCAGTGACTCTTTTTTGTCAGGAGAATTTATATCAAGACAATCCCTGCCTTGTTGATTAGTTTAATTCTAATGAACCACACGAGTTTTCATTTGCTTTTTTCGTTTTCTTTTGTTCTTTGAGCAGTGAACCCCGCGCCCCGTACCCAGGGGAGTTTTGTCTTCTCCCCAGATTTCGCTCGCCAAATAATCCAAGATGGCGGCTCCACGATCTATCGTGACGATTTCAGCGCAAAAAAATAGAGGGACTGTGAACAGTCTAGAATTGTGACGTAATGGTGATAGAACGTATTATAATTAGCAATGACAAAAAAGACCAAAAAAAAGGACACGAAGCCTTCAACATATGCCAGACGGTCACCCATCCAAATGTTTACCCCACCGAACAGGGCTTAACTTCTGTGACTGAGGGAGATTTCCCTTTCTTTTGTTCTTTGGACAGTGAAATAAATTTTAATCATGAAGTAATGGTGATAAAACCTATTATAATTAACAATGAAAGAAGAAAAAAAAAATTCTTCAACATATACCAGGCGGTCACCCATCCAAATTCTGACCCAGCCGAACAGGGCTTGACTATTGCCAGGCGGTCACCCATCCAAATTAAGACCCCGCCGAACAGGGCTTTAAAACTATTGCCAGGCGTTCACCCATCCAAGTTCTGACCCAGCCGAACAGGGCTTAATTTTTGCCAGGCGGTCACCCACCCCTCCGATCACAAAAGTTAAGCTCTGTTAGGCGGGAAATCGAACGATTCATCCCTTTTGATTTTAGCGCGGACATGTGAATAAGAGATATATTTTTGTACAAAATAGTTTCACAATTTTGGGTAGTATCGATCCATCAAATTACAAGACCTGTTAAACGTTATGCGACCACTCGGATCAACTGTAAATAAAGGTAGGTAGTAATGGAATAGTTAAGAAAGAGATGAATATCACCTTCAGCTGCTTGTCCTGGGTGTACGGAAGGTTCCTGTTTAAAACAAATCAAAACAAATCAGAACACGTATTAATTACAATCTAACAATTTACAAGGCGCCGCTAATACAAACCAACTGGTTTGAACTAAAAGTAAAGCCTTTTCCGAGCGGAAAAAAACCTCCCCTCCCCTAGAGGTTAAACAGGCCGGTGCTTAACTCTGAAGCAGATAGAAGTATTGCTACACCCCCCTCCCCCACCCCCACCCCCACCCTGGATGGTATCCTTGTCCATCACATGATAGCTAGAGTTCAGTACACACTATTCTAACCATCACATACAAGACATATGGCGTGTTTACTCACAGAAGGAGCCTCCTCGGGCGGTGCAATTAGCTTCTGGTAAGTTTCATTCAATAAGGCGGATACCTCGTCATACAGTTCCTCTAAACATAATAAAAAACACAAACAAATGAAAACAGGAATTTAGTAATTGCCTAGGTAGTTTATTAGGCCGTCGCATAATTCCGGTTTCCATAGCACGAAGCGACTAGGAGTATCGCTACTCCCCTGGATGGGATGCTAGTCCATCGCAGCTAGCCCAATAAGATTTTAGATTTCGTATTGATACGATTTTAGTACCCGAAATCTAAACAAACAAATAATTTACAGACCTACGAAAGATTGTCAAAGTGGTCATGTTATTGAATAACACGTGAACAGAGCGTGTGAGTCAGCAGGACATACCTTGACCGGTATTGGCGTCAACTTTCTGAAGAACCCCGAACTTGGTGAACCATTTTTCTAGCTTTGGCCAGGCGTCAACAAAACCTACAATCCTACGACATCAAAATAACAGTAATACTGTTTAGTCGATTCTGCTTTCTGCAATGTGTCTTATAGTTATATACGGAGTAAAACCCTCTAAAAATGATTTAAAACAGAAGAAAAATACAAAAGACATAGGGAAGCTCTAAAGGAGTAAGAATGGTCAAAACTGGACAAGATTCAATCGTATTGTAAAAGACAAGTAACGGCACTGCTGTTAGCTATCCGA
This sequence comes from Desmophyllum pertusum, assembly GCA_029204205.1. NCBI lineage: Eukaryota > Metazoa > Cnidaria > Anthozoa > Scleractinia > Caryophylliidae > Desmophyllum > Desmophyllum pertusum. Next base: position 451,025 of record MU827348.1, read on the forward strand.
GATTGCATTATTACATGCTTAGGAAACTATATATTTTGAGGTAAACTGAAGGTGATTTTTATTATACATCGCAAAACATGACTAATATGTCGCGACATATTTCCTACTGGATGGCTCTCGTTACAACTTGCCAAATATGGCAATAAACGATCAACGAGCTGCTAAGTCAAAACATGTAAAGATTGAGACAAACCTCTGTTGAACCTGTTCGCGATCATTTGATGGATCAGTGACAGAGACAACTTTCTCTTGTTTGTTCATTCCAGTGTAACAGCCATCCACTGGGGGATTGTACTCCTGGTGATACTGCTCAGCAGACATGGGATCATCTGGAAACAAACACAACACCATATAAGGAAACCTCCATGATAAGAGAGTGGTCCTTCATTTTTTTTCTTCTTGCTCCGACGAAGGGCTAACGCTCGAAACGTCAGATTTTCCAAATTCACTACGGCGGTTAATTTACCTTTATCAATTTCAAGTTGATAAAAATATAACTGCTTTACTTGCCCGCCGACGCAGCACAACAGTTTCATTTAGGTGTTTAATGCAGCAGTGAGTCTCGGTACCTATTAGTTAAGCCACGCCCACAAGGCTAGAGTCTGGTACCTTTAAGGGGTTAAACGGTGTTAAAGGGACACTGTCCCGACGTATCTGCTCAAAACTGTTATAAATGCACGAAATGGTCCCTAAATCTATGAAATAAGGACTTAATAAACTATAACTAAATGATAAAAAGCAATTTCTTCAAGAAATTCTATACTGCAACACAATTTTTGCAAAATTTCAACGATTTCCGAGCCAAACTTGAAACTTTGAAAAACTGACATCCTGACGCTTTTTCAAAAATCCATATTGCAATCCATTTCCATCCTCGCTGTCGTTTGTCATCCTCGCTTCCTAATGGGTTCCTGTCATTTCTCGAATGCTATTCTACAGAATCAAACCATTATTGTTCAACTTCCTATGATCTAGATATGTTTCTGAGCTTCCCCAAATCATGCTAAAATGAGGACAGTGTCCCTTTAAACTTAGACTGTTCACAGCCTCTCCATTTTCTCGACGCTAACAGCGAGCGCGGAGCGCGAGGGGCTGGGGGTTGGTAGCGGGCGAACTATTTTTCTCCTTCCCCGCCCCCTACCCCCACGCTCGCGCTCAGTTCCAGTTCCAGTTCGCTCGCGGCTACAACGATCTGAGAAAATTGAGAGGCTGTGAACAGTCTGTTAAATTCTGTCTGTATGACTGCTAACGACTGCTAACGTTGGTTTTGAATAAATCAGTTATATACAAAGGAGATATGGGTTTCATTGCGAACTCCATAGCAAAAACAACAGATAGGTTAAGTGGCGGTTTACTTGAGTTGAGAAGCTGTTGAGATAACTTTATTTGTTACATTGTATCAAACAATGGTTTAAGTGCTCTGTTCTAGTCATACAAGTCCTTACATGTTCTTCCTTCAGCTCGCTTTAGGGACACTTCATCAGGCAGGTCGAACAACAACACCAGGTCAATACCGCTCTTGGGTGCAGGAGTCTGACAATCAACAAAACATGTAAAAATTTAAATTATATTACTAACTCTAAGTAGAGATTTTAAGCAAATCATGACGGCGACGGTGACGAGAACGTCGTTAAACAAAAGTTTAGTGAACAGTACAATAGCTACACCTTGTTACAATTCTTCCTACCTCAGCAGGCGGATGAGGGTCTGGGGCGAGTCTGGATTTCTTTGTCTTGCTAACTTTGCTGGGTTCTTTTGCAGCTTTAGCATCTTTAGCTTCTTTCTGTGCATCATATCCACTAAGAGCTTTCTCCAACAACTATAAAATAGAATAAGGTAGATCAGTCAAACGTCTGATCGCCCGACATATGCTTAACACAAAACAAGTTCGTAACACACAAGGAGTGAGGTGACGACTTTTTTACTCTGTGATTGAACTTCAGCTTTGTAACTAAATACCTTAGCTTGGTTAATGGAGCTTGGAAATCCATCCATAATCCAGCCAGTGCCTTCTGGTACTTGCCTTTTAAAGAGAAATATATGCTTACGTATTAGAATTACCGTGAGGTTGTGCATCAAATTAATATTTGTCGCATATAACAGAGCATAATATAAGAACTGTATTAACTAACACCGTTCTTTATCATTATATTTCAATAAAAAAATAAGCCACATAAAACACGCCTTTACCTGACTGATTCTACCATGATGTCAACCAACAGTTGGTCTGGTGTTGTTTTTTCCTTTCTTGAGGAAACCGTAAGCTTTTGATCCAAGTTTAGCACGAGTGGTGGGCTGCCACAAGATACATAACACAAAAATAAATAATCAGTACTCTCCACAGTAGGGTGAGTAGAGCACTAGGCTTGATAGGACCACAAATCATGGTCTTAAACATAACTGGTAAGATCATATAACTTGATTCATATCAGATACTCTTTGGGCGGGAACGTTAAAATGTCTGATTGTCTCCTAACACCTTGTCACCATCCAAAGTCTGAGATGTTTTTTAAAACAATTCCTGGGATTTACACTTAGTACCCAGTAGAACTCAACTATGACTTCAGCTTATGATTTCTCCATCATTTTGTTCAGTACAGTGATAATTAACTGTTAATAAATCCCAAGTCAGATGTATGTATGTATTCTCCTCAATGGTTGCCATGTTTGTTCTGAGAATTTACTGGTACGTCAAGACAGTATTCCTTGCCTGCTTGTTAATGATAATAAGAAATATTTAGATGCAATCTCATTCCCAGAGTCCTCGTTACCCTTGTCCAGCGATGGAGCGGCCAACAAGTACCTCTGGGATAGAGTGATCCCCCTGGCTTGCGCAGTAAGACAGGAAGTCCAAGAATCTTGGCGTCCATTTGTTGAAACATGGGGTCCAACACATGCGCAGTAGAGCCGGAAGTCCAAGAATCCTGTCATGGCGGATCGCTTCCCCCCAGAGCTCCTTGTTGGCCGCTCCACCGCTGGACAAGGGTAACGAGGACTCTGGAAACGAGCCGGATTGATTTAGATGTAGATTAAAGGTCAACACTTACCGTGGGTCCCTTAGTTTTAGATGTCGCTGGTTCAGGTTCTTTAGACTTGGATGAAGTTTTCTTGTCATCTTCTTTAGCGTCCGTGCTTTCTTTCTCTAGCTCTTCTTTGGTTTTATCTCTCTTCTCTTCACTTTCTCCCGCTTCGCTGGCTTGTTTTTCGTCAGCTTTGTTAGGATCTTCATTTTCTATAAAACATAGTCAAATATTTCGGTCTTACAAGAGGAACCCAGTGAAATGCACCTGTCAAAATTGGTTTGCTCCAATCACCTGACAACGACATATATTTTCTTAATACCTTTCACTTCCCCAGTCCCCTCTTCCGGCGCGGCTGACTGTGGCGTCACAGCCCCAGACTCCTCTGAGGGTTGGTCTTTACTCTTCCCAGTCTCCTCTTGGATGCTCACTTTCTTTGAAGAGATGTCGTCATCCTTAAAAGGAAAGCGTGTCATGTTTTGCTGTTAGAAAGCTGGATTACGTTGACAAGCTTAGTCACCAAGCAACTTGGTATGATTATAGTCATAAATACTGTTGTTGTTGTTGTTGTTGTGTGTTACCTTATTCTTACTAATTTTCGCGCGTACTTAATTTCGCGAAAATGACAGAGCCATATTTCGCGAGTATTAATTTTCGCGATTTCACGGGAAAAATGGACTCGAAGTGTATTAAATTTCGCGAAAATGTCACCAAATTTTAATCACCAATTAAAAAATCCGTTATTCATAATCGCCAGTAAAGCGTTCAACTGATAACTTGAAGTAAAAGCAGCACTGTGAATAGCAATTTTGGCGGCTGCATCAGAGACAGTTTGCAGGAATTGCAAGAAAACGACGAATCAGAGGAGGAATGTGGAGATGCATAAATCACGGACAGAATTGTGACAATGTTTTTTACCAAATTACAGTCTGTGTCAATTTTCTTTGTGTAATGGGGTATTAAATTTCGCGCGTTTAATTTTCGCGGCACCTTTTTTCGCGAGTATTTAATTTCGCGAATTTTTTTCAATCGCGAAAATCGCGAAAATTAGTAAGAATAAGGTAGTTTATTTGCGTTTTCCAATCAGGTTATTGCAGGACTAACATGACTTTGTTTTTGGTGGTTGGTTGGTTGGTTGGTTGGTTGGTTGGATGTTCTGGCGCAACTAGTTCGATAAAATAAGAACACATGTTTTACTTGTATCACTGGTTCTTCTGGCGGCTCTTCAATGCATTCGTTGTTTTTAAAAGCGTCGACAGCATCAGCAACAAGATCATCAACAGACAGTCGTACCATTCGATGGCCTGAAATAACAGAAAGGTGTGAGAAGATGCCTTTTATGTTTAGGTCAAAATCCGAAAGGAAAACACACGTTTGCGCAGATGTTACTAGGTAATTTAAACTGACCCAAATTGAGTCAAACATAAACAGGAATATAATGGAAATTCGCCAAAAAAAGAGAGTCAAACGTCCAAGAACATGAGGCGTACTCACCGTCAAGAATTTTATTGATTGTTGATGATTTTCCACTGAAGAACTTTCCAAGGAAACAGACCTTGATTGGAAATGGTGGAAACTCTGGTGGAGGCGGCGGTGGCTATAAACAAACAAACAAACAAATAAATAAATAAACAAATAAACAAACAAACAAGACCTTCAAGCTACTACTTTTTTCTTTTTCGGCAGATAATTTTCCACTCAGAAATACCCCGTGAATGCAACCATCGCTTATCACTGTAGATACGGACGTAAAGCGGCATTCACAGGTCAGTGCAGAAAAGGGTTTACACTGAGAAACAAGATTATAATACCTCGGGCGGCGAAACGATGTTAAAGAGTCTGTGAATGATATGACCCAAGACTGCATTATCCTTTGCGGGTCCTTGGATTTCTGCTCCTTCAACAGGGGTCCACTCGCCTATTAAATTCTGTAAGAAGAAAAAAAATAGATACGTTCAACCACAACATAACTGAACCTAAATCAAATTTCAAGTTTTCTTGTCTTCGCACTCATCGCAAATAAACCTAATATATTGTTAAGAATAATTTATATTGAATTCTCGTTGCAAACTGAAATTTGACGTTTAAATACGTTATGTGCATGTCAAAGATCCCAGAAGAGACATCGCGCGAGTTCGTAACACTTGTTGCTGTTGTTTCTGCGAATGCACAGAAAAAACGGCTGACGTCACAAAGAGTATGTGCGTCGCGCGCGAGATTTCACAAACGTGCGCGCGCGGTCAGCGTGTGCGCGATTCAAACTTAACGGCAGCAAAGTAAGGCTAATTAATGTTTGTCCTTAATTGTATGAAAAGATAAGTGCCGATTATTACAGTGCAGAGATTCATGAAAGGCTAAACACAATAGCTGTAGTCGTCGCGGATACAATGGCTACAGATACAATAGCTGTATTTGCAGTTCACCTTGTATTCCAAAAAGTCTCCCTCATCCATCAAATCTTCTTTCTCTTTCTCAATTTCTCTTTGTTTGGACAGTTCAGTGTTGGAGACTTCTGCCGCCTGAGAAAATAAAATAAAACTCAAACACAAAGCTAACACACAGTGGACACTGATACCTTTTATTTTGGCGAGAGTTTTATTTTCATTAATTTTGATATTTTTTTACGAAATACTTTTTATATGTACATACATATTCCAAATCTAAATTTTCCACAATACTGTTACAACAGGCTCCAGTTGCTCAAAGGGTAGATAATGCTATTCACAGGATAGTTATATGGCCAGTGGATCCTTTGAACAACCGGTGTAAGTAAGTTTAATATACGAAAAAAATATATCTAGCAAACTAAAGCACATTTAGTATAGTAGAGCAGCACAGTTAGTCCAACCTCGTCTTCATAAATTGGTAATCCTTCAAGAAACAGCGCTTTCCATTCCCTGAACATCTTAGGTGGAATAAGTCTGCAACACAAGACGCCAGATGTGATTTTATAATGTGTTCTAGTGTAAATAACAATCAACAAGCACTAGTACTGACTACTGTTACTAGGTATGTGTTCAAAACTGTCAGAACTCATCTGGCCTGATGATGGCATTTTATTCAAAAGCATTCGGGGTTTCTCTTAAATCTTTAGTCTGTAATCTTTTAAAACCTTTTTAAAAGCGAGTTTCTTTGTAGATGACAGATGTTGACAAACATTTGAGCCAAACAAAGGAGCTAGATCACCTGAATTATCGTCATGCCAATATCACACTTTTAAGTTGTCGCAAAATTTATTGTAATAAAGTAGCATCACCTTGCCTCGTTCAGTTAAAAAACGGAAGTGTCTCATTTTGATTGTCCATATTCATTGGATTCATATAATATTTGTGACAAGTTTGGTTTAATACACATGGAAAGTAGTGCGGTTTACATACTTTTCAGTGAGTTCTCTGTACTCTCCTACTTTACAAGAAAAGTCCACAATCTGTGACAAGACCTACAGGGAAACAAAAATCAGGAAGAAATTATGTTATTTAAGAAATTATGTTAATTCAAGGTCAAGCCATTACTACGCTTCAGACCGACAAAGAAGCGACTTTGGACACAAGATCATCGAGTAGATACAGAGGTCTATAACTGGTAGCTAGTACGAGAGAAGACGAATATACATTGCCTGAATGGAATGAAATGGCATAAGGAAAAGAACAGGATCATCTCGCAAGTGTTGCACAAGGTGCTTTATAAAATACACGTTACCTCCCAGCAGATGTTATAATGCTTGTTATACTTTGCTTCTGCAACCTCGGCTTTTATTATATCGTGTAATTCCTGGGCTTTCCTTGTTTCCTCTGCATATTCTATTCTGGCTTGACGACACAATTCCTGTTGAAAAAATGTATCATGATCTTAGAAAATACGAAAGTTTATAAGTAAAGTATGAGAAATTTCAAACTTCCTTCCAGCTAGCGGCTGAAATATGGCTCAAAAATTTGCTGCTGGTCAACAAAAGCTTTAAAATCGGATTCATATTTTAGTTAATAGAAACTTTCATTTTCTAGAAACTGTCATTAACTAGTAGCTATAAAAAAATATTGTTCTTATTCTAAAGCAATTGCTCTGAAAGACAAGCACTTAATGATAACAAGAACGATATCATATCAATTTATGGATTTGTCTCCCACTTCTCCAGATGACAATCATTCAAGATTTCATGATTCGGGAAAAAGTCCTGCGCATATTTTAAAGGTGACGACAGTCTGAATACGAGTCTTACTGTGTTTACATTCCGCTCGAAATAAATCGTCGAGTTTTTCGGCCGCTATGTTTCAAGGGAAATCATAACATTTCACAAAAATGCAAACAAGACAATTCCACAAGTCAACAATGTGCTCTTACCGCTTCTCTAGTCAGTGCGTCATCAAAGTCTTTCAACCTTCTCTCTGCGTACTGTTTTTCTCTAAATATCCTTTAAGCAGAACAACAACATAAGTGTTTCACAATCTCCCACTGATTATGAAGCTCAATTACAAACTGTAAGTAATTTGTGGATCCAATGTTTGTTATTCAGCCATTCAATAAATTGTTGGGTGAAAATGTTGGAACCGTTTGACCATCCTGTTGGAATATGTTGAATGGAAGTTTGATGCAAGACAAACATTTGTCATTCCCAACATTTGAAAAGCTGTATGAATTAGTCCAGCATGTTACGTTCGTTTGGCCACAACATGTCACAAGGCTCAACAATGTTGGGAGATATTTGATCAAAATGTTGGACCGTTTAACCAAGGCTTGGATGTCGCCATATTATCTTTATTCTCGTCACAGGTCTACTTGACAGTACAATGTATTGATATTACAATGACAAGCTAACTGTTGAGTGTTAAGTGTAACCAACATACCTGTTTTGTCGAATCACTTCCTTTTCGTGACGAATCTGTATCAAATTAAAGGCAAAACATGTTATTTGTCTCAATTCTAATTCAATGCTGGTGCAATCACTAGTGTACTCATCGTGAGAGGCATAACACACAATCTGTTTCCATTTAAACATTGTGCACATCACATGCCTCAGAGCAACTTTTCAAGAACCATATACATGTACCGTCAACTCTCGCCTTGCGGACACCCCGTTATTACGGACACTCGCTATTGCGGACAAATTCCAGCCCTCCACATGGCGAAGGCTATAGAGGTTTGACTGAAAATGACTCCCGCTACTGCGGACTCTCGCTATTACGGTCTCCAAACTACGTCCCGAGGGTGTCCGCTATAACGAGAGTTGACTGTAATTGTAGTTAATTAAGCTGCTGTTTGGACAGTTCTGGCGTGTGACACGCCTTCCTGCCATGATATAAAAACAAGCCAAGTTACCTGCATGAGCTGAACAGCGATCCTTCTCTCCTGCTGTGACTGCCTCATAAGTCTGTTAACAAGCATCTCTTCACGATGAGCTTCCTGAAATCATGCAACCAATTCCCTTCATTGACTACTACTGAAACCATTAGCCACTCACTCTAGTACACTACATCAGTTGCTGTCTTAGATATACCCGTCAGCTAGTGTAACATAATCATTTAAATTATTGATTTCATTCTAATTTTTTTTTTATCCTTACCTCTTGAGCTTCATGTGCCTTCATCTGCTCAATCAGAACACGTCTTCTTCTCTTTTCTCTTTCCTGTGATTGAAACACATATAACTTATTATCAACACTAAACAAATATAGACCCAGCATTTGTTAAGAAGGAAAATTCCCGGGGGGGGGACCAAAATAAAAGTGACAGGGTTGATCGTCGTACCTTTTAAGGGTTAAAATTCATGGTTTGGTACTGCTTAGGGTGTTAAAATCTAAAGCGATCACTGTTAGAGATATTCCGGCACCTTTTAGGCATTGAGAAGGAAAAAAAGTATGACAAGAACTACTTGATGTTTTATAAATGTAAACAGTGTACCTGTTAGGGGGTGAATGAATTTGAGCCACGCCCACAAAACGTGATTTTGGTACATTTTAAGGGTTCTTTACAAAATTTCCGACGATCACCCCCGTCACTTTTGTCTGGAAGTCCCTCCCGGGGAAAATGTTCAGCAGAGTTTGTAATTTTATATAGTCACAGTACATCTAGTCCCCCCAAGCGTTGGCCAAATGCTTACTAAGTATTTTACTCTGTTATACTTTATGGAAATGAATTTATTCTAGTCTTTTGGTTGTACACATTATTATGAACCTTACCTTCCTAGCAACTGAATCTTCTTCCAGTCTAGTCCGGATTTTGTTGATGTATTCATCATTTGACCTGGACTATCGAGCGAAACAAAAACACAATTCACCATCTATTACGTCATTTTCTGCATACAAATGACTTTTGATTCAAAAGAAAACCGTAACATCATAAAATAATAAAGCAGAAAAACAACGAGGTAATAATAAACCAAAAAGGAACAAGGATGGTTAAGATTGAGGACGATTGAGACGAATTTATACGAACAACGAACTTGAAAACTTAGCGGCGTTTTTCAAGAAGCGCCAGGCAGTCTTTTAAAACGGACATGTTTTACTTCGCTATCTAATTTTATTTCGCAGATCAAATTAAACCAAAATAATTCCTTTGGAAATAGGAAACTAGTGTATACTCTATTCTTCCGGTCCAGTTCAATAAGAAGAAAATGCCATTCGTTCGTACAATAACGGTTTGGCGATGGGTATGACCAGTACTTGTCACGTTATTTAATATGTACATATTAACACTCAGTCACGTACTTTAATATATGACAGTGGGTCCACTGGTTTCTTGGGAGATTTTGAGCCAAGAAATGCATCAATTTCGGCATCCATTTCACGGTTAGATTCCCTAGAAACAGACAACATGAGAAGAAACCTTTAAAAATTAATGAAAGAGGCGAAGGAGGCACTTGTATGACTCGCATACATGTTGGACGTTATCGAAGAGTTTCCATTTTTTTTAATTCGTCAATAACTAAAAAGCAAGCAAGTTTAAGAGTTGTCCGAATGTTGTCACGTGACGTTGTCGCCATGGTGATAACTTGTGCAACTTGACTAACTTTGCAACTTATGATGAACACTGTGGGTTCATTCAATCTTCCGCCGAGTGTGTCATGCAAGCGGTGCTCAGATACACGTATGCAGAACTTTAGTCTAATTGGGGGTCAAGACACAAGCTACAGCCTCTTAATCTGTCATTAGCAGCTACACTTACCCCTCAAATCCTATTGGACTAGCTGGTGGAATCACAGCTCTCATGCTTGCTTCAAATGCATCAATACTTTCCTTCACCTCCTGTTAATAGCAATCACACTTTTACTTTTACTCAATTATCTTTAACAACTCTGACGTTTACAAGTTAGTGTCCAAGGCACTTTATTTTTTAGTTATTAGTGCAGGAGTTACCTCGGCTTCCCTTTGACGCCGTATTTCAGTCCGTGATTTTGCTGTTTTCTGGAAATGAAAAGAAAAAGAACCAAATGTTCAGTTGAAAGAGAATTTATAATTGTTTAGGAGGGGTTTGTGTTGAATTGATTTGATATCGATATAGTGGTAGAGAGTATTCAGTAGACTTAAGGTCTATAATCCTCTCCTTGGATATTGCATTGTAATTGACTGTCGAGAATCTCCTAAATACAATAAAACTTAATCTGCATTGTTCACTTCTACCACCCACTCAATACAAAATGTTCCCCTTGTGGTCGGAGAGAGAGAAAAAAATCTGCGGCGATCGTGCGCGAAGCACGTGGAATTTGAGAAATGTCAATCATTTTCCCGCACCAGAAAGTTGAGGCTCTGATTCAAGTGAAATAAGTCAACCGCTTACGACTTCTTCGTGACTTTGTACCTCGTATTAAACTCCATTACATTTTTGTATGTATCAAAGGTCGACTTGTGGCAAACTATGGACAGCTATAAAGGACAACCTATTTGGTCCCTTAAACATAACTTTAGTAAGTTGCATGAACATAACAGAAAAAAGTTCCTACTTTAAACTCAAACAGGTTGTATTTTCATTTTGACAAACAGATCTCCGCGGTAAGTAACTACAGTTACCTTAGAATCAGGAGGTTTGGGAATCCTTACAGTTGCCTCCCTATAACAAAGAACAACAACAACAAAATCAAACCTCTACTAAACTCGCCAGCATTGGAAATAATTATACACTTTGCATCGGCCATGGAAATTTATCAAAGTGTAAAGCAAGCTGTCTGGGGTTTAAGCTACCACGACTGCAACGCCGTGGACAACGTCGATTTAAAAAAAAAAAATTATATTTTATATTTTTCTTTAGAATCTCGCGAATCTCTAATTCCATTCAGTTTGTGTATCGGTGTCAGAACTATCATCAGCTGAATATGTAAAGGCAGCGTTCAAATCCAAAGAGAAACTTCAAAAATTCGCCGTTGCGGTTCACGTTCTCGAAAACACAGAATTTGGTCATTTCACGTTGTTGTTTAATTTGCAGAGGACGGCTAAGAAATGTACATATGTACCAAGATGAAAACGCACGTGCAGAGCCATTGTACTGCTCAATAGCCCTTTTCACGGTTAACTTGTGATATTTGCATAACAATACACTTGAACATAGAAGCGAGGCAATTTCGGGCACAAGCTGCAAAACATCGTGTTTTTCTTGAGCTCCTTCAACTCTTTTAGTATAAAAACAGTTTTAAAATGTAGAAGAACTACAATTCTTTTAGTTTACGTTGTTTTTAGAAAAAAATGTAAAACGACTTTTCTCTATTAATAAAGAGTAGATTCGCATAAGCAACAGGGAGATCGGGTTACGATCTTTACGGCAAACTTTAACTAAAATAATTGTATATTAAGTTATTCTCCGTTTTAAAACTATTTTTATACTAACATAGTACAAGGAGCTCAAGAAAATCACGATGTTTTACAGCTTGTGCCCGAAATTGCCTCGCTTCTATGTTTAACTGTATTGTTATGCAAATATTTCAGGTTAACCGTGAAAAGGGCTATTTAACGACGTTCTCGTTGCTGGTGCCGTCGTGGTTTGCTTAGGAGACTAGGGGTTTAACATGGTTTGCTTGAGCTACCTTATTTTATCCATCATCTCCAGCTGTTTTTGCTTTCCTTGACGTGACTGGAAAATAAACAATTGAAAATAAACATGTGTTCTGACACATCAACAACTAGTCTTCGGACAGCTACAGAGATTGCATGTTTTTAGATATTGAGGTCCGTGATTTTAATAGACATAATTATATTTTATATACCATTTTGTTTGTGAACAACACACTACATGTACATATGTCTACATAATGATACAGCCTCTAGCTTGTTTCCATTTTACCTTATCTAAGCCTTGTCTTCTCTGTCCTTGTAAGTACTTTCTCATTCTTTCTTCTTCTTCGAACCTTGAAATTTTCATGCGGGTTGGATTAGATTTTTTTTATTAAGAAACACATTTCATTGCCATCCCTATACATAGGAGTGGCAATAATGGCTCAGGTTTATATTAATCGCTTTGAGTATCACACGTGGTTGCATGGCCATAGGGGTTCACGTTTTTTATAACATTTTTCAAATTCTAACATTAACATTGAGGTCTTAATCCCACATCAAAGGAAGATTGAAAACACTGGGAACACTGTGAAAACCCTTCTAGAACAGGTTTGAAGATTATAAACCAACAACAAACTTATGTTATGAATGATCATACATGTACAATGTATATACTGAAACAGTTACTCAATCTAGTATTAATCACAGCAATTGTGCTAAAAAAAACTATTCAAAGGCTCAAGGTGAGAGCCACACCCAAAGGACTGCACCCCTGGACCTGCTACTCCAAGGAATACATCAAGTCTTAAATTGTGAAGAGAAACTGTACATTGTTTCGACATACTTTGCTTTGAAAGCCAAATCCTCCTGCTCTTTCTGTTTAGCTTGATATCTCTGAACTAGCTGCTCAAAGTTCAAATCCACCTGACGTTTAGTAAGCTGCTTCAGTCTCTGAAATACAACAAACATTTGCCCATGATAAGTTCCAGATTGCCACAGTGAACATATCATAGAATTTCTCCAAGACAGTTACATGTAACCATCTATAGCTGATTATTTGTTCCACCTCTCTTCTTGGTAAATCATTGTTTGTAACTGACACTCTGAGATTCTGAGATTTATGGCTAACACTATAGTGTGAGCTGTTACATAACAACTGGGTTCCAAAAGCAAACCTACATGTACATGTACACGTACAAGCCAGATATGGCCAATTCTTGTGACTTGATTGTCCCAACTGTCACACCCACAGAACTATTTGCAGCACTAGAATATCTGTAACTACTCAGGCAGATACTGAAGTGACCTATAGACTAGTACATGTACAGTTATAAGATTCCAAATAACATAATTACATGTAATATACATGTAATTTGTTGCAGGAGTCTTGATTCATGTTGTCAGTGACTAGTTTTCTCATTCTGTGCTTCTTTTCGCCACTATTTTAAACTTTCTTGTGTGTAACCAAAATTAATGATCCAGCATCCAGTGATTTACAAGTACATACCAGACAGTGTACTATTAAATAGCCCTGGGATTATTTTGTTTAAAACAGGCTTTATTTTTTGGGGGAGGGAGGTCATCAAATGGGAGCCCACTCACGGTAGGATGGCGGCCAGCTAAAACTATGATTAGGACATTGTTGAAAGACGCTGGGGTAGATAGCCACGCTAAGGGAGGAGAGAGCTGTCTAGTGAGTCTGTTACAGGGCCCACCTTAAGCTGGCAAAGGAGTAGCACTTAGTAGAGGTTGTTTATCAGAAGTACAGTGTGTCTCTGAGATTTGGGAGGGGGGGGGGGGGGGGTGGGGCTGTTGTAGGAATTTTACAGTATTGAGTTATCTTAGTTTCATCTTGTATCATCAATCTGTCATTCTTTTTTTATCCTTGTGATGTCAAATGCTTGACAGTCACACACATACAATGAAAACAAATTGCACTCCTGAAGCCACTGCATGGGAGGGGCTGGTCAAATGCAAGTTCATCGCCAACTATGTACATCTATTCATTACTTGATCCATGGGTATTTTCAAATCCATCAAGCGATGAATACATGTTACTGTAGGTGACGATGAAGACATTAAATATTAAAATCAGATATAGGATACATGTATGAACTGTAATTTTGAGTACATATTTAAAAGGGACATTTTTTTTTTCAAATTATTTTTTATTTGTTTAAAATGTGCTTAATTAATAAATTATGTACAAAGAGATATGAGGCATGGTCTTGTAGTTTATGAGCAGTTTTAAAACCATAATCAATAATATAAAAGTAACAATATGCTAATTTTATAAATTTAAACAAAATAATGGAAACTTATTTTCTCTCAAACATATTTTTAAGAAGTTGTATTATGTTATCGAGATCATTAACAAAATCCATAACAACTCGAGAGGTCATCAATACGTCTTTCATGACATTCCTAGCATACTTTTTTAAAGTTTTATCATGTCCAAGTTCACGAACTTGAATAACAACTATTCTCATATCATGAACGACATCAAAAGAGATCTCTTGTAAATCCTTAACAACATCAACTGCCAAGTCACTAATTTGCTCATGGATTGCTTCAATTGCAACTTCACGCACAAAACTTTCAACAGCGGAGTGAAGGAGTTCTCTAGTTACAGCCACACTGTCTTGGTTCAGGGGAATTTTCTGAGGTAAACAGACAAAAAATTGTGTTGGTTTTGTTGGGATTACTTAATTGATACAAAGTGAAAAATGGTGAAAATGCAGTTTCAATTAGTTAAATGACTTACAAGTGAAAAGTGATAAGTTATAAAATAATATGCATGTACATGTATTTAATATTTCTTAATAATTAAACAATTTGAAATTGCTGCTTATTAAGTTATAAACCTTATTAAGTTATAAGCTTTATATAATTTTTATTTTGTGAATAAGGTAATGCACAAATTTATTCAGGCACATGTATTTAGAACTACGACGATGTACTGTACAGTGTACATGTATGTAGACACTCAGGTCAAACACAATGCACTCTCATTAAGTATTTTCAAACTAAATTTTCAAATCCTACAGGACTTTGAACCACACCAGATACGCATTCTCCACATTTTTTTAAGCCTGGAATTACATGTACCATCTTCAACTACTGAAAAAAATAGTATTGGTCCAATGAACACTAAAAAAAACCCATAGTCTTTAGAATACTCTGACTCTTTATTCTTACATAAATTTTTGTTTATAACACATCACCTTCAAATCTCAACAAATTTAATGCGGATCTTACAATATTTTTATCCAATGTATTATATTTAATTTAGTATAGTTACATATACTCCTCCATGCAGTTTTTTTATTATTTTTATTATTAATACTATTATATTATAAATTAAATATAAATTATTATTAATAATATATTTCATATTTTTTATATTGTGTATATAATTTCATGGATAGATTTAAATTCAGTAGTGGGGAGAAGGCCCTGATGATGACTGACCAGTCCAAGTCACATTAGATGTCAGTGGTTAAAATGCTCAATACACAGAGCAGAGTTTTCTTTTATAAAGAAAAGATGATCGTACCAAAAACAGAAGACACAAAAATCTACAAGACTATAATATAATTATAATTTGAGGCTGTAATTTTGGCAGGATCTTTGAAGATCTTTGCAGGATTGTAGGATCTCAGATCTTTGCAAGGTCCTTCAGGATCTCTGCAGGATCTTGCAAGATCCTTCAGGATCTTTGAAGATCTTTGCAGGATTGTAGGATCTCGGATCTTTGCAAGGTCCTTCAGGATCTCTGCAGGATCTTGCAATATCCTTGAGGATTGGTGCAGGAATTCTACAAGATCTTCCAGGATCCTTAGGGACTATGACGAACTTGATCCTAAAAGATCTTCAACAAGATCCGCATACAATAAGATCCTTGTAACACAGATCTATGAAGATCTTAAGGATCTTTCAAAGATTTTCACCTGGGATACCAACCTCTTTATAAAGTCCACTTTCGATGCTCTCTAGTTTCACTGGGCCACTAGGTCTCATGGTTTCCATAGCAACTCCAGTCAGTCCCATTTTCTAGTGTTACATGAATAAAGAAATGATTACAGTTGAATCCTGATAATTCGAACCCTTGATAAGTTGAACCTCCTGATAACTCGAACCTTTTTCGATTCCCCTTGAAGGTTCGAGTTATCGGGATCAAACTATGTATAAGCAAAATTTGAGAGACAGTACTGTGTACACAGTTGAGCTGATCTATTACTTTTACACATGATTATCACTGGCAGTTGATTTAGTCCTTGCAATATTATTATTCTCTTTGGTGTCCATTATATGCACTGTGTATGTACCACAAGTGTATGACATAAAATAAGGGTTGTAAGATGATTTTACTCCATTTGTATACCCCTTTTGAAGACCTGAAGTCAGAAGATATACTGTACAAGTTATTTCAAACATACATGTACATAAGTGCCTTCCCCTGCAGTGGCCAGCCAATGAAGCAGAACTGACATGCCGCTGATGCAGTACATACATTATAAGTGCACCGTGTCTTCTATTAAATACCAAATTTGACAAACTTGTTAGAGCTACTTACAGATTTCTTTCCAAGTGCTATAAAGAGCTGATACATCAGTCTTGTAACAGCACTGTGATTCTCATTCATAACAGCTCGTGCCTACAGAAGCAAAAATATCATGTATCATACAGTTATGTGTAGCTAAAAAATCCAACACCAAATAGACCTAGTCCTTAGTCCTTATAGTACTTAGTCCATGTTACTTACCACATTGGTATCATAAGGCACTTCTAGCAACTTCAAGGTCGGCTCCAGTCGTGTGAAATTATGAAGCTTGGAATCAGAAGTACTTTAAAAAGATAAATATATACAAATGAGATACTACATAATTATACATGTATAGTGATTCAACTGCAGCATTAATAATATTTTGTTAAATAGTATGGTATAATTAGCGTTTCTACAGCTGGGGTCCTGAAGCACATGCCCATCTAGTCTACCGTGTTTAGTTGCATGTTTATGGCACTTGGTTACGTCGTGACAGAAGGTGGTGTTATGTTTTTGCCGACCCGCATCACTAGTTGGGCAAACGCGGGAAAAATTTGCTGTGTATCGATGATGTTTTAAAAATGGAGCCGCCGGTAAAGAAGCGTTTTTCAAACCTCTCAGCTGAAGAAATCAGCTGTATGGTTGTCAAGAAAGATTCCAAATATACTCAAAAGGTAAACGTTTGTCTCTGTCAGACCAAGCTGTACATCATAAGTCAGTGAGAGTATTTTTTAGCTTGAATCGATCTGAATCAGATTTGTTTGTTCGCTTCGGTATGTGTTTATTAAAAACCTTTGGTGTGTTTTGCTCATGAACTTAAATTGTCTTCTCAGTCTTGCTTGTTGCTATATAACAAAACACTTAATGACTGCGTGGTCCCTCGAGAAACAGTTAGTTTTGTTTTCCCTCGAATCTCGATGTTTCCCGAGACAAAAGATTCTCAGGAAAACAAAAGTAACTGTTTCCCTCGGGACCAGTCATTAAGTGTATAATGTAGCATCAACACACTTACATGTTTTGTGAGAAGAAGGAAAAATCTTCTTGTAAGCCATGTTTGTTCAGGAGCTCGCCAGTAAGTACCCTGTAGCAAACTCTTTGGCGATATTTGTTGGATCTAAATTTAACAAGTAAGGAATTAAGTGTTATACAGTGTATGTTTTCAGGCTGAGTAGAATAATATTACATAATGTGAGATTCCAGAAAATATCCATACCCACCCTAAGGAGAGTAAATGGAAATTCCAAGGGGGAGGGGGTCTAAAAAGCCAACTTTTTTAAAGGAAAGTACATTAAAGCTACATGTAAACTGGAAATTCCAGGGAGGTGGGGTGGAGATTCAAACCAAAATACCCTCCGTAGAGAGGGAAGGTAGGGGATATTTTCTCTCTGGAACCACACAATGTATTTGTGTGTTATCTCTATTCACCACTAATCAGATTCAATCAAGAGTATCACCATAGGAGATAACATTACAAAGGTTTCAAAGCCTCAGGCCCCCAGTATTGATTGAAGAACAAAAATCTAGACAAGATAAATAAATCTGTACCCAGTGGATAATATATTGACTGTAATATATCATGTCACTCTTGCTGCCAAGGGAATTTTTCTTTGCTGCAGGGAGCTTCAAATAGTTAAATCAAAGCAAACCACAGTGACATTGCCACTATTGCCAGAAAATAAAATTCAGCTGTACAATTCAGACACTTTGCTGATAAGCTTAAATTAAATTACGGGAAACGACAAACAGAACAGGAAGTTAACGCACCAGTATTGATTACAGATAATTTGTTAAACGATTCGTCAGGCTACTACTCATAAAGCTTTGATATAAGAAACGGAGACGCTGGTTGGAACGACCCATCATGCTCAGACCCTAATCTGCTATCGGCTGCTACAAAAGTTCGGTGCCCGGTTATTTTATAAATTACTAGAAAATATTTTATATAGCAAACAGAATGCTTGTAGATGGACAACACAAAATAAAGAATGTAAGATTTTACACTGATGAAACAAAGTTCTGATGTAAGCTTACATAGGAAAACGTCATGTTTTGAAAAAAATTTCAGCTGTTTTTAAACAGCTGAAATGTACATGTAAACGAAGGTGTTTAGAGACCACTTTCATGCATCTTACCTATGATCCTGCTCAGCTTAACATCTTCGTTAAGCCACCGGCACAATATATCAGTCATTTTGGTTGGTAAAGGCGCCCAATAGGACGTTTAATGTGGCTTTCGTATTTTACCTCAAAATGCCGCCATTTTCTCTGTAAACAGCGAACAGAGCGGTTACCAAGGGAACACGACTAAGTACCAGTTCTTCGCGGCTGACATGTCACGCCAACGTCGATATAGCAAAAAAAGTCCACAAACAGGGACTGATTATCGGAAAAAATCGATCCTTTACAACTAAATCTAAAGTGATCATAGGATGATTTCTAATCAGTCGAATTTTTATGTCACGAGCTTACACGTGAAGGTAAGGGGTTATCGGGATACGGGATATTTAGTTAAAATTTTATTGGGACACAGGTCGGGTATTTGCGAAAAAAATTAACGGGATATGGGATATTTAGAAAAGATACCCGTGGGATATCGAGCATCAAAATCTCATTTTTGAAAGAATGAAATAGGTCATTGATCAATATGAAACGGAATGTAAAAAGTGAGTATTGGTCATTGGCCACTCCGTCCGAAACCCCACCCCCACCCCCACCCCCACCTTCCTTTCGAATTTGTCCGCAGACAGCACCTGACAGTAGCCTGACTGGTCAACTGACAGGCAGCATTGGAGTTCCCTGGTGATGACCTTATGTAATAAATGTCCACCGAGAGAGCCTGTAAATGACGTCATTAGTAGAGTCAGGCAAAACATATGCTTGCTCCTGGCTTTACTTTTTTTTTTCACTCGTTTTCACTCGAATTTTTTATTTACTTTTGAAATACGTCAGGAACCCATTCACTGCCATACGTCTATGTACAGTCGGCTTCTTGTGTCATCACGCGCTTCCTGTTTTCTCACGTGCGAAATCATATGCCTGGTCACGTGTAGTATTGCGTGACGAGTCGTGTGGTGCTTCTGTTTTTGTTTTTTGCACGTTCACGTTAAAAACGAGTCTCGAACCCATCCGTGATATGTGGTTAAATAAATTATTACTACTACTAACAGCTAGTGACCATCGAATAATACGAATGACTCGTTCTTTTTATTAATATTACAAACTAAAAGGACACATGCATGTGTTAATTGTGTACAGGTCACTCACGAGTTTCCGCAAAGCGTCTTTTGGATGAAAGCAACGCGTTGTTTTATTCCATATCGATATTAAATTCCCGTGCCTGTCGTGCTGCCTGGGGGAAATAACAAACCGGCTCATGCCACTTTTATTAACATACTGTGTTCACGTGGCGGTGCAGCTCTTCGAAAATTTCTCAAGCTGAGAAATTATTAAACCCGGGAAATTAAATGGAAACAACATTCGATATTGAAGATTTTACGTAAAATCAAAAGCAACAATAAATGTTGAGGTGACTGAGAATCAGCAGCAGGTTTTACAGTTTCGCGCGTTATCAAGCTTATTAACTATGCTGACATTGAACCTTGAACGGGCTTTTTTTTTTTTTTTGGCGGGTTTTTCTTGGCGGGAAAATAGCTTTTTCATACAAAACTGAAACCATGTGCCCCGTGCCACAGTTTTCGGTCTCTAGCTATAGTATTTATACTGTAATATCATGTGTTCTGCCCGTATAAAACTTTCCATGCTCTATAAATAAATTAAAACCCTTCAAAATACAAAGCATCTTGAAAACCTGCCGGTCAAAGGTTTTTCTGATCACGTGCAAAACACGCAAACATCAGCCGTCACGCAGGGCAAGTCACGTTGTTGTCGTGACAGCCGGCGAGTAAGAAAATCGTGTTCGCACAAACATTTGTCTTTCTTTGAACCCTTTTGTTCAATTATAACGCAATTTCATTAGCATCACCATTCAAAATCTTGTGATTTCCCTAACGTTTCTTGTTCCCACATTTCCACGTGTAAATAAAAGAGAACTTTGCCCTGTAAATTCCCGATATGTGAGGCAGTAATTTTGCATACAAACAAAAGAGCCAAACAAGCGCCACACTGCATTCCGGTTGGTTGGCTGATTACCATGTGACTAATGGATATAAATAACTTCATCTCACATGCCACGATCATCACTTTCGTTTCCTAGCGCGGGAAGGTAAGAAGTCTACCTTGAATTCTATTTTATATTTTTTCAACTTGTACAATTTTGCTCACAAATTGCCTCCTTTTTAGATCGAAACCTGTCTACGATAAGCCACAAAGATGACTGAAAGCAATCCACTTCTCGACAAATACATGAGCCTTGATCAAGGCGAGCGAGTCCAAGTGTTGTATGTCTGGATCGACGGCACCGGCGAAAGTCTTCGCTGTAAAACAAGGACTATGGAAGCCGAACCGATCGAACCTGAAGACCTTCCCGTCTGGAATTTCGATGGTTCCAGTACATTTCAGGCAGAGGGATGCAACAGCGATGTTTATCTTCATCCGGTCGCTTTATTCAGAGATCCCTTCAGACGAGGAAAGAACAAAATAGCGCTTTGTGAAACGTACAACTTTGATCACAAACCAGGCGTGTCTAACCACCGATTATCATGCTTCCAAGCCATGGAGAACGATACAGTCAAGGTTTGTGATACTTTACTTGATTGTAGTAATTGTTGTTGCGAATTACGAAGGTTCGATTGACTCGATTCGCCATTTTAATATATTCTTGTAGTATTTAACAATTTCCTCGTGAATCATCGATCGCCGACACGTTGCGTGGCTGCATATTAATTTTTTGTAAAATTTCATCGTTTTTTGTCGCCGAGCAAATTTGGGCGCAATAAACCCGTTGAAAATACTGTAGACTGCGTTTTAATAGTGGTTGATCTGTAATAGCTAATTGATTGACATTGTTGTACATTTTATGAAAGGATTTCGAACGAAGATTCTTCAAATTTCCTGATATTTTACATAATCATACGTTTATCGTGTAACCCGACTTTCATATGATGCACGTGTCGCCTTGACCTTACAAAATGGTAAACCTATCGAATGCATTGATCATATCGCGTGAAAAAATGCCCGGGAAAAATTGGCGCGAGCGCGCGATTTGTACTGTATTCGTTGTTCTTCCGAGAGAAAGTAAGGTACATGCAGGTAGAACAGAAGACAGCGTGAAATCTGCTGTTACTAGTAAAGGTTCGGGTTATCTCCAGCGCTATCATTTTCTTTCAAGAACACCGTGAATATTTACATAAATTCGCGCCGTTCCTACGTCCGAAGTACCGTCTGACGTAACACTGTTGAATGGAATTTTAATGCGATATTTGCCCTCCTAAATATTACGTGGGTGAAAAATAGAAAATTCCAAAAGCAGTTTGTTTTGGATTCAGTGTTGAAAAAGTAGCGGTGTCGGGCTCAATTAGCACTTCTTCCTCGAAAAGCTAAAGGAAGGAAATAGCGGGAGTTTGCCCCCATGGACGGCGGAAGGACGGTGTTTTTTTGTTTACATAAATTGGCTGCTGAAGTGCTTGGTCAACTATTACTGCTTCAAATACTTCGTTACGTGACGGTTCACAAATATCCTGCAGCTTGTATCTGGCGTTTGCCAGCGTCTTTAGGTCCTTGTGGTTCAACCACTGAAAATGAAATTTGTTGTGTAAACTGAAGATAAAGATAATTAAAATTGATGTTATTTTGCAGTCGTAATTAATATTTACGCGCAGTTTAAATTTTACGTCTTTTTGAAAACAAAATAAAGTCTGGGAGAAAAAATTATTTCCCCAAAATCATTTCCCACGGCATGTGCATGAATAGCAACACTTTTGCATTCTCTATAAAAATTGGTGACCGGAAATGACATGTGCCGTTAATTAAACGCGTCTGTTTACCGGGTAGGCGCTGCTTGTCTGGCATACGTCCATCCCAAACAAATGGTCACGAACTTCATTCTTGGTTGCATTGGGAATTTCAATAAGCTTTTTTATTTAATTTTTAATGCAATTAATGACTGTTTTTATCCACTTGCAGAAATCCATTCCCTGGTTTGGCATTGAACAGGAATACACATTGTTAGACAAGGATTCCCATCCTCTAGGCTGGCCCAAAGGTGGTTTCCCAGGACCACAGGGACCCTACTACTGTGCTGTTGGTACAGGAAATGTTTTTGGACGAGATGTTGTGGAAGCTCACTACAGAGCTTGTCTGTATGCTGGTGTTAAAATTGCTGGAACTAACGCAGAGGTCATGCCTGCTCAGGTGAGAGACTTGTGTTTTCATTATTTTAGTAAAACAACAGATACTTTTCTGTCAAGTCTCCTGGGAAGAACATCCCAAGAATTTCTCAGAATCCGAACTTGCATCATCACGGTTGTTTTCATTTGCACGCTTCATGGATAAACTAAAAACGATCTATGACAGATTTGTAGACGCAGAAATGGGGTGTTGGATGAAGCGGGCATCCCAAAAAGGATCTGGAACGAGCGCATCGATATCATCGATAGAGATAAAAATAAGGAATTTTACAGTCTGCCTGATTCACTGATTTGTAGAGACTCAGGGTTAACAATGGGGGCTTAGCTACCAACACAAAGAGCTTACAACAAGTAACCTGATCCTGATTGTTTGTTTGTTATTTTCTAGTGGGAATTCCAAGTGGGACCTTGTGAAGGCATCACCATGGGAGATCAGTTATGGATGTCCAGGTTTTTGCTCCACCGTGTGTCAGAAGATTTTGGTTACAAGGTCTCTTTCGACCCAAACCCATGCCAGGGGACTGGAATGGAGCTGGAGCTCACACCAACTACAGGTAAGTTACAAATGAGATAATGAAGGATTGTGCGTGCAGACCACATGTCCCAACCCCGCCCCCTTCCTCTCCCTCTTTCACTCGCCCCAACTCTCCGCGTTTTGCGAATCCAAGATGGCGGCTAAACACTCGAAGGAGATGAACAATCGCAAGCCCACAAACCGCCTGCATTGCAGGCTACCATCTTTTAGGATCAGATTCATCAGAATGAAGCTCTTGTTGAACGTTTGAGGACCTTAGAGTAACAGTTCATTTTTTCTTTGTTAGTTCTTAGATGATAAGTTTATAACAAAAAAGTTACATTTTAGTTAAAGTTGTGACGTTCTTTCTCCACAGTACGTTAGCCATGCGTGAAGAAGGTGGAATAAAGTACATCTATGACGCGATAGAGAAGCTGTCTTCCTGCCACGACTACCACATCAGTATGTACGATCCCAAGGGGGGAGAGGACAACAAGCGCCGTTTGACTGGTCGTCATGAGACTGCTAGTTGGCATAACTTCTCACATGGGGTGGCTAATCGTGGAGCAAGTGTAAGAATTCCCCGCCAGTGCGCTGAAGATGGCATGGGTTACCTGGAAGACAGAAGACCAGCTTCTAACTGTGATCCTTACAGAGTTACTGAGGCTATTGTGAAGACAACTATCTCGGGCCATGTTTAGATGACGCTATGGGGAGTAATCCTTATATGGAACTGCTTCAGACTCAAGCTTGTACGATCTGTAATACTGTATACCAAGGAAACATTACAGCTCTTCGGTTTATTTAAAACACATTTACGTTTTTGAATAAGACTTACCATTCTATTATATGTACATGTAGTACTAGTTGTGTGCGAGTTTGTGGACTAATGGAAGATAACATTTGCTAAGTGTCGCCGACAAAATGCCAGTCCAGCGGATTTCTTTGTTTATGACAGCTCTGTCGAATAATAGTCACTGAGAGATCACTAATTCTACCAAATCTTTTCTCTGGCGAGTTCTTACTGGTTCTTAGAACAATCCCTTAGAACTGGGATCTTTGGGTCACATACACTGAAGTCTATTTTAGTAAAATGTAATGAATTTGTACAAATATAAGTATATGTATATTAAAATATTTGCACTATATGTAGCGCGTGTGGGGTTAGGTTTGTGCGAACAACAAACGACAACATTCAACTGCTTGCGGTAAACATAATTGTTTCTTTTTTGTAAAGTAATTAGCCAGTTAGATTAAATTAACTTAGAATTTATATTGTAATGTACCAAGTAAAGTGGTTTATTAAAAAGGTTATCAGATGAGTGTTGTTTGCCTCAAAATAATAGTTTGACGAAATATCTCGTGGAGAATGCTGAAAATAGCATTTACGAGCCTCTAGATTTCAAAATTTTTGGGGGTGGGCATACTCCCCTTCATGATGATCTCGGGCTTAAATCTGACTCGTTCCCAGCTGTCTCTCAGTCTTCTATTAATTATTATATGCTAGCGACTGGGGGATGCTTCCCATCACCCCTTGCGCTCCACTCGGCCGAGCTTCTCTCATTAAGTATTAATAGGAGACAAGAGAGACGACTGGGGACGAGTCAGGGCTTAAATGGAAAAAAGGCCTGGCTACGCCCCTGGCAGGTCTGCGCGTCATAAAGACTACCTACAATAAATGTATATAGAGCTCCTGCTATAACCTGCGCTAGTAGAAAGCTGAAATTCGTTCGCTAATCCTAGGTTTTTTAGCCTGCATGACAGCATAGCAGGCGCTGTCCAACTCGCGCTTCATCAGCTCCAGCGCCTGATACGCAGGCTAATGGTTTTAATTTTGCAGCATTTCGTTGTCCCCACCATCTGAGCACAAGCGATACGTCAAGCTAATTCTTCTGTCTTTCTTTCCCTTCTGTAAGCCATTTGAGCGATATTCGTCTCTTAGTATCAATTTGACCCCAATTAAAACTCGCTCAAATGGAAAGAAATATTTTTCGATTCAGTTTCAAATCATACAGACTTACAGTGAGAATCAGAAAAGCGTGAACACATTGATTTATCGCTTTGAGTTTCCTATGCCAAATATTGGTATATTTTTCCTGTATTTATTTTATTGCTATTTTCGCAAAGCTTTTCTGCAAAAACAAAGTGTAAATTTGTTCTTGTGGTTTGTTCATGTCAAAGCAAATGGGCTCCTGGTCAAATGCCGTGTTAACGCTTTTTGTTTTAGTCGCACAGTAAGAGTCTATCTTACAGCAAGTATATGGCATGCAAATAATAACTTAGAGATCCTCCGTACAGATGTAGAACATATGATTAATAATCCTGAACAGTTTATATAGAAAGCTACTCTGAAAACAACCTCGTTCCAGGGAACGATGTTGCACTGAAAATGACACCAGCTATATACACGCCACGCGGACCTATCGATTTGGCGGGAGTTCAAGTCACGTGACGTCTACCTTTTAAAAATTTAAAAGTGTAAACAAATCGACGTCATGTTTTGTTTCGGCTGAAATTTTCGACTTGTATATCCGCCGTTCTTTAAAACATGAGTGTTATTTGGAAAACTATTTGTAACTGGATATCAAGCTACTGGTTTCCCACATCGAAGGAACAGCTTCAAGATGCTGAGTGCAAAATACTACAGCGAATAAAGCGACCGTGGGTCGGTAATTTCATTCGTGTCGGAGAGGAAGTGGAGATGTGGACAGTACATGTAAATCTCTCACCATCAAAACAAACTCCTCTTGTTCTCGTACACGGCTTCATTAGCGGTGTTTGCTGGTGGGCTCAAAATTTTACCGACCTTAGCGAAGATCGCAGTGTTTATGCCTTCGACTTGCCGGGTTTTGGCCGAAGTTCCCGTCCAGATCTAATGAAAGATGGCGACGAAGCTGAAGGCAAATTTGTTCATTACATCGAGGAATGGAGGAAGGCCATGGGTTGGACAAAATGATCCTTCTGGGACACAGTCTTGGAGGTTACATTGTGATGGCTTATGCGTTGAAATTTCCCGAAAGAATCAAGCATCTGATTCTGTCTGACCCCTGGGGTTTTGCCATTTTACCCGGGGGAATTGTAGACAGACACCCAGACTCGGAGCAGCGGTACGATTTGCTTCCAAGGTGGGTCCATTTGGGGAATTTTATTGTTAACACATGCAACCTGCTTTCTCCAATAAGAGCTATTGGTCCGTTTGGTCCTTGGGTTGCTCGCTTGGCACAGTTCGACACAAACAAACGTGCATCAGAACTGTGGAATGATAGAGCAATGCTGGAATACATCTACCACTGCAACGCTCAGACACCGTCTGGGGAAGATGCCTTTCGCAATATGAATGTTTTATTAATGTGGGCCAAGTCACCGATGGTCAAACGTGTAAAAGAGCTTCCGGATGATGTTCCAATGACAATCATGTATGGTTCTTCAACGTTTTTTGATCATCGCACTGCATACGAGATCAAATGTACCCGGCAGAACTCCAAGGTAGACGTGTGGATTGTAAAAGATGCTGGGCATGATATCCATGTAGACAATGCTGGGGAATTTAACAGGATAATGAAAAAAACCCTCACAGATATCTCAGAAGAAGAAGAGGAGTGGACGACGGTTGACTGAATTTGTATGCTTGTATTAAACAGTTGAACCCCTATTAAACGGCCACCCTCGGGGAAATAGACTGTTCACAGCCTCTCTATTTTCTCAGATCGTTGTAGCTGCGAGCGAACTGGAACTGAGTGCGAAGCGCGAGCGTGGGGGTAGGGGGCACCCGCTCCCCACCCCCTTGCACTCGCTTCCGCTCGCTGTTAGCGTCGAGAAAATAGAGAGGCTGTGAACAGTTTATTGGGGAAATGGTGTGGTAGAAGATCAAAATACTAGTGACAGTGGAATCACATCAAGATGATCATGCATAAAGGTGTATTTGACTGTCTTTTTCTATTTTGGACTCTGTGATCTTGCTGTCGTCAGCTTTTTCAAACCAAGGCCAAACTACCAGGGCTGTCATTAAACTTTGAAGCAGCCGGCTACACAAGGAAAGTAGGTGGTCAAATACTCCAGATAGCCATGCATGCCGTAGCTGTTGTCTTGTAGTCATTTTCTAACTTTGAGTAGCTGGCCAGCTTCACTGCAGTTGCTGGTCACATTATATTAGCAGGTTCTGGCTACTAAATTATGACAGCCCTGAACTACATGTACGTGTATTAAATTATTGGTGGCCGCTTAATAGGGGTAAAAACAAGAGAAGAACCCTGATCGTGATGGCCAAAAGGTTGCTGCAGTCGCTTAATAGAGGTGGCTGCTTAATAGGGGTTTATTTTACTGACAATACTTCCGGTACTTTGATAACTCGCCAGGAAAAAACTTGACCGGTTTACTACACTCTGAGCGCCAAATTTATGCAAGTCCAGAGGCATTAATTCCCCCACATACATTTTTAGATTTTCGATCTCTAAAATTATATTTCCCTAGATTTTGAGTCATTCAGAAAATTTGACCGATTTCCGTAAAACAGTGTAAGTCGGTCTGGATCGGCGCCTGCGTCTCAGGGAACACCAAGTGCAGTCGGGGTACTCCGAAGTGACAGGGAGGTGCAAATGAGAACATCAATTAAAAAATCCCTTGGGATTGACGTGAAACCTGCTGAATTTTTGAACCTTAAAAATACCAAGAAGGGATTAAAATTTATAACTAAAGAACAACAGTAAAATTTTCCCATTTTATTTATACTCAAAAAATCCCTACAAATTGTACTACCCAACTAACCCAAGTACCCCAAAAAATACTTGCCAAATTTTTCTTACCCAAAAAGTCCCGAAATCATGAATTTCAAACCCAAAAAATTCCTTCGCACCTCCCTGTCAGTTTACTAAATCTGGAGTACCCCCTGGGAGCCCATTAATAATATTGTATTAATTTTATTGGGATATATTTTATTTATTATCATGGAAACTGTGTTATACACATACAAATGAAATATTATAACCATGAATCATACAAATAAGTTCAGGTTGCCAATCCTGAGAATTTGGTTGCATTACTCAAGTCAACATTGCCTAGTTTTGATTTTTTCATTTTTTTCATTTGCCAACTTGACAATAATATTGTATTGATATTAGATGTGTAATTAGCTGTCGTGACCATCTTGGAGCCCAACAAAAATATTTATCAAATCGTTTGACCAGAATGTATGGAAAACATAGCCTATGCAAACTGACAGAAGGATTTCTGATAGCCAACGGAAAAGAAAACTGGTTTAATGTTAAGGGGTGTTGAAACAGACATTGATAATAAAATTATAGTCTGATATTGAAAGGAGATCTAAGTTTATAGTCAACTAATATCTCTGCCCTTTTCCTCAGTCTACGTTATTCAAAGTCCATCATCTGGGTTTTTTCTAAAAGCAGGATGGCTGCGCATGCACCCCACGACCCGCAGCAATAGTATAATACTTTATTTACAGTACATGTACTTTACTAATAGTATAACACTTTATTTACAGAACATGTACTTTACTAATAGTATAATACTTTATTTACAGTACATGTACTTTACTTACAATACTTTATTTACAGTACATGTACTTTACTAATAGTATAACACTTTATTTACAGTACTTTACTTATAATACTTTATTCACAGTACATGTACTTTACTAATAGTATAATTCTTTATTTACAGTACATGTACTTTACTAATAGTATAACACTTTATTTACAGAACATGTACTTTACTATTATAGTATAATACTTTATTTACAGCACATGTACTTTACTTACAATACTTTATTTACAGTACATGTACTTTACTAATAGTATAACACTTTATTTACAGTACATGTACTTTACTTACAATACTTTATTTACAGTACATGTACTTTACTAATAGTATAACACTTTATTTACAGTACTTTACTTACAATACTTTATTTACAGAACATGTACTTTACTAATAGTATAATACTTTATTTACAGTACATGTACTTTACTTACAATACTTTATTTACAGAACATGTACTTTACTAATAGTATAATACTTTATTTACAGTACATGTACTTTACTTACAATACTTTATTTACAGAACATGTACTTTACTAATAGTATAATACTTTATTACAGTACTTTACTTACAATACTTTATTTACAGAACATGTACTTTACTAATAGTATAATACTTTATTTACAGTACATGTACTTTACTAATAGTATAACACTTTATTTACAGAACATGTACTTTACTAATAGTATAATACTTTATTTACAGTACAAGTACTTTACTAATAGCATAATACTTTATTTACAGTACATGTACTTTACTAATAGTATAATACTTTATTTACAGTACAAGTACTTTACTAATAGTATAATACTTTATTACTTTACTTATAATACTTTATTTACAGAACATGTACTTTACTAATAGTATAATACTTTATTTACAGTACAAGTACTTTACTAATAGCATAATACTTTATTTACAGTACATGTACTTTACTAATAGTATAATACTTTATTTACAGTACAAGTACTTTACTAATAGTATAATACTTTATTACTTTACTTATAATACTTTATTTACAGAACATGTACTTTACTAATAATATAATACTTTATTTACAGTACAAGTACTTTACTAATAGCATAATACTTTATTTACAGAACATGTACTTTACTAATAGTATAATACTTTATTTACAGTACAAGTACTTTACTAATAGCATAATACTTTATTTACAGAACATGTACTTTACTAATAGTATAATACTTTATTTACAGTACAAGTACTTTACCAATAGCATAATACTTTATTTACAGAACATGTACTTTACTAATAGTATAATACTTTATTTACAGTAGTTTACTTATAATACTTTATTTACAGTACATGTACTTTACTTACAATACTTTATTTACAGTACATGTACTTTACTTACAATACTTTATTTACAGTACTGTATGTACTTTACTAATAGTATAATACTTTATTTACAGTACATGTACTTTACTTACAATACTTTATTTACAGTACATGTACTTTACTTACAATACTTTATTTACAGTACTGTATGTACTTTACTAATAGTATAATACTTTATTTACAGTACATGTACTTTACTTACAATACTTTATTTACAGTACTTTATTTACACTACTTTACTTACTACAGTACTTTACTTACACTACTTTACTTATAATACTTTATTTACACCACTTTATTTACACTACTTTACTTATAATACTTTATTTACACTACTTTACTTATAATACTTTATTTACACCACTTTATTTACACTACTTTACTTATAATACTTTATTTACACTACTTTACTTATAATACTGGTATTCATGGTGGTGGTCATGGTAGTCACTGGTAGTCATGGTGGTGGTCATGGTAGTCACTGGTAGTCATGGTGGTGGTCATGGTAATCACTGGTAGTCATGGTGGTGGTCATGGTAGTCACTGGTAGTCATGGTGGTGGTCATGGTAGTCACTGGTAGTCATGGTGGTGGTCATGGTAATCACTGGTAGTCATGGTGGTGGTCATGGTAGTCACTGGTAGTCATGTTGGTGGTCATGGTGGTGGTCATGGTAATCACTGGTAGTCATGTTGGTGGTCATGGTGGTCATGGTAATCACTGGTAGTCATGGTGGTAGTCATGGTAGTCACTGGTAGTCATGCTGGTGGTCATGGTAATCACTGGTAGTCATGGTGGTGGTCATCGTAGTCACTGGTAGTCATGGTGGTGGTCATGGTAGTCACTGGTAGTGATGGTGGTGGTCATGGTAGTCACTGATAGTCAGTGGTGGTCATGGTTGTCACTGGTAGTCATGGTGGTGGTCATGGTAGTCACTGGTAGTCATGGTGGTGGTCATGGTAGTCACTGGTAGTCATGGTGGTGGTCATGGTAGTCACTGGTAGTCATGGTGGTGGTCATGGTAGTCACTGGTAGTCATGGTGGTGGTCATGGTAGTCACTGGTAGTCATGGTGGTGGTCATGGTAGTCACTGGTAGTCATGGTGGTGGTCATGGTAATCACTGGCAGTCATGGTGGTGGTCATGGTAGTCACTGGTAGTCATGTTGGTGGTCATGGTGGTGGTCATGGTAATCACTGGTAGTCATGGTGGTGGTCATGGTAGTCACTGGTAGTCATGGTGGTGGTCATGGTAGTCACTGGTAGTCATGGTGGTGGTCATGGTAGTCACTGGTAGTCATGTGGTGGTCATGGTAGTCACTGGTAGTCATGGTGGTGGTCATGGTAGTCACTGGTAGTCATGGTGGTGGTCATGGTAGTCACTGGTAGTCATGGTGGTGGTCATGGTAGTCACTGGTAGTCATGGTGGTGGTCATGGTAGTCACTGGTAGTCATGGTGGTAGTCACTGGTAGTCGTGGTCATGGTAGTCACTGGTAGTCATGGTGGTGGTCATGGTAGTCACTGGTAGTCATGGTGGTGGTCATGGTAGTCATGGTGGTGGTCATGGTAGTCACTGGTAGTCATGGTGGTGGTCATGGTAGTCACTGGTATCATGGTGGTGGTCATGGTAGTCACTGGTAGTCATGGTGGTGGTCATGGTAGTCACTGGTAGTCATGGTGGTGGTCATGGTAATCACTGGTAGTCATGGTGGTGGTCATGGTAGTCACTGGTAGTCATGGTGGTGGTCATGGTAATCACTGGCAGTCATGGTGGTGGTCATGGTAGTCACTGGTAGTCATGTTGGTGGTCATGGTGGTGGTCATGGTAATCACTGGTAGTCATGGTGGTGGTCATGGTAGTCACTGGTAGTCATGTTGGTGGTCATGGTGGGTCATGGTAATCACTGGTAGTCATGGTGGTGGTCATGGTAGTCACTGGTAGTCATGTTGGTGGTCATGGTGGCGGTCATGGTAATCACTGGTAGTCATGGTGGTGGTCATCGTAGTCACTGGTAGTCATGGTGGTGGTCATGGTAGTCACTGGTAGTGATGGTGGTGGCCATGGTAGTCACTGATAGTCAGTGGTGGTCATGGTTGTCACTGGTAGTCATGGTGGTGGTCATGGTAGTCACTGGTAGTCATGGTGGTGGTCATGGTAGTCACTGGTATCATGGTGGTGGTCATGGTAGTCACTGGTAGTCATGGTGGTGGTCATGGTAGTCACTGGTAGTCATGGTGGTGGTCATGGTAGTCACTGGTAGTCATGGTGGTGGTTATGGTAGTCACTGGTAGTCATGGTGGTAGTCATGGTAGTCAATGGTAGTCATGGTGGTCATGGTAGTCACTGGTAGTCATGGTGGTAGTCACTGGTAGTCGTGGTCATGGTAGTCACTGGTAGTCATGGTGGTGGTCATGGTAGTCACTGGTAGTCATGGTGGTGGTCATGGTAGTCATGGTGGTGGTCATGGTAGTCACTGGTAGTCATGGTGGTGGTCATGGTAGTCACTGGTAGTCATGGTGGTGGTCATGGTAGTCACTGGTAGTCATGGTGGTGGTCATGGTAGTCACTGGTAGTCATGGTGGTGGTCATGGTAGTCATGGTAGTCACTGGTAGTCATGGTGGTGGTCATGGTAGTCACTGGTAGTCATGGTGGTGGTCATGGTAGTCACTGGTAGTCATGGTGGTGGTCATGGTAGTCACTGGTAGTCATAGTGGTGGTCATGGTAGTCACTGGTAGTCATGGTGGTGGTCATGGTAGTCACTGGTAGTCATGGTGGTGGTCATGGTAGTCACTGGTAGTCATGGTGGTGGTCATGGTAGTCACTGGTAGTCATGGTGGTGGTCATGGTAGTCACTGGTAGTCATGGTGGTGGTCATGGTAGTCATGCTGGTGGTCATGGTAGTCACTGGTAGTCACTGGTAGTCATGGTGGTGGTCATGGTAGTCACTGGTAGTCATGGTGGTGGTCATGGTAATCACTGGTAGTCATGGTGGTGGTCATGGTAGTCACTGGTAGTCATGTTGGTGGTCATGGTGGTGGTCATGGTAGTCACTGGTAGTCATGTGGTGGTCATGGTGGTGGTCATGGTAGTCACTGGTAGTCATGGTGGTGGTCATGGTAGTCACTGGTAGTCATGGTGGTGGTCATGGTAGTCACTGGTAGTCATGGTGGTGGTCATGGTAGTCACTGGTAGTCATGGTGGTGGTCATGGTAGTCACTGGTAGTCATGGTGGTGGTCATGGTAGTCACTGGTAGTCATGGTGGTGGTCATGGTAGTCACTGGTAGTCATGGTGGTGGTCATGGTAGTCACTGGTAGTCATGGTGGTGGTCATGGTAGTCACTGGTAGTCATGGTGGTGGTCATGGTAGTCACTGGTAGTCATGGTGGTGGTCATGGTAGTCACTGGTAGTCATGTGGTGTGGTCATGGTAGTCACTGGTAGTCATGGTGGTGGTCATGGTAGTCACTGGTAGTCATGGTGGTGGTCATGGTAGTCACTGGTAGTCATGGTGGTGGTCATGGTAGTCATGGTAGTCATGGTGGTCATGGTAGTCACTGGTAGTCATGGTGGTGGTCATGGTAGTCACTGGTAGTCATGGTGGTGGTCATGGTAGTCACTGGTAGTCATGGTGGTGGTCATGGTAGTCACTGGTAGTCATGGTGGTCATGGTAGTCACTGGTAGTCATGGTGGGTCATGGTAGTCACTGGTAGTCATAGTGGTGGTCATGGTAGTCACTGGTAGTCATGGTGGTGGTCATGGTAGTCACTGTTAGTCATGGTGGTGGTCATGGTAGTCACTGGTAGTCATGGTGGTGGTCATGGTAGTCACTGGTAGTCATGGTGGTGGTCATGGTAGTCACTGGTAGTCATGGTGGTGGTCATGGTAGTCACTGGTAGTCATGGTGGTGGTCATGGTAGTCACTGGTAGTCATGGTGGTGGTCATGGTAGTCACTGGTAGTCATGGTGGTGGTCATGGTAGTCACTGGTAGTCATGGTGGTGGTCATGGTAGTCACTGGTAGTCATGTTGGTGGTCATGGTGGTGGTCATGGTAATCACTGGTAGTCATGGTGGTGGTCATGGTAGTCACTGGTAGTCATGTTGGTGGTCATGGTGGTGGTCATGGTAATCACTGGTAGTCATGGTGGTGGTCATGGTAGTCACTGGTAGTCATGTTGGTGGTCATGGTGGCGGTCATGGTAATCACTGGTAGTCATGGTGGTGGTCATCGTAGTCACTGGTAGTCATGGTGGTGGTCATGGTAGTCACTGGTAGTGATGGTGGTGGCCATGGTAGTCACTGATAGTCAGTGGTGGTCATGGTTGTCACTGGTAGTCATGGTGGTGGTCATGGTAGTCACTGGTAGTCATGGTGGTGGTCATGGTAGTCACTGGTATCATGGTGGTGGTCATGGTAGTCACTGGTAGTCATGGTGGTGGTCATGGTAGTCACTTCTAGTCATGGTGGTAGTCAGGGTAGTCATGGTAGTCATGGTGGTGGTTATGGTAGTCACTGGTAGTCATGGCGGTAGTCGTGGTAGTCAATGGTAGTCATGGTGGTGGTCATGGTAGTCACTGGTAGTCATGGTGGTAGTCACTGGTAGTCGTGGTCATGGTAGTCACTGGTAGTCATAGTGGTGGTCATGGTTGTCACTGGTAGTCATGGTGGTGGTCATGGTAGTCATGGTGGTGGTCATGGTAGTCACTGGTACTCATGGTGGTGGTCATGGTAGTCACTGGTATCATGGTGGTGGTCATGGTAGTCACTGGTAGTCATGGTGGTGGTCATGGTAGTCACTTCTAGTCATGGTGGTAGTCAGGGTAGTCATGGTAGTCACTGGTAGTCATGGCGGTGGTTATGGTAGTCACTGGTAGTCATGGTGGTGGTCATGGTAGTCACTGTTAGTCATGGTGTTGGTCATGGTAGTCACTGGTAGTCATAGTGGTGGTCATGGTTGTCACTGGTAGTCATAGTGGAAGTCATGGTAGTCACTGGTAGTCATGGTGCTGGTCATGGTATTCACTGGTAGTCATGGTGGTGGTCATGGTAGTCACTGGTAGTCATGGTGCTAGTCATGGTATTCACTGGTAGTCATGGTGGTGGTCATGGTAGTCATGCTGGTGGTCATGGTAGTCACTGGTAGTCATGTTGGTGGTCATGGTGGTGGTCATGGTAATCACTGGTAGTCATGGTGGTGGTCATGGTAGTCACTGGTAGTCATGGTGGTGGTCATGGTAGTCACTGGTAGTCATGTTGGTGGTCATGGTGGTGGTCATGGTAGTCACTGGTAGTCATGTTGGTGGTCATGGTGGTGGTCATGGTAATCACTGGTAGTCATGGTGGTGGTCATGGTAGTCACTGGTAGTCATGGTGGTGGTCATGGTAATCACTGGTAGTCATGGTGGTGGTCATCGTAGTCACTGGTAGTCATGGTGGTGGTCATGGTAGTCACTGGTAGTGATGGTGGTGGTCATGGTAGTCACTGATAGTCAGTGGTGGTCATGGTTGTCACTGGTAGTCATGGTGGTGGTCATGGTAGTCACTGGTAGTCATGGTGGTGGTCATGGTAGTCACTGGTAGTCATGGTGGTGGTCATGGTAGTCACTGGTAGTCATGGTGGTGGTCATGGTAGTCACTGGTAGTCATGGTGGTGGTCATGGTAGTCACTGGTAGTCATGGTGGTGGTCATGGTAGTCACTGGTAGTCATGGTGGTGGTCATGGTAGTCACTGGTAGTCATGGTGGTGGTCATGGTAGTCACTGGTAGTCATGTTGGTAGTCATGGTGGTGGTCATGGTAGTCACTGGTAGTCATGGTG
The DNA here is from genome assembly GCA_029204205.1 of Desmophyllum pertusum. Classification (NCBI taxonomy): domain Eukaryota; kingdom Metazoa; phylum Cnidaria; class Anthozoa; order Scleractinia; family Caryophylliidae; genus Desmophyllum; species Desmophyllum pertusum. The sequence goes on from MU827348.1 coordinate 487,116, forward strand.
GTGGTCATGGTAGTCACTGGTAGTCATGGTGGTGGTCATGGTAGTCACTGGTAGTCATGGTGGTGGTCATGGTAGTCATGGTGGTGGTCATGGTAGTCACTGGTAGTCATGTTGGTGGTCATGGTGGTGGTCATGGTAGTCACTGGTAGTCATGGTGGTGGTCATGGTAGTCACTGGTAGTCATGGTGGTGGTCATGGTAGTCACTGGTAGTCATGGTGGTAGTCACTGGTAGTCGTGGTCATGGTAGTCACTGGTAGTCATAGTGGTGGTCATGGTTGTCACTGGTAGTCATGGTGGTGGTCATGGTAGTCATGGTGGTGGTCATGGTAGTCACTGGTAGTCATGGTGGTGGTCATGGTAGTCACTGGTAGTCATGGTGGTGGTCATGGTAGTCACTGGTAGTCATGGTGGTGGTCATGGTAGTCACTTCTAGTCATGGTGGTAGTCATGGTAGTCACTGGTAGTCATGGTGGTGGTCATGGTAGTCACTGGTAGTCATGGTGGTGGTCATGGTAGTCACTGGTAGTCATGGTGGTGGTCATGGTAGTCACTGGTAGTCATGGTGGTGGTCATGGTAGTCACTGGTAGTCATGTTGGTGGTCATGGTGGTGGTCATGGTAATCACTGGTAGTCATGGTGGTGGTCATGGTAGTCACTGGTAGTCATGGTGGTGGTCATGGTAGTCACTGGTAGTCATGGTGGTGGTCATGGTAGTCACTGGTAGTCATGTGGTGGTCATGGTAGTCACTGGTAGTCATGGTGGTGGTCATGGTAGTCACTGGTAGTCATGGTGGTGGTCATGGTAGTCACTGGTAGTCATGGTGGTGGTCATGGTAGTCACTGGTAGTCATGGTGGTGGTCATGGTAGTCACTGGTAGTCATGGTGGTGGTCATGGTAGTCACTGGTAGTCATGGTGGTGGTCATGGTAGTCACTGGTAGTCATGGTGGTAGTCATGGTAGTCACTGGTAGTCATGGTGGTGGTCATGGTAGTCACTGGTAGTCATGGTGGTAGTCACTGTAGTCGTGGTCATGGTAGTCACTGGTAGTCATGGTGGTGGTCATGGTAGTCACTGGTAGTCATGGTGGTGGTCATGGTAGTCATGGTGGTGGTCATGGTAGTCACTGGTAGTCATGGTGGTGGTCATGGTAGTCACTGGTAGTCATGGTGGTGGTCATGGTAGTCACTGGTAGTCATGGTGGTGGTCATGGTAGTCACTGGTAGTCATGGTGGTGGTCATGGTAGTCACTGGTAGTCATGGTGGTGGTCATGGTAGTCACTGGTAGTCATGGTGGTGGTCATGGTAGTCACTGGTAGTCATGGTGGTGGTCATGGTAGTCACTGGTAGTCATGGTGGTGGTCATGGTAGTCACTGGTAGTCATGGTGGTGGTCATGGTAGTCACTGGTAGTCATGGTGGTGGTCATGGTAGTCACTGGTAGTCATGGTGGTGGTCATGGTAGTCACTGGTAGTCATGGTGGTGGTCATGGTAGTCACTGGTAGTCATGGTGGTGGTCATGGTAGTCACTGGTAGTCATGGTGGTGGTCATGGTAGTCACTGGTAGTCATGGTGGTGGTCATGGTAGTCACTGGTAGTCATGGTGGTGGTCATGGTAGTCACTGGTAGTCATGTGGTGGTCATGGTAGTCACTGGTAGTCATGGTGGTGGTCATGGTAGTCACTGGTAGTCATGGTGGTGGTCATGGTAGTCACTGGTAGTCATGGTGGTGGTCATGGTAGTCACTGGTAGTCATGGTGGTGGTCATGGTGGTCATGGTAGTCACTGGTAGTCATGGTGGTGGTCATGGTAGTCACTGGTAGTCATGGTGGTGGTCATGGTAGTCACTGGTAGTCATGGTGGTGGTCATGGTAGTCACTGGTAGTCATGGTGGTGGTCATGGTAGTCACTGGTAGTCATGGTGGTGGTCATGGTAGTCACTGGTAGTCATGGTGGTGGTCATGGTAGTCACTGGTAGTCATGGTGGTGGTCATGGTAGTCACTGGTAGTCATGGTGGTGGTCATGGTAGTCACTGGTAGTCATGGTGGTGGTCATGGTAGTCACTGGTAGTCATGGTGGTGGTCATGGTAGTCACTGGTAGTCATGGTGGTGGTCATGGTAGTCACTGGTAGTCATGGTGGTGGTCATGGTAGTCACTGGTAGTCATGGTGGTGGTCATGGTAGTCACTGGTAGTCATGGTGGTGGTCATGGTAGTCACTGGTAGTCATGTGGTGGTCATGGTAGTCACTGGTAGTCATGGTGGTGGTCATGGTAGTCACTGGTAGTCATGGTGGTGGTCATGGTAGTCACTGGTAGTCATGGTGGTGGTCATGGTAGTCACTGGTAGTCATGGTGGTGGTCATGGTAGTCACTGGTAGTCATGGTGGTGGTCATGGTAGTCACTGGTAGTCATGGTGGTGGTCATGGTAGTCACTGGTAGTCATGGTGGTGGTCATGGTAGTCACTGGTAGTCATGGTGGTGGTCATGGTAGTCACTGGTAGTCATGGTGGTGGTCATGGTAGTCACTGGTAGTCATGGTGGTGGTCATGGTAGTCACTGGTAGTCATGGTGGTGGTCATGGTAGTCACTGGTAGTCATGGTGGTGGTCATGGTAGTCACTGGTAGTCATGGTGGTGGTCATGGTAGTCACTGGTAGTCATGGTGGTCATGGTAGTCACTGGTAGTCATGGTGGTGGTCATGGTAGTCACTGGTAGTCATGGTGGTGGTCATGGTAGTCACTGGTAGTCATGGTGGTGGTCATGGTAGTCACTGGTAGTCATGGTGGTGGTCATGGTAGTCACTGGTAGTCATGTTGGTGGTCATGGTGGTGGTCATGGTAGTCACTGGTAGTCATGGTGGTGGTCATGGTAGTCACTGGTAGTCATGGTGGTGGTCATGGTAGTCACTGGTAGTCATGGTGGTGGTCATGGTAGTCACTGGTAGTCATGGTGGTGGTCATGGTAGTCACTGGTAGTCATGGTGGTGGTCATGGTAATCACTGGTAGTCATGGTGGTGGTCATGGTAGTCACTGGTAGTCATGGTGGTGGTCATGGTAGTCACTGGTAGTCATGGTGGTGGTCATGGTAGTCACTGGTAGTCATGGTGGTGGTCATGGTAGTCACTGGTAGTCATGGTGGTGGTCATGGTAGTCACTGGTAGTCATGGTGGTGGTCATGGTAGTCACTGGTAGTCATGGTGGTGGTCATGGTAGTCACTGGTAGTCATGGTGGTGGTCATGGTAGTCACTGGTAGTCATGGTGGTGGTCATGGTAGTCACTGGTAGTCATGGTGGTGGTTATGGTAGTCACTGGTAGTCATGGCGGTAGTCATGGTAGTCACTGGTAGTCATGGTGGTGGTCATGGTAGTCACTGGTAGTCATGGTGGTAGTCACTGGTAGTCGTGGTCATGGTAGTCACTGGTAGTCATAGTGGTGGTCATGGTTGTCACTGGTAGTCATGGTGGTGGTCATGGTAGTCATGGTGGTGGTCATGGTAGTCACTGGTACTCATGGTGGTGGTCATGGTAGTCACTGGTATCATGGTGGTGGTCATGGTAGTCACTGGTAGTCATGGTGGTGGTCATGGTAGTCACTTCTAGTCATGGTGGTAGTCAGGGTAGTCATGGTAGTCACTGGTAGTCATGGCGGTGGTTATGGTAGTCACTGGTAGTCATGGTGGTGGTCATGGTAGTCACTGTTAGTCATGGTGTTGGTCATGGTAGTCACTGGTAGTCATAGTGGTGGTCATGGTTGTCACTGGTAGTCATAGTGGAAGTCATGGTAGTCACTGGTAGTCATGGTGCTGGTCATGGTATTCACTGGTAGTCATGGTGGTGGTCATGGTAGTCACTGGTAGTCATGGTGCTAGTCATGGTATTCACTGGTAGTCATGGTGGTGGTCATGGTAGTCATGCTGGTGGTCATGGTAGTCACTGGTAGTCACTGGTAGTCATGGTGGTGGTCATGGTAGTCACTGTTAGTCATGGTGGTGGTCATGGTAATCACTGGTAGTCATGGTGGTGGTCATGGTAGTCACTGGTAGTCATGTTGGTGGTCATGGTGGTGGTCATGGTAATCACTGGTAGTCATGTTGGTGGTCATGGTGGTGGTCATGGTAATCACTGGTAGTCATGGTGGTAGTCATGGTAGTCACTGGTAGTCATGCTGGTGGTCATGGTAATCACTGGTAGTCATGGTGGTGGTCATCGTAGTCACTGGTAGTCATGGTGGTGGTCATGGTAGTCACTGGTAGTGATGGTGGTGGTCATGGTAGTCACTGATAGTCAGTGGTGGTCATGGTTGTCACTGGTAGTCATGGTGGTGGTCATGCTAGTCACTGGTAGTCATGGTGGTGGTCATGGTAGTCACTGGTAGTCATGGTGGTGGTCATGGTAGTCACTGGTAGTCATGGTGGTGGTCATGGTAGTCACTGGTAGTCATGGTGGTGGTCATGGTAGTCACTGGTAGTCATGGTGGTGGTCATGGTAGTGACTGGTAGTCATAGTGGTGGTCATGGTAGTCACTGGTAGTCATGGTGGTGGTCATGGTAGTCACTGGTAGTCATGGTGGTGGTTATGGTAGTCACTGGTAGTCATGGCGGTAGTCATGGTAGTCACTGGTAGTCATGGTGGTGGTCATGGTAGTCACTGGTAGTCATGGTGGTAGTCACTGGTAGTCGTGGTCATGGTAGTCACTGGTAGTCATAGTGGTGGTCATGGTAGTCACTGGTAGTCATGGTGGTGGTCATGGTAGTCATGGTGGTGGTCATGGTAGTCACTGGTAGTCATGGTGGTGGTCATGGTAGTCACTGGTAGTCATGGTGGTGGTCATGGTAGTCACTGGTAGTCATGGTGGTGGTCATGGTAGTCACTGGTAGTCATGGTGGTAGTCAGGGTAGTCATGGTAGTCACTGGTAGTCATGGTGGTGGTCATGGTAGTCACTGGTAGTCATGGTGGTGGTCATGGTAGTCACTGGTAGTCATGGTGGTGGTCATGGTAGTCACTGGTAGTCATGGTGGTGGTCATGGTAGTCACTGGTAGTCATGGTGGTGGTCATGGTAGTCACTGGTAGTCATGGTGGTGGTCATGGTAGTCACTGGTAGTCATGGTGGTGGTCATGGTAGTCACTGGTAGTCATGGTGGTGGTCATGGTAGTCACTGGTAGTCATGGTGGTGGTCATGGTAGTCACTGGTAGTCATGGTGGTCATGGTAGTCACTGGTAGTCATGGTGGTGGTCATGGTAGTCACTGGTAGTCATGGTGGTGGTCATGGTAGTCACTGGTAGTCATGGTGGTGGTCATGGTAGTCACTGGTAGTCATGGTGGTCATGGTGGTGGTCATGGTAGTCACTGGTAGTCATGTTGGTGGTCATGGTGGTGGTCATGGTAATCACTGGTAGTCATGGTGGTGGTCATGGTAGTCACTGGTAGTCATGGTGGTGGTCATGGTAGTCACTGGTAGTCATGGTGGTGGTCATGGTAGTCACTGGTAGTCATGGTGGTGGTCATGGTAGTCACTGGTAGTCATGGTGGTGGTCATGGTAGTCACTGGTAGTCAGTGGTGGTCATGGTAGTCACTGGTAGTCATGGTGGTGGTCATGGTAGTCACTGGTAGTCATGGTGGTGGTCATGGTAGTCACTGGTAGTCATGGTGGTGGTCATGGTAGTCACTGGTAGTCATGGTGGTGGTCATGGTAGTCACTGGTAGTCATGGTGGTGGTCATGGTAGTCACTGGTAGTCATGGTGGTGGTCATGGTAGTCACTGGTAGTCATGGTGGTGGTCATGGTAGTCACTGGTAGTCATGGTGGTGGTCATGGTAGTCACTGGTAGTCATGGTGGTGGTCATGGTAGTCACTGGTAGTCATGGTGGTGGTCATGGTAGTCACTGGTAGTCATGGTGGTGGTCATGGTAGTCACTGGTAGTCATGGTGGTGGTCATGGTAGTCACTGGTAGTCATGGTGGTGGTCATGGTAGTCACTGGTAGTCATGGTGGTAGTCATGGTGGTGGTCATGGTAGTCACTGGTAGTCATGGTGGTGGTCATGGTAATCACTGGTAGTCATGGTGGTGGTCATGGTAGTCACTGGTAGTCATGGTGGTGGTCATGGTAATCACTGGTAGTCATGGTGGTGGTCATGGTAGTCACTGGTAGTCATGGTGGTGGTCATGGTAGTCACTGGTAGTCATGGTGGTGGTCATGGTAGTCACTGGTAGTCATGGTGGTGGTCATGGTAGTCACTGGTAGTCATGGTGGTGGTCATGGTAATCACTGGTAGTCATGGTGGTGGTCATGGTAGTCACTGGTAGTCATGGTGGTGGTCATGGTAGTCACTGGTAGTCATGGTGGTGGTCATGGTAGTCACTGGTAGTCATGGTGGTGGTCATGGTAGTCACTGGTAGTCATGGTGGTGGTCATGGTAGTCACTGGTAGTCATGGTGGTGGTCATGGTAGTCACTGGTAGTCATGGTGGTGGTCATGGTGGTGGTCATGGTAGTCACTGGTAGTCATGGTGGTGGTCATGGTAGTCACTGGTAGTCATGGTGGTGGTCATGGTATCACTGGTAGTCATGGTGGTGGTCATGGTAGTCACTGGTAGTCATGGTGGTGGTCATGGTAGTCACTGGTAGTCATGGTGGTGGTCATGGTAGTCACTGGTAGTCATGGTGGTGGTCATGGTAGTCACTGGTAGTCATGGTGGTGGTCATGGTAGTCACTGGTAGTCATGGTGGTGGTCATGGTAGTCACTGGTAGTCATGGTGGTGGTCATGGTAGTCACTGGTAGTCATGGTGGTGGTCATGGTAGTCACTGGTAGTCATGGTGGTGGTCATGGTAATCACTGGTAGTCATGGTGGTGGTCATGGTAGTCACTGGTAGTCATGGTGGTGGTCATGGTAGTCACTGGTAGTCATGGTGGTGGTCATGGTAGTCACTGGTAGTCATGGTGGTGGTTCATGGTGGTGGTGGTCATGGTAGTCACTGGTAGTCATGGTGGTGGTCATGGTAGTCACTGGTAGTCATGGTGGTGGTCATGGTAGTCACTGGTGGTGGTCATGGTAGTCACTGGTAGTCATGGTGGTGGTCATGGTAGT
>MU827348.1:494710-508683 GCA_029204205.1 Desmophyllum pertusum
CCTTGGCAGCCAGTGTGACATGATATAGGCTTACTGGCATAGAAAATCGGAAGAGCTGAAATCTAAGCCCAGTGAGTTTTTCAACACATTCAGGCCATTCATCAGCACAAAGGCAAAAGACACCAATGCTATATGTTTGAAATCTGGAGATGGCGAGGTTGAAAAAGACCAAACTATGGTGGCTGAACTCCTAGCAGGCCATTTTAATACGGTGGCAGCCAACATAGGAGGCAATCATGTCATCAGCCTTACCGAGAATGATCATAGGAACCACAGTAGTGTCAAGGTTATTGAAAGCAATTACAAGGGGAATAAGTTTGAATTCGAAGAGTTCAACAAAGAGGAAGTGCAGTATGCTCTTAAACATCTCAATGAAAGAAAGTCGTATGGGTGGGATGTGACAGCACCACCAAAGCTCTTCAAGGGAGTGGCTGAAGGAATTGCACCATCTCTAACTAGACTTTATAATAACTGTATTGACTTAGGCGAGTGGCCATCTGAATGGAAGAAAGGCGAATGGACCCCTGTATTCAAAAAGGGAGACAGACAAGACAAATTGAACTACCGCCCAATCACTTCACTTGTATGTGTGGACAAGATTTTTGAACACTTACTTAGCAAACAAGTGACGAGACACTATGACCCCTATCTGTACCACAGAATGACAGCTTATAGAAAACAACACAGCTGTGAGACAACCCTGCTGATGTTGATAGAAGACTGGAGACTTGCATTGGACAGAAAAGAGCTGGTAACAATACTTTCTAGCTGACATGAGCAAGGCGTTTGACTCGTTAAGCCATTCACTCACTCTAAAAAAGCTGGATGCCTACGGATTTAATAGCAGTTTCACTCAAACTGATCAGATCATTTTTTGATAGCAGGCTGAATAGAGTGAAAATAAATGGCCACACGAGTGAATGGAGAACTATGGAGCGTGGGTGTCCTCAGGGATCATCATTTGGCCCCCTCCTTTGGAACATGTTCCAAAATGACATGGCATCTCAAATCCCTGACTCAAACCTTACGCTCTATGCTGATGACCACCAATTGTATGTGACAGGAAAAACCTATGAAGAAGTTGAATCTACTCTAGAGACTCAGGGCCAACAAGCACTGTCATGGTATAGGAACAATTCTCTCTTGGCAAATCCAGATAAGTTTCAGTCTCTTACGATTAACCCAAGGAACATAGATGCAGACAATAAGGGCAACGTTCTCAACATCGCCGATGACGAGGTCACGAAAACTGAACAAATCAAGTTACTAGGAGTAAATATAGACGAGAATCTTAACTTTACGCAACACATTAGTGGAAATATGCACTAAAGCCAGCCAGAAAGTAGGAGTCCTCATGCGCTTGCGCAATCTTATTCCATGCCAAGCCAAGCTCACACTGTATAAAACAGCTGTTATGCCACACTTAACATACTGCCATTTAGTGTGGAACTTTTGCAAATCTTCAGACGGGCGAAAAATCGAACGCATCCAATAACGAGCCCTGCGTGCAGTCTACAAAACAACAACAGAGACATATGAGGAACTTCTCAAGCGCGCTAAGTTACCTACGCTTCACAATAGACGCCTACAGGACATTGCAATACTAATGTACAAAAGTAAAGAACAATCTAGTACCTAGCTACATATCTGAGATGTTTGCTCGTAAGGGCACTCGTTACAACCTTAGGAACAGTGACTTCGAAATTCCACGATTTAATACTATAAGTTATGGTAAACACACACTTAGGTATCAAGGACCATATATCTGGTCGAAATTAGGAAACAGTATGCGTGAACTACCAAGCCTTAGCTCGTTTAAAGCTAACATCCGTAGCGTTGACCTGGCCAGCCTAGTGGAAGACAGCGGCAACTGCTTGCAACCTTTGTAGCATGTGATTATTTAAGATTATTTATATTTTAATAAGCATTTTCTCATTATGTAATCTTAATATTTAAAATTTTAATGTATTAAGTTTATTTAGCTCAATTATTACTGTTATAATGTACATAGGTTTTTTTATTAGAATCATAATTACTTTGTAGTAGGTGTCCCCAATTAGCTCTATGAGCTAAACACATTGACACATTAATAAAGATATTATTATTTATTATTATTATTATATATTAGAGTCAATATATTATCCACTGGGTACAGACTGGGTACATATTTATTTATCTTGTCTAGATTTATTAGGTAATATATGTTCTTCAATCAACACTGGGGGATTGATTGAATCTAATAATTTATTAATTTTATAGAGATAATACACATTCCAGAAAATAGCTTTTACCTCCCCCCCCCCCCACCCCTCCATGGAAGGTATTTTTGTTTGAATCTCCACCCCTCTGGAAGTTTCCAGTTTCGCTTCATACTTTCCTTTAATAATTTTGGCTTTTTGAGACCCCCCTCTCCCTTGGAATTTCCAATGACCCTCCTTGGATATTTTCTGGAATTATGTAGTATTATTCTACTTGTACTGTAAAATTAGAAATTGTCTAACACTTATTAAATTTCTTGTTAAATTTAGATCCAACGAATATCGCCAAAGAGTTTGCCACAGGGTACTTACTGGGCGAGCTCCTGAATAAACATGGCTTACAGAAGATTTTTCCTTCTTCTCACAAAACATGTAAGTGTCTTACAGCTACATGGAAATGGTGTGATTGATTATAATAATAAGTTGCATGTATTATTAAAGTGCCGCTTCTTCAAGGGGCTGATGGGGTTGTGCTTCACACCCCAGCTAGAAACCTAATTACCCCACGTGATCTAACAAATGCTGCAGTTGAATCGTACATGTACGTATCAATCACTATATGTAATGTAGTATCTCATTTGTATATATTTATCTTTTTAAAGTACTTCTGATTCCAAGCTTCATAATTTCACACGACTGGAGCCCGACCTTGAAGTTGCTGGAAGTGCCTTATGATACCAATGTGGTAAGTAACATGGACTAAGGACTATAAGGACTAAGGATACTGGGAATAAGGACTAGTCTATTTGATGTTGGATTTTTTAACTACACATAACTGTATGATACATGATATTTTTGCTTCTGTAGGCACGAGCTGTTATGAATGAGAATCACAGCGCTGTTACAAGACTGATGTATCAGCTCTTTATAGCACTTGGAAAGAAATCTGTAAGTAGCTCTAACAAGTTTGTCAAATTTGGTATTTAATAGAAGACTACGGTGCACTTATAATGTATGTACTGCATCAGCGCATGTCAGTTCTGCTTCATTGGCTGGCCACTGCAGGGGAAGGCACTTATGTACATGTATGTTTGAAATAACTTGTACAGTATATCTTCTGACTTCAGGTCTTCAAAAGGGGTATACAAATGGAGTAAAATCATCTTACAACCCTTATTTTATGCCATACACTTGTGGTACATGCACAGTGCCTATATAATGGCATCAAAGAGAATAATAATATTGCAAGGACTAAATCAACTGCCAGTGATAATCATGTGTAAAAGTAATAGATCAGCTCAACTGTGTACACAGTACTGTCTCTCAAATTTTGCTTATACATAGTTTGATCCCGATAACTCGAACCTTCAAGGGGAATCGAAAAAGGTTCGAGTTATCAGGAGGTTCAACTTATCAAGGGTTCGAATTATCAGGATTCAACTGTAATCATTTCTTTATTCATGTAACACTAGAAAATGGGACTGACTGGAGTTGCTATGGAAACCATGAGACCTAGTGGCCCAGTGAAACTAGAGAGCATCGAAAGTGGACTTTATAAAGAGGTTGGTATCCCAGGTGAAAATCTTTGAAAGATCCTTAAGATCTTCATAGATCTGTGTTACAAGGATCTTAATTGTATGCGGATCTTGTTGAAGATCTTTTAGGATCAAGTTCGTCATAGTCCCTAAGGATCCTGGAAGATCTTGTAGAATTCCTGCACCAATCCTCAAGGATCTTGCAAGATCCTGCAGAGATCCTGAAGGACCTTGCAAAGATCTGAGATCCTACAATCCTGCAAAGATCTTCAAAGATCCTGCCAAAAATTACAGCCTCAAATTATAATTATATTATAGTCTTGTAGATTTTTGTGTCTTCTGTTTTTGGTACGATCATCTTTTCTTTATAAAAGAAAACTCTGCTCTGTGTATTGAGCATTTTAACCACTGACATCTAATGTGACTTGGACTGGTTCAGTCATCATCAGGGCCTTCTCCCCACTACTGAATTTAAATCTATCCATGAAATTATATACACAATATAAAAAATATGAAATATATTATTAATAATAATTTATATTTAATTTATAATATAATAGTATTAATAATAAAAATAATAAAAAAACTGCATGGAGGAGTATATGTAACTATACTAAATTAAATAGTAATACATTGGATAAAAATATTGTAAGATCCGCATTAAATTTGTTGAGATTTGAAGGTGATGTGTTATAAACACAAATTTATGTAAGGATAAAGAGTCAGAGTATTCTAAAGACTATGGTTTTTTTTTTATTGTTCATGGACCAATACTATTTTTTTCAGTAGTTGAAGATGGTACATGTAATTCCAGGCTTAAAAAAATGTGGAGAATGCGTATCTGGTGTGGTTCAAAGTCCTGTAGGATTTGAAAATTTAGTTTGAAAATACTTTAATGAGAGTGCATTGTGTTTGACCTGAGTGTCCTACATACATGTACACTGTACAGTACATCGTCGTAGTTCTAAATACATGTGCCTGAATAAATTTGTGCATTACCTTATTCACAAAATAAAAAATTATATAAAGCTTATAACTTAATAAAGTTTATTAACTTAATAAGCAGCAATTTCAAATTGTTTAATTATTAAGAAATATTAAATACATGTACATGCATATTATTTTATAACTTATCACTTTTCACTTGTAAGGTCATTTAACTAATTGAAACTGCATTTTCACCATTTTTTCACTTTGTATCAATTAAGTAATCCCAACAAAAAACCAACACAATTTTTTGTCTGTTTACCTCAGAAAATTCCCCTGAACCAAGACAGTGTGGCTGTAACTAGAGAACTCCTTCACTCCGCTGTTGAAAGTTTTGTGCGTGAAGTTGCAATTGAAGCAATCCATGAGCAAATTAGTGACTTGGCAGTTGATGTTGTTAAGGATTTACAAGAGATCTCTTTTGATGTCGTTCATGATATGAGAATAGTTGTTATTCAAGTTCGTGAACTTGGACGATGATAAAACTTTAAAAAAGTATGCTAGGAAATGTCATGAAAGACGTATTGATGACCTCTCGAGTTGTTATGGATTTTGTTAATGATCTCGATAACATAATACAACTTCTTAAAAATATGTTTGAGAGAAAATAAGTTTCAATTATTTTGTTTAAATTTATAAAATTAGCATATTGTTACTTTATATATTATTGATTATGGTTTTAAAACTGCTCATAAACTACAAGACCATGCCTCATATCTCTTTGTACATAATTTATTAATTAAGCACATTTTAAACAAATAAAAAATAATTTTTGAAAAAAAAAATGTCCCTTTTAAATATGTACTCAAAATTACAGTTTCATACATGTATCCTATATCTGATTTTAATATTTAATGTCTTCATCGTCACCTACAGTAACATGTATTCATCCGCTTGATGGATTTGAAAATACCCATGGATCAAGTAATGAATAGATGTAGTTGGCGATGAACTTGCATTTGACCAGCCCCTCCCACGCAGTGGCTTCAGGAGTGCAATTTGTTTTCATTGTATGTGTGTGACTGTCAAGCATTTGACATCACAAGGATAAAAAAAAGAATGACAGATTGATGATACAAGATGAAACTAAGATAACTCAATACTGTAAAATTCCTACAACAGCCCCACCCCCCCCCCCCCCCTCCCAAATCTCAGAGACACACTGTACTTCTGATAAACAACCTCTACTAAGTGCTACTCCTTTGCCCTGCTTAACTAAATAAGGTGGGGCCCTGTAACAGACTCACTAGACAGCTCTCTCCTCCATTAGCGTGGCTATCTACCCAGCGTCTTTCAACAATGTCCTAATCATAGTTTTAGCTGGCCGCCATCCTACCGTGAGTGGGCTCCCATTTGATGACCTCCCTCCCCCAAAAAATAAAGCCTGTTTTAAACAAAATAATCCCAGGGCTATTTAATAGTACACTGTCTGGTATGTAATTGTAAATCACTGGATGCTGGATCATTATTTTGGTTACACACAAGAAAGTTTAAAATAGTGGCGAAAAGAAGCACAGAATGAGAAAACTTGTCACTGACAATATGAATCAAGACTCCTGCAACAAATTACATGTATATTACATGTAATTATGTTATTTGGAATCTTATAACTGTACATGTACTAGTCTATAGGTCACTTCAGTATCTGCCTGAGTAGTTACAGATATTCTAGTGCTGCAAATAGTTCTGTGGGTGTGACAGTTGGGACAATCAAGTCACAAGAATTGGCCATATCTGGCTTGTACGTGTACATGTACATGTAGGTTTGCTTTTGGAACCCAGTTTGTTTATGTAACAGCTCACACTATAGTGTTAGCCATAAATCTCAGAATCTCAGAGTGTCAGTTACAAACAATGATTTACCAAGAAGAGAGGTGACGAACAAATAATCAGCTATAGATGGTTACATGTAACTGTCTTGGAGAAATTCTATGATATGTTCACTGTGGCAATCTGGAACTTATCATGGGCAAATGTTTGTTGTATTTCAGAGACTGAAGCAGCTTACTAAACGTCGGTGGATTTTGAACTTTGAGCAGCTAGTTCAGAGATATCAAGCTAAACAGAAAGAGCAGGAGGATTTGGCTTTCAAAGCAAAGTATGTCGAAACACTGTACAGTTTTCTCTTCACAATTTAAGACTTGATGTATTCCTTTGAGTAGCAGGTCCAGGGGTGCAGTCCTTTGGGTGTGGCTCTCACTTTGAGCCTTTGAATAGGTTTTTTTAGCACAATTGCTGTGATTAATACTAGATTGAGTAACTGTTTCAGTATATACATTGTACATGTATGATCATTCATAACATAAGTTTGTGTTGGTTTATAATCTTCAAACCTGTTCTAGAAGGGTTTTCACAGTGTTCCCAGTGTTTTCAATCTTCCTTTGATGTGGGATTACAAGACCTCAATGTTAATGTTAGAATTTGAAAAATGTTATAAAAAACGTGGAACCACTATGGCCATGCAACCACGTGTGATACTCAAAGCGATTAATATAAACCTGAGCCATTATTGCCACTCCTATGTATAGGGATGGCAATGAAATGTGTTTTCTTAATAAAAAATCTAATCCAACCCGCATGAAAATTTCAAGGTTCGAAGAAGAAGAAAGAATGAGAAAGTACTTACAAGGACAGAGAAGACAAGGCTTAGATAAGGTAAAATGGAAACAAGCTAGAGGCTGTATCATTATGTAGACATATGTACATGTAGTGTGTTGTTCACAAACAAAATGGTATATAAAATATAATTAAGTTATGTCTATTAAAATCACGGACCTCAATATCTAAAAACATGCAATCTCTGTATAGTTGTCCGAAGACTAGTTGTTGATGTGTCAGAACACATGTTTATTTTCAATTGTTTATTTTCCAGCTCACGTCAAGGACCTTCAAGCAATAAACAGCTGGTGTGATTGATGAGATCCAAAATAAGGTAATTCAATCAAGTCAACGCTGTTAAACCCCTACTCTCCTATAGCAACCCACGGACGGGCCACCAGCAAACGAGAACGTCGTTAAATTGGAGCAGTACAATCTGCTCCTGCACGTGCTTTTTACAGTTTGGTAAACAATTTCTTAGCCGTCCTCTCTGCAAAAAACAACAACTTGAAATGACCACATTTCTGGGTTTTCGAGCCAAACGTGAACCGCAAACGGCGATATTTTTATGAAGTTTCTCTTTGGATATGAACGCTGTCTTATCTACATATTCCACTGAGGATAGTTTCTGACACATACTCATAGACAAACTGAATGGAACCTAGAGATTCAAGCGAATTTCTAAAGAAAAAATTATAAAATATAATTTTATTTTTTAATCGACGTTGTCCCTCGGCGTTGCAGGTCGTGGTAGTCTTAAGTTCCCTACAGCTTGCTTTAATCTTGATTAATTTCTCAGTGGTCGATGCCCAAAGTGTATAACACTATTTCCTATTTTTTCCCATGCTGACGAGTTTAGTAGTGGTTTGGACATTTTGTTTTTTGTTGTTCTTTTAGTCCTAGGGAGGCCAACTGTAAGGATTCCCCACAAACCTTACCTGATTCTAAGGTAACTGTAAGTTACTTACCTGCGGAGATTCTGTTTGGCAAAATGAAAATCACTAACCTGTTTGAGTTTAAAGATAGGTAACGTTTTTTCCTCTTTTATGTTCGATGTCAACTTACTAAAGTTATGTTTTAAGGGACCAAATAGGTTGTCCTTTATAGCTGTCCATAGTTTTGCCACAAAGGTTCCGACCTTTGATACATACAAAAATGTAACAGTTTATATACGAGGTACAAAAGTCACGAAGAGTTCGTAAGGCGGTGTGACTTCCTACAAATTCCACAGTGCTTCGCGCACGATCGCCCGCAGACTTTTTGTTTTCTCTCTCTCCGGACCACTATGGGGAAAATTCTTGTATTGAGTGGTGTGGTACAGAGAGTCGAACAATGCAGATTAAGTTTTATTGTGTATTTAGGAGATTCTCGACAGTCCAATTACAATGCAATATCCAAGGAGAGGATTATAGACCTTAAGTCCCTTACTTGAATACTCTCTACCACTATATCGATATCAAATCAATTCAACCACAACCCCCTCCCAACAATTATAAATTCTCTTTTCAACTGAACAGTGTGGTCGTTTTTTTCTTTTTCATTTCCAGAAAACATCAAAATCACGGACCTGTGAAATACGGGCCGGTCAAAGGGAAGCCGAGGTGACGCATGTGCAGTAATAACTAAGAATATAAAGTGCCCCTTGGACACTAAATTGTAAACTTCAGAGTTGTTTAAAGATAATTGAGTAAAACTAAAAGTGTGGTTCTTATTAACAGGAGGTGAAGGAAAGAGTATTGATGTCATTGTGACAGCAAGCATGATGAGCTGTGATTCCACCAGCCAGTCCAATAGGATTTGGGTGGATAAGTACAGCCTGGCTATATGGACCACAATGATTAAGATGGCTGTAAGCTCTGGTGACAAGACTGGACTGACATACGTGTATGCCACATGTAGACACCGTGCTTTGTATGACACTAGGTGGATAAATTAAATTGGACCGCCACAGTTTTCAAATCAAAGTTTTGCTAAGTTAGTCAAGCCAACTCAAGGTATCACCATGGCTGACAACGTCATGTGACAACATTCGGACTATAGTGGAACCCGTTCTTACCGGCAGCTTTTTTTGGCCCGTAGGGTGTCCGTATTAACGGGGTTTCCACTATAGTCCGAATGTTTGTCGACATGACGTTGTCACCATGGTGATACCTTGTGTGGACTTGACTAACTTAGCAACCTTGATGAAAACTGTGGGGTCTTTAATTTTCCACCTAGTTCCATACAAGCGGTGCTTAAGATGTGGCATACACGTATGCCAAGTCCCAGTCCTTGCTCACAAGGCTACCAGTCTCCACCCCCCCCCTCATAATCTGTCATTAGCATGTACTGTACTTACACCCACCTCCCAA
Source organism: Desmophyllum pertusum (assembly GCA_029204205.1). Taxonomy (NCBI): domain Eukaryota; kingdom Metazoa; phylum Cnidaria; class Anthozoa; order Scleractinia; family Caryophylliidae; genus Desmophyllum; species Desmophyllum pertusum. Next base: position 504,380 of record MU827348.1, read on the forward strand.
AAAAATCCTATCGGACTGGGCTGGTGAATCAAAGCTCTTCATGCGTGCTTCAAATCTGCAATCAATAACTTTCCTTTACCCTCCTGTTAATCTCTAGCGACCACACTTTGTAGTTATTTTACTCTATTTATCTTAGCATAACAACTCTGAACATCTTTTCTACAATTTTAGTGGGTCCCAAGGCATAACTTTATGTTTCTTAGGTTTATTACTGCAGGCGTCACCTCGGCTTCCCTTTGACGCCGTATTTCAGTCCGTGATTTTGCCTGTTTTCTCCATTGGGATCAATGAAAAGAAAAAAAGAACCTAACCATCGTTTCAGTTTGTAATGAGAAATTTTCTAATGGTTTATGGTAAGGGTTGTTTGTGTTGAATTGTCATTTGACTATCGATTATGTCGGCTAGAAGGAGTATTCTAGTAGATCTTTAAGGTTCCTACTCATCAATCCTCTCCCTTGGACATCTTGTCATTTGGAATTTGAACTTGTCGAGAAATCTCACTAAATAACAATAAAACTTAATCTGCAATTTGATTCCTTCTACCTACCTCCACATCATTACAACTAATTTTTCCCCTTGTGGTCGGAGGAGAGAGAAAAAAATCTGCGGGCGATCGTGGCGCGAAGGCACGTGGGAATTTGAGAAATGGTCCAAACCGCTTAACGACCTTCTTCGTGTGACCTTTGTACCTCGTATTAAAACTCCATTACTCTCTTTTGTATGGTATCCAAACGGTTCGACCTGGTGGCAAACTATGGACAAGCTATAAATGGACAACCCTATTTGTGTCCCCTTAAACATACTTTTAGGTAAGTTGCAGTGAACATAACAGAAAAAAGTTCCTTACTTTAAACTCAACACGGTTGTATTTTCATTTTTTGACCAACAGATCTCCGTGCGGTAAGTAAACTACAGTTTACCTTTGAATCAGTAGGGTTTGGGAAAATCCTTACAGTTGGCCATCCTCCCTCCCTATGACAAAGAACACAACAACAAAAATCAAACCTCTTACTAAACTCGTCAGCATGGGAAATAGGAAATTAATTATACACTTTGCATCGACCAGGAAATTTATCAAAGTATAAAGCAAGCTGTCTGGGACTAAACTACCACGACTGCAACGCCGAGGACAACGTCCGATTAAAAAAATAAAATTATATTTTTATATTTTTCTTAGAATCTCGCGAATCTCTATTCCATTCAGTTTTTCTATCGGCTGGTCACAACTATCCTCAGCTGAAATATGTAAATGACACACGTTCATATCACGAGAAACTTCAAAATTCGCCGTGTTGCCGGTTCACCGTTTATCCGAATAACCCAGAATTTGGGTACACATTTCACGTATGTTGTTTATTGCAGAGGACGGCTAAGAAAATGTCACAACCTGATAAACATCTGCACGTTGCAGACGCCGTGTCCTGCCTCAATTTTAACGTGACTTTTCTCGTTTGTCTGGTGGCCAGTCGTGGTTTGCTTGTACGAGAACATACAGGGGTAATATTTAACATGGATTTCTTGAATTTAACCTTATTTCTACATCCATCATCTCCAGCTGTTCTTATGCTTTCCTTGACGTGACTCTGGAAAATAAACAATTGAAAATAAACCATGTTTCCTGACACGATCACAACTAGATCTTCGGACACAACCATTACACGAGATTGCATGTTTTGTTGTACAGATATTGAGGGTCCCCGTGAATTTTTTATCAATAGAGCGATAACTTAAATTATATTTTTATCTACCAATTTTGTTTGTGAACAACACACTACATGTACAATGTGTCTACATATGATACAGCCTCTAGCTTTTTGTTCCATTTTACTTTATCTAAGCTTGTCTTCCTGTCCTTGTAAGTACTTTTTCTCATTCCTTTCTTTCCTCTATCCGAACCTTGAAATTTTTCAATGCGGGTTGGATTTAGAATTTTTTATTAAGAAAACACATTTCATTGCCATCCCCTATACTAGGAGTGGCAATAATCCTGGCTTCAGTTTATATTAATCGCTTTGAGTTATCACACGTGGTTTGCCATGCCATATGTGCGGTTTTCAGTTTTTTATAACATTTTTCAAATTCGAACATTAACAATTTGAGTCTTAATCCCACAATCAAAGGAATATTGATAACACTGGGAACACGTGAAAACCCTTCTAGAACAGGTTTGACTAGATTTAATAAACCTCAACAACAAAGCTTATTGTTATTAATGTCATGAACATGTACAATGGTATATACCTAGAAACAGTTTCTATACTCAATGTCTACAGTATTAATCACAGCAATTGTCGCCATAAAAAAACTATTCACAAAGGCTCAAAGTGTGAGCCACACCCAAAGGACTCCGCCCCTGGAATGCTACTCCAAGGATTACTCAATGTCTTAAATTTGGTGGAAGAGAAACTGTACAGTGTTTTCGTCGACATACTTTGCTTTGAAAAGCCAATCCTCCTGCTCTTTTCTGTTGCTTGATATCTCCTGAACTAGCTGCTCAAAGTTTTCAATCCATCCTGACTGTTTAGTTAAATGCTGCTTCGTCCTCCTGAAATACAACAAACATTTTGCCATGATAAGTGTTTCCAGTGATTGTGCCACACACTGAAATATCATAGAAATTTCTCCAGACAGTACATGTAACCACTATAGTTCTTGATTAATTTTGTTCACCTCTCTTCTTGGTAAAATTTTATAACTTTGGGGGCTTGGTACATTGTAAATAATGTAATAATAAATTGTAATCATGTTCTAGAAAACAGCAGAGTCATAAGGGTATAATTTTGCCATTATAATGGGAGCAATAACTGCAGAACCCCCCTATAACAAAGTTGTTGTCTACCTGTATACCCAGAAACTGTTGGTGCAGCTTCACTATTGTTTTTGTAACTGACACGCTGAGATTCTGGATTTATGGCTAACACTATAGTGTGAACCTGTTACATAACAACTGGGTTCCAAAAGCAAACTACATGTACATGTAACTACAAGCCAGATATTTCTGGGTTCTGTAGCAAATGTGGCTTATCATCCAGGCTCAGCATCCTCGATTCGTGTTAAAGGCCAATTCTTGTGACTTATTGGTTTCCCTACTGTCACACCCCACAGAACTATTGTGCAGCAACAGAAATCTGTAACACTCAGGCAGATACTGAAGTACCTATATCACCTGATACTTACAAGTTATAAGATTCCACTACATACAATTACATGTAGATATACATGTAATTGTGTTGCAGGAGTCTTTTGAGTCTATTGTTCAGTTGACAAAGTTTTTCTCATTCTGTGCTTCTTTTCGCCACTATTTTAAACTTTCCTTGTGTGTACCAAAAATAATGATCAGCATCCAGTGATTTACAAGTACATACCAGACATTGTAACTATTAAATTTAGCGCCTGGGATTATTATTTGCGTTTAAAAACAGGCTGTGTATTTGTTTGGGGGATGGGAAGGGTCCATTCAATGGGGAGCCCACTCACGGTAGGCATGGCGGCCACAGCTAAAACTATGGATTTAGGACATTGTTAAGACGATGGGTAGATAGCCACGCTAATGGAGGAGAGGCTGTCTAGTGGTCTGTTTACAGGGCCCCACCTTATTTAGTTAGCAAGGCAAAGGAGTAGCACTTAGTAGGGTTGTTTCATCATAAGTACAAGTGTGTCGCCTTGAGATTTGGGAGGGGGGGGGGGGTGTTGCTGTTTTGTAAGAATTTTACAGTATTGAGTTATCTTAGCTTTCATCTTGTATCCATCAATCTGTCATTTCCTTTTTTATCTTGTGATGTCAAATGCTTGACAGTCACACACATACAAATGAAAACAAATTGCTCACTCCTGAGGCACCGCGCTCGGGAGGGGGCTGGTTCAAGATGTGCAAGTGTTTCACGTGCAAAACTACATCTATTCATTCTTGATCCATACTCTGGTATTGTTTCAAAGTCCATAGCGATGAATACATGTTACTGTGTAGTGTGACGAGTGTGCTGAGACCATTAAATATTAAATCCAGATATAGGAGACATGTATGAACTCGTAAAATTGTTGCGTACATATTTAAAAGGGACATTTTGTTTTTTTCAAAATTTATCTTTGTGTGATTTGTGTTTAACAATGGTGCTTACAATTAAATAATGTGCGTGTACAAAGAGAATGAGCACCTGGTCCTTGTAGTTTATGAGCGCTTTTAAACACCATATCAATAATATAAAGTACAATATGGCTAATTTTATAAATTTAAACATAACACTAATTTGGCACTTATTTGCTCTCAAACCCATATTTTTTAAGAATGTATGTTTATGTTTATC
>MU827349.1:0-36630 GCA_029204205.1 Desmophyllum pertusum
CTGAAATTGAAACAAATCGATATATAAAAGACAGTCCTTTATTTAGAGGTTCGTTTTCTAAAATTAAGTTTGGAATTTTAGATTTAGCTAAAATTTAATCAGTTTTGATGCCCACAGTAATTTATGAGCTAAAATCGAAATACATAACCATTAATCAGCTTTATCTTTCAGAAATAAATTGCAGAAATAATTTGTGCCCTAAATGTCTTATAAATTTGCTCTTTGATCGCTCTTGTAAATAAGTGCCAATTTATCTGATACTTGATGAAGTACAACACTCACTCATAATGGGCCATTCCATTTTATATCCGCACCCCCCCCCCCCCCCCCCCTATTGAGGGATTTCCTGTAAGACCCCTTTGGATAAAACATTTCAGAGACGCCAATACCCCCCCCCCCCCCCCCCCTCCCCACGGGAAATCTGTGCATTACCATGGAAACATGTGAAGAACAAAGAAAAAATGCCATTAACCCCCTTGGAAATTTGATATCCAAGACCCCCTCCCTCCCCCTTGGATTTCCTTATCCCTCAATAGGGGTGGTGCGGATATTAAATGGAATGGCCCAATGCAGGAGTCAATGTTTTATATAATGAATCAAACTCGCAGAACTCGAGCCATGTTTAAATCAAACTTCATCGCAAAAATATGATCGGGCGTAAAGGAAATATGCAAAAAAAAACATCCTAGCTTGCACATGAATGTTCATTCTGTGTATTGTTTCGCTTTTAGATGGTGGATGGCCTAAATTATCACATGTACAAGCTGATTCCATTATTTACTTGAACGAGAAATTATGAAACGAGAGATAACATATGAACAATATGGCGTGAGATTGCTCTAGGAATACAGTTTACTCTACAGATTCACGGAAATCAACACATGTTTGCACGAATTCGTCGAGCATCGGCAATATCTTGGTGGCAAATTGCATTCCAAAAAGCTCGCATCTTCCAATTCATTACTTCAAACTGTAAAATCGAGCTCGAGTATCTATAAACATGTCCTTTAAAGTAAAGTAAGTCTTACCTAAAACAGAAGAAATCCTTCAATCAGCTACAACACGCAAGATCGGTTCGTCGAGTCGCTTTCCAATTCGACCAAGCGGCCATAAAAAACACTCGAATCCAGTCTGCTCTCGGTAACAGCTAAGAAATTTTGGTACCATGGACTGGACTCACGAAAAAAAAAATAAGGATCGGAATAAATTTACCTGCGACTAATTTGCAAATAAAAATACTGATACGAATCAAGAGCAGTGATTTGGCGACCCGAGAAACAATGTTGGCTCAATATAGATCAATTATCCGAAAATCTGCACATAATCCGACGAAACGTACAGGATCATTTTCTCTTGTTACTTTGTTGGCTAAACGGAAACGAGGTTGATATTGAATTTGTCTCTGCTTCTTGCATACAAAATGCGTGCCCTACAGGACGAGGAATTTTATACTTGGCACTGCTTCAGGGGCGTAGGGGAATTGCAAATAATTATTCCGGTGGGGGGGGGGGGGGGACTCCCATATAAAAGGTGTCGGGGGTGATCATCGGAAATTTTGAAAATAACCCCTAAAAGGTACCAGAATCTCGTTTTGTGGGCGTGGCTCCAATTCATTTTCACCCCTAAGAGGTACCAATACTATTTATAAGGGTATAGATTTGCTTTTCCGTTTTGTCTAATGGTTAGTGTGCTGGACTCCGGAACAAGCTATCCGGGTTGAGTGCTGGCCGGGGTGACTGTGTTGCGTTCTTGGGCAAGACACTTTACTCTCACGGTGCTTCTCTCCACCCAGGAGTATAAATGGGTACCGGCGACAAAATTCTGGGGTGTAACCTGCGATGGACTTAGTCTCTCAATGCTACAGAAACTGGGATAAGCTCCGGCAGTTGTGGGCCTCTAGGCTCGCGAAGACTTTACCTTTGTCTAAAAAGGGACAAAGAATCGGATTAGATGAGTTAGGGTGCGAAAATTCATATATTCTTCTTTGAAATATAGTTGGGACTCAAGCTCTTCCAACACCGACGCATCCCCAGCAAAAATTCGGAGGATTGTCCCGGAGGGTACGCAACAAAACGCTCTCTCGCTATCATTCAAAACGTCTTTAAAAACGTCTATTTATTCTAAGCCTCTGTGCAGCACATGTACAAGGTCAAGACAATGTCATTTTGGTTCAAAAACGTAAAATGCAGAAGTAAACAAAGAAAGACGTGAGACTAACAAAACGAGCCTTTGATTCTCACTAAGTCTTCACATAGGTCCGCATAGGATATTAACCTTTATTGACGCTTAACTCCAGTTTTCGTAACATCAAGTGATTAAGAGGAGTTCTACTCCCCCTGGATTTTGTCAGTTTGCAATATCAATTAATTAATTTCTATTCCTGGGTGACAAGAGGAACTGTGAGGGAAACGCCTCTACCAAACACATTACTGCTACGTGCGCACTGATTGACTAATTAAGAAGCCAATAAGTTTACGCCCATTTTGTGAATGTTCTTATAATTTCCCATAAAAGATAACGTCGGAGAGCCTTCTTTATAGAATAACTTTATTTTCATCCAACAAATAATATATTGTTCTACTGCTCATCATTGTTAATAGGTCATAAGACGAAATTTATTTATCTACTAGGTTAATCAAAGAGAATCGTTCTTTTGGGAACAATAGGTATAATCATTAAATAAAATACCCAAATAGCAAAAGGTAACCTCTGGAAAAGACAGTTTTGTGGGATACTAGGTGGAGCAGAAGCCAAAAAGGCCTGTTATTCGGGCTATTAGAACTGATATTTGACAAATCATAACCATAGCAGAGAACAAAGAACCGAACTTGCAACACTAACCTAATTCTATAGCTTTGGATTGAACAGTAACAAAACAACAAAAATAAATTTATACTAATTATATCTCATTCGCTGCTGCATTTCATGACCATAACTCAAAACAAGTTATTACATGTTATTATATGTACTCTTAATCATTATAACACAAATCTGAACTAAACAACTTAACCATGTACTATGATTTATGATCGTGGATTTCCAAGCACTTGCTTTCAAAATAATTAATATTTTGCTTCTTGCACCTGAGATGTTCACAAGTGCCCACAAGTGGCAATCGTCCAATACAAAACCGACAAGGATTGGACTTTTTAAAAAATTTATTGCGTGATATTTAATTATGATTTTGTTCCAGTTTTAAATTTAAGGTCATGAACGTGATTTTGAGCATTTTGTAACTCAGCGTTTACAAGTTCCATGATTGTAAATGATTATCTTTTGTTGTATTTTAAACCTTATTTGCTTATTTTAATATGCATCGATAATAGGTCTTACTATCAAAGACCACTTTTTATATACATTTTGCTATTTTTCTAGTTTGTGTTTCGTTGCTGAATCGAGGACGATTCAGAAATTAACAACGTTAAAGGGGGTATGTTATGAGGCTAAATTTGCTAGTTACCTAATTGTTAACTTTAGTTTGTTCGTGTTTGATCTTGTGATCAGCTGCGGTTGTCCAGTTGTCAAGGTCAGCCTACATGTATCTTATTTTGGCTCCAAATTTGATTTCCTGTTTTGTTTCAATGGTTTGGCATCTAACGATAGTTTCCTACATAGTTAATGATTGATTTATACATGTATGACCGACCTTGGCCACTACCTCCCTTAAATGGATCCACGGTTAACTCTTGCTTAACAATATTTGTATTTCACGTAGTTTAATTGGTTAGTCCTTGCTTGTTTTTGTGAGTTAACTGGGTACGTTTTGGTTTTACGCTCTCTTGGCGAGAATCCTAGGCGTGCCCAAAGTTAGCATATAAGCCTGTGCGTTAAACATTGTAGTAGAGAGAGTTGCAGTTGCAGTTGTAGAAGATGAAGAATAAAAATCTTCAAGAGTCAGATTCTTGGTACCTCCCGCTTAGCAAGCGGTTCAACATCCTGACAAATATATTGGTTGGTTTAGAATGTCTTCTCATTCGCTGCTGCCAAGTTATTACCTGTTATTACATGTACTCTTAACCATTCTAACACAAGTGTGAACAAAACACTTTAACTATGAACTATGATTTATGATCGTGGATTTCCAAGCTATTGGTTTCAAAATAATTCACATTTTGTTTCAGTCATTTAGTACCGCAACTGCTATGTAAAGCACCATCACTGTGTTAATATAGCTCTTACTTGAAATGGTTGTCACAGTGTTTCTGAAGGAAATCCTCGCTACCAAATACCATCTGACAAATCCAACATTCTAAAGAGGACGCAGGTGTAACAACATTACCATGTTGACTACCATTACAGGCCACCTCAGTATCACTGTGTATTCTTCTTTGATGATTTCGAACAGTATATTTATGACGGAAACACCGCCCACAATGCGAGCACATGAACGGTTTTCCCCCTTTGTGTATTCTATTATGACGGCCAAGAGATCCTGCTCGGCTGAAACACTTGTCACACTGCTTGCACTTGAATGGCTTCTCTCCCGTATGTGTTCTTTTATGTAGCTTTAGATTTCCTGCTTGGCTGAAACACTTGTCACACTGCTTGCACTTGAATGGCTTCTCTCCCGTATGTGTTCTTTTATGTAGCTTTAGATTTCCTGCTTGGCTGAAACACTTGTCACACTGCTTGCACTTGAACGGCTTCTCTCCCGTATGTGTTCTTTTATGTAACTTTAGATGTTCTTCCAGGCTGAAAACACTTGTCACACTGCTTGCACTTGAATGGCTTCTCTCCCGTATGTGTTCTTTTATGTAGCTTTAGATTTCCTGCTTGGCTGAAACACTTGTCACACTGCTTGCACTTGAATGGCTTCTCTCCCGTATGTGTTCTTTTATGTAGCTTTAGATTTCCTGCATGGCTGAAACACTTGTGACACTGCTTGCACTTGAATGGCTTCTCTCCCGTATGTGTTCTTTTATGTACCTTTAGATCTCCTGCTCGGCTGAAACACTTGTCACACTGCTTGCACTTGAATGGTTTCTCTCCCATATGTGTTCTTTTATGTGCCGTTAGATTTCCTGCATGGCTGAAACACTTGTCATACTGCTTGCACTTGAATGGCTTCTCTCCCGTATGCGTTCTTTTATGTTCCGTTAGAGTTCCTGCTTGGCTGAAACACTTGTCACACTGTTTGCACTTGAATGGCTTCTCTCCCGTATGCGTTCTTTTATGTTCCGTTAGAGTTCCTGCTTGGCTGAAACACTTGTCACACTGCTTGCACTTGAATGGCTTCTCTCCCGTATGTGTTCTTTTATGTCTTGGTAGATCTCCTGATCTACTGAAACACTTGTCACATTCCAGGCATGTATAAAGCTTGGGAGGCATCTTGCTTCGTAATTTATTATTGTGAAGAAATATATTTTATCCCTGTAATGTGAGAAAATAAAGTTATTGAAAGTATTTGCAGGGTGATTTGGAAAAGTATTATTCAATCCTAATGAAATATTTTCATTTTACCTTACTTTTCAAACATTTTAATGTTTAAAAGTATAATTTCAAACACTAAAATTATTATATTAATGCTTATTACCTACAAAACATAAACACACTGTTTGCATTATGACTGCACTTTAAATGACGAAAAAGAACCGTGGTACTCTTTCTATTTGCCATCTTTCTAGTAAACTACTTTGCTCCTGTTAATATTTTGTAATAAAGTTGTGATATTGCTACAAAATTTGGCCATTGTAGCAAACAAAAAATGTTCGCCTGTTAACCCATTGACTACTAGAGATTTAGCGCGCGCCACCCCTGAATTCCCTGGAGCTTTTTCGGGATTTGAGCGAAATGTGCGAGTTGAAAAAATAAACCATATGCGCAGTAAATATAGACAAATTATTAGTTTCTTTGGTACACTTTTATTCCAACTAGACAAGTTGAAAGACCAATTTATAACTACAAAAGGCCGTTGGCCTTTATAAATTGATCTCATTACAAAACATGAAAACAACGATAACATTTTCTTCACTACCGCACGCCATTTTAGAAACTCGCGAAAGCACAGAGACTTTGTACAAAAGACAATAATATCTCAAAATCCTCTGGTAAAAAGTCGGTTTTTATCTTGGTCAACTTATACTTTCATTAATTCAACGGTTTTTTGTATTACAGAGGTATTTTCTTGCCGCAAAAAAGCGGTAATTCGAGATGAAAACATATTAGTCAGGGAGCTTATGTTGTAAAATAAAGTCCCGTGGGATTTTAATGGTGAAAGCAAACCACCTACCTAGATGTGTTAAGGAGACCCTAGGGAACACAAAAATAGTTGTCGGCAATTTTGTAACTCGCACCGGCCGTCGCTACGGGGGGTCTCGTTTTGGACCTATATTCCTCAACATAGAATCGAGGCTGGAGCATAAAATGTCATATAAGTTCAATAAACAACCACGAATGGTCACACAAACTACCAAACAGCTATAATGTAATGCATCTGACACATACCCACAACATTAGGTAATAAGACAGGTCACGTGACCAACACTGCATGGAAACGAGGCTGGCTATTAGCTGCTAAATAACAAGCACCCACATCATTGTTTTTTCATCAAATTATACAGAGAGTGTATAAAGACAATAAATTTGCTTTGGGTTTAATAAATGTTTACACTAAAATGAATAACTGCGAAAAAAATTGCGAAAAACAATAATTTTGGTCAGCAGTCATCTTGTTTTATTGTTTGTTCCGGTATGGAAGCGGATTGTGCATCAAAAGGGAAAGAAATTGATACCTTAGGATTAGATTTAAGTTTATGTATCATTTGTCAGAAGAAAGGAAGCGAGAATCTTGTAGAAAAACCTGCAGCACATGAAAAAGTTTGACGATCGATCGAAGAATGGGCTCAGTACGGCTATCTGCATTACTCAGAAGTTTGGAGTAAACTGAAACATACTTCTCTTCAGGAGCTTGAAGAAAAACCGGCATCATGGCACCGATCCTGCTACAAAGATGCTGTACATGCTGGCATGTTAAGAAGAGCTAGAGAAAGGTATGAAAGGGAGCTTGAAGGGCCTAATGAGTCTAGGCGAAAATCCAGATCAGATTCGTCAGTAGAAACTCCTCAACTGACTCGTTCGAAAACCACTCCCTACAATAAAGATGTGTGCTTTTTCTGCGATGGTCCGCCTGGCTATCGTAAAAACTTGCACAGCGTTAGTACTTTTTCTGCTGGCGAGTCACTTCGCACTGCTGTGGATATGTCGGGTAATGATAAGCTCGCTGTTAAACTTAATTAACACATTAATTGCTGACGATGACGCTCAGATAGATATTAAGTACCACAAGGCCTGTTGGGCAAGTAATGTCTCGCACGTTTTACGGAGAACAACACCTGACTCTTCATCTGAGAGGTTGACAAGTGAAATTGCAGCTCAAATTGAATTCTTGACAATGACAGAGATGACCTTGAAAAGTGGAAAAGTTGCAACAATGTCCAAATTACAAGAAGCTTTTGAAAGCATACTAGATGCTAACAATGTGGATAATCCAAAGGGCGGACGAAAGGCCTTGAAGCAGTTACTCCTCCGAGAGATACCAGAAATCGAGTTCCATGCACCCAAGCGGGTTAATGAGTCCGAGCGAGTGAGTATTAAGAAGACCAGAGATGCAGCAATCCAGATGGCCGAGGAACAAACAACAAACCTAGATTCAGAAATGAAAACTCTATTTGATATGCCGCTGCATTAATTAGGAAGTCAATTACCAAATGCAAGAAGTGGAAGTTCACAGGGTTGCTCGAAATCCCAGATTATTTTCCCCCAGACATATACAGTTTTTACAGGTGAGTGATACAGGGCCCAAACAACGAACTGTCTGCTGCAAAAAAAATCTGAAGAGGTGCATAAGCGTTCCATGTCACTTGTGCAGACCACCATCTCAATGTGTCTGACTGAAAGGCAAGTCACAAACAAGAAGTCTGTTACATTAAGATCGTCGTCCGAAATGCCACAGCAGTTAGCCGTGGGAATTGCTGTACACCAGGCTGTCAGAAGCAAAGAGCTCGTTACCATGCTACATGGCTTTGGAATGTCCGTGGACTATAACAGGATTCTTAGAGTAGAGTCTCAAATCAAAACTAGCGTGCTAAATCGTATGGATTTGAATGACGGTCTTTACATACCCCCTGATGCAGTATTTGGAAGGCACGTCTTCTTTGCGGCGGACAATGTGGACTTTACCGAGGATACTCCTGATGGTAAGAACACTTTCCACGGTACAGCGATGGCCATTTATCAAAGGCAGGAGCCAGGAGATAGAGCACCACCAGAAGTAACATTGGATTCAGCAGATCAGAGCCGTCGCTCCATCCGAGAAGTGCCTGAGTCTGTTGCAAGCTTGCTGGGATGTTCTGCGCCTCCCAAAAAGCCTGTTGGCCCCACCTTTCCCACGTTTGGGTTGTTTACAGAAGATCAACTCCCGATATATGTCAAAAAGCAAGAATTTGCATGGCTTCTTGGACGCAGTGTGACCAGACCTCTGACCAACGGACAACAAGTGGTAGAGACGGAAGGCAATCAACCTGACGATCAGCCCCCCAGCACCGATGTCCCAGTATGGTCTGGATATAACTCCACACTTAGTAGTTCTATGCCACTGACACGTGTTTGTACCCCTCCCCTGATCGCTGCACCGGCGCACGAGTGGCAGACTCTGCTTACAGTTTTAATGCAAGCCCAGAACATCAAGACGAAGATTGCAGGCCCGGATAGGAAGACTATCATCTCGCTTGACTTGGGGCAGTACCAGCCGGCGAAGAAGTTACAGATGGCCCGTCAAGATCTGGGGCATATACTACTCCGTGATGAAAATAGTGACGACACGTCGAATGAGCAGGAGGATGTACCAGACAGTGAGATAGATGATGAATAATGATACATCCTAGCTGCCCGTATGTTCCCTGACAACTGATAATTTTAGTGTTATGATGTCAGGCTTGTAAAGGAAATTTCCAAAACAGGCCTCAAAATTTAAACAAAATTTACGCCTTTTGTTGGTATTTTAGGCGTAATCATAACGAGATTGGGCATAATTTTACGCCTAAATGAAAAACGTTAGGCGTAAAACTAATTTTGCAAGCTTGTTTACGCCAATATCGGGCGCAATTTCGAGCCCTGCAAGAATATGGTTAAATAGATATACAGCGATTTCGATGAAGATACACCCTGTTATTCTTGTCTTATAGACCGCAATGCATTTTTGGAACAAGCGTGTTCTCGTGTAAAAAGCAAAGCGCGATGAAGTTTTTGGATGCAAATAGTTATAGTATCTAAAGCTGCAGAACTGTTTTGGTCAGTGGTACAGCAGGGGCTTTAAAAATGGATCGCAGATAGCAACTTGCCTTGATATAGGTGTATAGCTGGAAAGTGATATACGGATAAACCTCGCTTCTGTGCTATCTTTTAAATTTTACGATCAACACTCATTCAAGAGACGTTTGCTCCTCACACATTCAGAAAAACTCTGTGAATAATTTGATGAAAAAACAATGATGTGGGTGCTTGTTATTTAGCAGCAAATAGCCAGCCTCGTTTCCATGCAGTGTTGGTCACGTGACCTGTCTTATTACCTAATGTTGTGGGTATGTGTCAGATACATTACATTATAGCTGTTTGGTAGTTTGTGTGACCATTCGTGGTTATTTATTGAACTTATATGACATTTTATGCTCCAGCCTCGATTCTATGTTGAGGAATATAGGTCCAAAACGAGACCCCCCGTAGCGACGGCCGGTGCGAGTTACAAAATTGCCGACAACTATTTTTGTGTTCCCTAGGGTCTCCTTAACACATCTAGGTAGGAGGCTTGCTTTCACCATTAAATTCCCACGGGATTACAGATGCTCCCTGACTATATTACTGATTGCGAGTATTTATAAACAACCTGACGGCCTAAATCGCTTTCGAAACTAAGAATTTCTACGGCTAAATAACGCTTAGAATTTCTCCTTTTTTCTCATTGGTATTATCAATAAAACCATTCAGAATTATTTTCTGAAATACTGTGGTCATTTCTCAAAAATACTCGAACAAAATAGTCTCCCACAAAGCGAATAAGCTTAAATAAACAGAGGCGACAAAACTCGCCGTAAATTTGCAGATCAAATATCACCGCGTGCTGGACTAAAGATTTGTTGTTCATTCAGTTCACTTTGAAAACCTAAAATTCCGCGTTAAAGATGAACAAATGAAAGAAATTTGAAAGAAACTTTGTTTGATATTAATTTTCATTCAAACGGAAACCGATAAACGTGTAAAAAAGCATAAAATCCAACACATGAAATATGGAGCCGCCGTGTTGAATTCGCTGTCAATTTCGATTCTTTGTCAGTTTATACGGGAAGCAAAAGTTTTTGATTTTTAACGATGACTTTTGTAGTCATTTAATACATCGATCGCTTTAAATATCCTTCCACTAATTCCATCCACATTCAAAGAAATAAAGTACATTACCATTTTGCTTTTAGAAGTCTTGAGAAGAGGGCTATGTCTAAAACAAGGAACGGGGAATGGGGGAACGGGAATGGGGGAACGGGAATGGGGGAACGGGAATGGGGGAATGGGGAACGGGAATGGGAATCCTCTAAAAGGAGGAATCTCTAAAATAGGGAATCTCTAAAAGGCGGAATCTCTAAAAAGAGGAATCTCTAAAAGGCGGAATCTCTAAAATAGGGAATCTCTAAAAGGCAGAATCTCTAAAAGGAGGAATCTCTAAAAGGCGGAATCTCTAAAATAGGGAATCTCTAAAAGGCGGAATCTCTAAAAGGAGGAATCTCTAAAAGGCGGAATCTCTAAAAGGAGGAATCTCTAAAAGGCGGAATCTCTAAAAGGCGGAATCTCTAAAAGGAGGAATCTCTAAAAGGCAGAATCTCTAAAAGGGGAATCTCTAAAAGGCGGAATCTCTAAAAGGAGGAATCTCTAAAAGGCGGAATCTCTAAAAGGGGAATCTCTAAAAGGCGGAATCTCTAAAAGGAGGAATCTCTAAAAGGCGGAATCTCTAAAATAGGGAATCTCTAAAAGGCGGAATCTCTAAAAGGAGGAATCTCTAAAAGGCGGAATCTCTAAAAGGAGGAATCTCTAAAAGGCGGAATCTCTAAAATAGGGAATCTCTAAAAGGCGGAATCTCTAAAAGGAGGAATCTCTAAAAGGCGGAATCTCTAAAAGGAGGAATCTCTAAAAGGAGGAATCTCTAAAAGGCGGAATCTCTAAAAGGCGGAATCTCTAAAAGGCGGAATCTCTAAAAGGCAGAATCTCTAAAAGGAGGAATCTCTAAAAGGCGGAATCTCTAAAAGGCGGAATCTCTAAAAGGCGGAATCTCTAAAAGGCGGAATCTCTAAAAGGCGGAATCTCTAAAAGGAGGAATCTCTAAAAGGCGGAATCTCTAAAATAGGGAATCTCTAAAAGGCGGAATCTCTAAAATGAGGAATCTCTAAAAGGCGAGTTTTCGTTGATATCAATATCACTAGATATACGACTCATGGCTGTCGTCGCTTGCGACAATAGAGAGCTTATATATATAATTATGCACAGACGTTTTTGAGCCACGGATGGCAACCGGAATGTTCTTGTTTTTGGTGCCCTTTCACCCCTGCCATGCCGCGCCAATGAGTTGGAAAGCCCTCGTTGTAGTATTTACAACTTGACGTTACTGACAAAAAGTCGGTAATACGCGCCAAAGAAGAGAATATTCGACTTCCGGTTTACGTGCGTGGCTCAAAAACGTCTAATTATTCCAAGGGACCACACAAATAGTCTGTACAGTCGTCCATTGGTATGAAAATCAATTCTGTGCACGTCACTAGATTGTAATTTTCGTTGCAATTTGAACGAAGAAATAATGAGGAATCTCTGAATAATCAAAACAGAAACGTCTGGATCTTATCTTATTTCATTATCTGTAATCAGTCAAAAATTGCACGCTGACATTTGTTTCTATTACGACCTGCGGCTAATGGGCTAAAAAAATACCTTTTCAAATTGCTCGTATTAAAAAATTGAGACGAAAAACTTAACAAGCTCTCTAATGCCTCTCAAAATGGTAACAGACACTGCGTTATTATTAAAATTTTAGTAAAAGAAGCAAACAAAAAAATTCACCTTATCTGTGACGGATGTTATCTGAGACACATGCTAAGTATGTTTTCATTGTGTGTGGTCACGGTAATTAACTAAACTAGTAGTGAGAATATACGCTCAACGGCTGCTTTTTTATGTTGAAAAAGGCGAATTCTCCCAAAATAGTCACCAAATGGCGGGAAAAAGGGTTCCGATGAGACGTGTCGGCCCTTTTCCATCATGATGGCTTCGCGTTAGCATTGATCCGGCGATGGATCCAAATTTACTCATTTTTAACTCATTAGACATAGCCAACGAGGCTTACAAATGCAAACGTTTGAGTTTCATGAATAGCTTAACAATTCCTTTTATATAAAAAAGGGTTCAATTTGTACTAGTATAAAGTAGTTACTTTTCATTAACGGATCACGGTTGAGGGCTAAAATTTTATTTATCGCCAGTTCCACTCCACTGAACATCATGTAACCCGTTTGATTCCCAATTACATCATGTTTTTGCATTTGCATCACAACGCTTATGCAACCACTCACATCCTGCAATTTGCCCGAGATTAAAGCCATTCTGCTCTTTTTCAACATAAAAAAGCAGCCGTTGAGCGTATATTCTCACTACTAGTTTAGTTAATCATGTCATTTTAAAACGTGACCACACACAATGAAAACAAACTTAGCATGTGTCTCAGATAACATCACAGATAAGGTGAAATTTTTTGTTTGCTTCTGTTACTAAAATTTAATAACGCAGTGTTTGTTACCATTTTGAGAGGCATTGGAGAGCTTGTTAAGTTTTTCGTCTCAATTTTTTAATACGAGCAATTTGAAAAGGTATTTTTTTAGCCCATTAGCCGCAGGCCGTAATAGAAACAAATTTCAGCGTGCAATTTTTGACTGATTACAGATAAGATCCAGACGTTTCTGTTTTGATTATTCAGAGATTCCTCATTATTTCTTCGTTCAAATTGCAACGAAAATTACAATCTAGTGACGTGCACAGAATTGATTTTCATACCAATGGACGTCTGTACAGACTATTTGTGTGGTCCCTTGGAATAATTAGACGTTTTTGAGCCACGCACATCAACCGGAAGTCGAATATTCTCTTCTTTGGCTCGTATTACCGACTTTTTGTCAGTAACGTCAAGTTGTAAATACTACAGCGAGGGCTTTCCAACTCATTGGCGGGGGTGAAAGGGCACCAAAAACAAGAACATTCGCCTTCCGGTTGCCGTCCGTGGCTCAAAAACGTCTGTGCATAAGCTCTCTATTGTCGCAAGCGACGACAGCCACGAGTCGTATATCTAGTGATATTGATATCAACGAAAACTCGCCTTTTAGAGATTCCGCCTTTTAGAGATTCCTCCTTTTAGAGATTCCGCCTTTTAGAGATTCCTCCTTTTAGAGATTCCTCCTTTTAGAGATTCCTCCTTTTAGAGATTCCGCCTTTTAGAGATTCCGCCTTTTAGAGATTCCTCCTTTTAGAGATTCCTCCTTTTAGAGATTCCGCCTTTTAGAGATTCCTCCTTTTAGAGATTCCTCCTTTTAGAGATTCCTCCTTTTAGAGATTCTGCCTTTTAGAGATTCCGCCTTTTAGAGATTCCGCTTTTTAGAGATTCCTCCTTTTAGAGATTCCGCCTTTTAGAGATTCCCTATTTTAGAGATTCCGCCTTTTAGAGATTCCTCCTTTTAGAGATTCCGCCTTTTAGAGATTCCCTATTTTAGAGATTCCGCCTTTTAGAGATTCCGCCTTTTAGAGATTCCGCCTTTTAGAGATTCCGCCTTTTAGAGATTCCGCCTTTTAGAGATTCCTCCTTTTCGAGATTCCTCCTTTTCGAGATTCCTCCTTTTCGAGATTCCTCCTTTTAGAGATTCCGCCTTTTAAAGATTCCGCCTTTTAGAGATTCCGCCTTTTAGAGATTCCGCCTTTTAGAGATTCCGCCTTTTAGAGATTCCTCCTTTTAGAGATTCCGCCTTTTAGAGATTCCGCCTTTTAGAGATTCCCTATTTTAGAGATTCCGCCTTTTAGAGATTCCTCCTTTTAGAGATTCCGCCATTTAGAGATTCCCTATTTTAGAGATTCCGCCTTTTAGAGATTCCTCTTTTTAGAGATTCCGCCTTTTAGAGATTCCCTATTTTAGAGATTCCGCCTTTTAGAGGATTCCCATTCCCGTTCCCCATTCCCCCATTCCCGTTCCCCCATTCCCCGTTCCTTGTTTTAGACATAGCCTTGAGAAGATCCATAATTAGTCTGTGAATATTTGTTTTGAAGCGGCCGCTCGATGTCTTCGCAATTCCCGGCCGCCGAAGGAGAGTATAAATTCTTCTCCAGCAAGGTTTCTTCAGTCTGTACTCGGTGATCATCCGTTTTGAAGCCATTTAGAAATTAATTGGTGTTTCTCCTTTTCATTTTCAGCTTCAAAGAGATAATTTTCCGTGTTGAGAAATGAAAACAAGGCCCTGAAAGTTTGTACATTCGTGCCGAGACATACAAGGCACGCCATACTTTTCTTGTTCATTTGATCCGTGCGACATCAAGACGAAAAACCTTCTTTCTAGTACCCCTAGAGTTCTCTAAAAATATGCGCAAAAGACGGATTTTGATTGGTTTATTTGTCCTCTAAAACAATAGAACAATAGGGGAACCAGAAAACTCTCCAGGGAGGGAGGGTAAGTGCGAATCCAGACGCCATTTTTGACGGGCGGTTACGGGCGTTTGAGGGAAATTCGGGGTCGTGGCGCACGGGCGGTTACGGGCGTTTGAGGTGTCAATGGGTTAATGAACTGCTACGAAAAATTCCTTGGAAAATCAGGCTCTTTAAAATTAATAAACATAGTTTCACACAATACCGTACCAGATGCAAGAATCCTTCAAAGGCTGATAACCTCTCCCCTCCCCTCCCTCTGATATTGTGTGTGGTATCTGAATCATACACTGGAGGTAAGACAAGCCATTGTTATTAGTAAAACCTTCATGCTCCTAGTTCCTAGAATTTATCTGTTGAATTCCTATACAATCCTTATAATGTAGTACCCTGGGCCCAGAGGTTTTCTTTCTTTTCTTTCTCAATCGAACTTGAGCTGCGAAGCGGCGAAAACAAGCAAGTTCAGAAGAAGAAAGAAGAAAGAAAACCTCTGGGACCAGGGTAATAATGTAGTTACCATGCACCAGGAAGTAAAGTTGTGTGAACTGAAATTGAGACAAATCGATATATAAAAGACAGACCTTTATTTAGAGGTTAGTTTTCTATAATTAAGTTTGGAATTTTAGATCTGGCTAAATATCTGTTTTGATAGTAATTTATGAGCTAAAATCGAAAGACATTAATCAGCGTAATCTTTCAGAAACAAATCGCAGAAATTATTTTTGCAAATGCATTATTGAGACCACTTAATGTCTTATAAATTTGCACTGTCTTTGATCGCTGTTGTAAATGAGTGCAAATTTATCTGATACTTGATGAAGTACAACACTCACTTCAGAGTCTAAATCTCCCTATAACAGCTAGAAATCAAAAGCACTTTGCCGATGGTACACATGTACAAGCTGTTCACCGATTCTCCCATGTAACCAAAAATCAAGATAGCGGATCACAAAGGAATATGACTGGATGTGATCATATCCATTAACAATCACAACAAACAGACAAACATATTCTGAAAGAAATGTGATGCAAACTTATTATATATCCATTATAATGCCAGCATTAAGTGCTCACTGACATCCCTTAAACATACAGTACAGGGGGTTACCCGCGATTGACTTAGTAGTGATACTCTGAGTTGCTGCATAAACCAGAGTTAAAACTATTACATGTATATATCTTCAATGATTCTGTCAACACTTCATGTAAATTTTCTGCTTCTCCAGAATGGAGGATTGATAATGAATTTATTAGTTGAAGAAATGGTATCATATATTATTAAAGATTCTTTATTGTGACTGATCTTTTTGTACCAAGGCTAGTATTGAAATGGAGAGCCTGGTGATTGTTTTGACTGCGTACAGAGGTCTTCTATTTTCATATCTACTGTAATCAACATAGGAGATTCTGCATGCAGACGAGTGACTTTTGTTTCTCATCCCTTCCTTTCTTTTCCAATTTGAAACCTGATTAATATCATGTTTTAATATATTTATTTCACGACTAAGACGGTTGACAGAGCCAATAACTAAAATCAGCCAATCAGAATTTGTTTTATTGCCAGTCTGATATATTCTTGCTCGGGACCATACTGGGAGAAGACAGTCTTTTCTGTAAAAGCCTTGCTGCGCTCGATCCAAAATGTCAAGACCTAGGGCCGATATTATCCCAGTATGTCCCTCATGCTTGGTTAATAAGATGGAGCAATCATTGCTCACAAATTCTTAACAACACCCAACCTTACTAATCGAACCAAATCGAACGTTCGATTATCAAACTCAATTAATTGAGTTTATTTGAGTTTGAATAGGTTCGATGGCAAGGTATCTGGTATACATGTATATTGAGTGATTTTTAGATTGTTTGATCATGTTCAATTGGGTTCATTTGGGTTCGGAAATTGAACGCAATTGAGCTCTCACACAAATTATTTGGTTCGATTGTGTTTGATTACCGAATCAATTGAATTAAATTGTTCAATTAAGTTTGATTGGGTTCGATTATGGAATGGATCGATTAGTTTAATACGCCCGGCTTAAAAGAGTAGCAATTCACTAATCCATAAATCACTGTAAATCAGTGTTGTCATGTTGAATTTGTCTCTGCTTCTTGCATACAAAAAACACTTTACGAAATCTGTGTCCTACAGGACGAGGAATTTTACACTGTTTCAGGGGGATAGGGGAATTGCAAATTATTACATTAAAATTCCATGTTCCAACCATAATTGCTCGAGGCCATTATTTAGTTGAACGAGAAATTATGAAACGACAGATAACATGAACAATATGGCGTGAGATTGCTCTAGGAATACAGTTTACTCTGCTCTACTCTGCTCTACGGCAGATTCACGGAAATCAGACGCACTAAACATCAACACATGTTTGCACGAATTCGTCGAGCATCGGCAAATTGGTGGCAAATTGCATTCCAAAAAGCTTGCATCTTCCAATTCATTACTTCAAACTGTAAAATCGAGCTCGAGTATCTATAAACATGTCCTTTAAAGTACAGTAAGTCTTACCTCAAACAGAAGAAATCCTTCAATCAGCTACAACACGCAAAGAACGGTTCGTCGAGTCGCTTTCCAAGTTGCACGTGTGAGCCGCCATAACACTAGAATCCAGTCTGCTCTCGGCAACAGCTAGGAAATCGATGCACCATGGACTGGACTCACGAAAAAAAAGATAAGGATTGGAATAAATTTACCTGCGACCAATTTGCAAATACAAATACTGATACAAATCAAGAGCAGTGATTTGGCGACCCGAGAAACAATGTTGGCTCAATATAGATCAATTATCCGAAAATCTGCACATAATCCGACGATACGTACAGGATCATTTTCTTTTGTTATTTTGTTGGCAAAAGAATGGACTATTTAGCCAGGAGCGAATTCCTGTGTTAGCCATAATTCCCGTATGTACTGCGCGGTGCCGTAATCGCAGCACAATGATGTTTTTGTTACAGCTGATTTCTTAGTGAACGCGATGCTGTAACATCGATCTCTGTGCAGGCGAAATTGAGACAATTTTTTATCAAAATAAACTTAGTGTTGCAAGTTTTTCTACGGAATTTCAATACAGGTATTATTTTATGTTTTGCTCCGAACCGAAATTGAAATTTATAAGACGTCAATTAATTTGCCTGTTTGCAATCTGCCACGTTTTTTGACAAAATACGCTAATTAATTTGTTTCGGTTTTATCTCATAAATTAAGCAAAAAAACCGTCAAAACGGGTAGAAAACATACAGCGGCTTGCGAGAAGTAAAATGATTTCAAATTTGTCAAATTAATTTTCGTAAACTAACCTCTAAATAAAGGTCTGTCTTGTAGAAATCGGTTTGCCACAATCATTCATGGTCACGCAAGTTTATTCTGTCCTCGTGGTTACTAGTTATCAATAGCAAAATTATACAGTACAGGAATTCAACAGATGAATTCGAAGCACGAATGATTTACAAGTAACAAGCCTCGGCTTCCCTCCATTGTATTTTGCAGAGCTGTTCATGTCACCGTCGTCATTTGCGGAAGAAAAAAACGACATTGCAGCCAAATACACTGTTTCCTCCTCCATAAGCCATATAGGTAGTCTCACCAAAAGGGTTTGATTTCTCCGATTTTGTCTGAAATAGGGAATTTTTTGCCATGGGTTAGAAGAGTTCGGGTGTGGAAATCAATATATTTTTGTTTGAAATATGGTTAGGGACTATGTTAAAACCCAGTGACCTTAACTCAAGTTTTCGTAACATGACGTGACTAAGAGGAGTTATACTCTCCCTGGATGACATGTTACATGTAGTGCATCGCAGGTTACTTCCAACATTTTGTCAGTTTGCAATATCAATTAATTTTTATTCTTGGGTGAAAAGAGCAACTGTGATGGCAACGTCTCTACCAAACACATTACTGCTGCGTACGCACTTACTGACTAATTAAAAAGCCAATAATTTGACGTCCATTTTGTGGAAGTTCTAATCATTTCCCATAAAAGATAACATTGGAGAGCCTTCTTTAAAGAATAACTTTATTTTCATCCAACAAAAAATATTATAATATTGTTCTACTGCTCATCATCGTTAATAGGTCATAACATGAAATTTATTTATCAAGGTAAGTCTACAAACACTAATCAAAGAGGATCATTTTTGGACACAATAGGTATAATCATGAAATAAAATACCCAAATAAATAGCAAGAGGGTAGCCTCTGGAACAGACAGTTTTGTGGGGTACTAGGTGGAGCAGGAGAGGCTCTAAAACTTCCGTTATTCGAGCTATTATAAGATATTTGACAAATCATAACAGTAGCAGAGAACAAAGAACCTAAAAAACTAAAACACTTAAAAATACTCTAAAGCTTTGGATTTAACAGTAACAAAACAACAACAACTTCCCTGATACTTTAAATTTATAATTATAATAGTTGGCTTCGAATGTCTTCTCATTCACTGCTGCATTTCATAACCATTAACTCAAAACAAGTTATTACCTGTTATTACATGTACTTTTAATCATTCTAATACAAGTCTGAACAAAACAACTTAACTATGAACTATGATTTATCATCGTGGATTTCCAAGTACTTGCTTTCAAAACAATTCATATTTTGCTTCAGTCATTTAGTACAGCAACTTCTATGTAAAGCACCATCACTGTGTTAATATAGCTCTTATTTGAAATGGTTGTCACAGTGTTCCTGAAGGAAATCCTCGCTACCAAATACCATCTGACAATCCAACATTCTAAAGAGGACGCAGGTGTAACAACATTACCATATTGACTACCATTACAGGACACCTCAGTATCACTGTGTATTCTTCTTTGATGATTTTTAACAGTCCTGTTTACGGCGGAAACACCGGCCACAATGCGGGCACATAAAAGGTTTATCTCCTGTGTGTAATCTATTATGTTGGCGAAGTGATCTTGCCTGGCCAAAACACTTGTGACAATGCTTGCACTTTAACGCTTCTCTCCCGTATGTGTTCTTTTATGTACCGTTAGATCTCCTGCTTGTCTGAAACGCTTGTCACAATGCTTGCACTTGAACGGCTTCTCTCCCGTATGTATTCTTTTATGTTCCGTTAGATGTCTTCCATGGCGGAAACACTTGTCACACAGCTTGCATTTGAATGGCTTCTCTCCCGTATGTGTTCTTTTATGTACCTTTAGATCTCCTGCTTGGCTGAAACACTTGTGACACTGCTTGCATTTGAATAGCTTCTCTCCCGTATGTGTTCTTTTATGTACCTTTAGATCTCCTGCTCGGCTGAAACACTTGTCACACTGCTTACACTTGAACGGCTTCTCTCCCGTATGTGTCATTACATGTCTTGTTAGAGTTCCTGCTTGTCTGAAACACTTGTCACACTGCTTACACTTGAAACGGTTTCTCTCCCGTATGTGTCATTACATGTCTTGTTAGAGTTCCTGCTTGTCTGAAACACTTGTCACACTGCTTGCACTTGAATGGCTTCTCTCCCGTATGTGTTCTTTTATGTACCGTTAGATCTCCTGCTTGTCTGAAACACTTGTCACACTGCTTGCACTTGAATGGCTTCTCTCCCGTATGTGTTCTTTTATGTACCTGTTAGATTTCCTGATCTGCTGAAACACTTGTCACACTTCTTGCACTTGAATGGCTTCTCTCCCGTATGTGTTCTTTTATGTTTCGTTAGATCTCCTGAACTTCTGAACACTTGCCACATTCCATGCATTTATAAGGCTTTGGAGCATCTTGCTTCGTAATTTATTCTGGCGAAGAAATATATTTTATCGCTGTAATAACGGGAGAAAACAAAGTTACATAGAGGTTATTCAGCGGAAAGTTGTGTAATACGGCAGGGTATTTTTACGAGTCAGTTTTTATTTTTTTCGAGCCTTTAGGCGAGAAAAATAACACTGACGAGTAAAATGCCCAGCCGTATTACAAAACTTTCCGCTGAATAAATTGTTTATTATACGACATATTCTTTCCACAAATATAGGCTTTCAACAGAGTTTTCCGTAGCGCGCGGTCAGGGGGACTGAGACCCGTGTAATACGGTCTCATATCTGCTCTCGTCTTTGTGCGTATTCGCACTCTAAAATGCTATGTCGTATAATAATGAAGTTATTGTTTTCGCTTAGTGTTTCAAGGGGGATTTGGAAAAGTGTTATTCAATCCTAATGAAATATTTTCATTTTACCTAACTTTTCAAAATTATCATTTCCAATACTAAAATAATCATATTAATGCTAATTACCTACAAAACATAAATACACTGTGTGTATAATGACTCCTGTGGACTGCACTATAAATGACGAAATAGAGCCGTGGGACTATTTTCTATTTGCCATCGTTATAAAATACTTTGACGCTGTTAATATTTTGTCCTAAGTTGTGATATTGCTCCAAAATATGGCGATTGTAGCAAACACAAATGTCCGCCTGTAATGAGAAATTATAATAAGAAAAATTCCTTGGAAAATCAGCTCTGTAAAATTAATAAACATAGTATCACACAATTACCATACCAGATGCAAAAACCCTTCAAAGGCTGAAAACCCCTCCCCTCCCTCCCTGGAAATAAAGAGCCACAGGCTTAGATTTTAGAATGACACGAATCCTAACTAGTACAAATTGTATACTAATACAAATGTTGAAAATTGATTGGCTGAGTCACTTGTTTGCTATTTAACAATAAGATTACAGTACTTGATGAGCTCAAAATTTCTTTCAGGTGATGAGACCAAAATAATACAAGTTGGAATGGTTATCAGTTCATGGTTACAGTGTATGTAGAAATCACGATTCCCAAAATTAAAATATTTGCCAGGAATTATTTGTTTCCATTCTGCAATGTCATGTAAACATTTTCATGCTCAGTAGCTTTTAGGATGTTACAACATTATTATTTTTTCTGCTCGTGAACATCTGATATTGTGTGTGGAATCTGAATCATACACTGGAGGTAAGACAAGCCATTGTTATTAGTAAAACCTTCATGCTCCTAGTTCCTAGAATTTATCTGTTGAATTCCTATACAATCCTTATAATGTAGTTACCATGTACAAATAACTAAAGTTGTGTGACCTGAAATTGAGACAAATCGATATATAAAAGACAGACCTTTATTTAGAGGTTAGTTTTCTATAATTAAGTTTGAATTTTAGATTTGGCTAAATGTCTGTTTTGATGCCCACAGTAATTCATAAGCTAAAATCGAAAGACATAAGAATAATCATCGTAACCTTTCAGAAACAAATCGCAGAAATTATTTTTTGCAGATGCATTATTGAGACCACTAAATGTCTTCCACTGTCTGTGATCGCTGTTGTAAATGAGTGCCAATTTATCTGATACTTGATGAAGTACACACTCACTTCAGAGTCTCAATCTCCCTATAACAGCTAGAAATCAAAAGCACTTTGCCAAACAGTATCTGTTGTTTATCAACAAGCTGTTCTCCGATTCTCCCATGTACCAAAAATCAAGATAGCGGATCGCAAAGGAATGTGACTGGATGTGATCATATCCATTAGCAATCACAACAAACAGACAAACATATTCTATCCAAAGGAACGTGATGCAAATTTATCATATCCATTATATTTACACACAGCTAGATAATTCAATTATCCCCACCCCTTACCCCGAGACAACTACTTGGCAAAATTCCCCAGGGGGGATGATAACAGTAGGAATTGAACCATGGACAATCCATAAATTATTTTCCAAAACATGATTAAATATCATGGAAATTTTCATCAGTGGTAAGTTTCCTCTCCATGTTGTATACTGTATACAAAACAACACTTTGCCAATAGTCCATTTTACAGTTGTGTGCTTAGAATCCAGGCCTTTAAACAGAAGTGACTTTGTTGCGATCATCCCATGGTCACCCCAAACCTCGCTTTCATACAGAGGCTTGGTTACATTTCACAGAACTGTAAAATGGCCCATTACATGCCCTGCAGGGTGAGGAATGTTCCACCGTCGCATGCTTTCATAGGTAGAGGAATTGCCATTAGTCGAACGAGAAGTTATGAAAACGAGAGATAACATATGCACAATATGGCGTCATATATATTTTCGGACGATGCGTGCTCTAGGAATACAGTTTTACTCTACCAGATTCGCGGAAATCAGACGCACCTAAACATCAACATGTTTGTGCAACGAATTCGTCGAGCATCGGCAATATCTTGGTGCCAAATTGCATTCCAAAAAGCTTGCATCTTCCAATTCATTACTTTAAAGTGTAAAATCGAGTTGGAGTATCTATAAACATGTCCTTTAAAGTACACTAAGTCTTACCCTTAAACAGAAGAAATCCTTCGATCAGCTACAAACACGCAAAGATCGGTTCGTCGAGTCGCTTTCCAAGTTGCACGTAACTTTGAGAACGACTAGCCGCCATAACACTGAATCCAGTCTTTTCGCGGTAACGGCTAGGAAATTTTACAGTCTGGACCGGGACTCGCGAACAAGAAAACAAGAATAGGGATCGGATTAAATTTTAGACTGCGATCAGTTTCCCTCTTTTCCTCAGAGCTTCGATGCGATGGAAACGTTATTATTAACTTTTTGCAAATCAATAGGCAGGGATTTGGTGACCAGAGGAGCAGTGACCGGAACTATATTTATAGATCAAAATCTGCACATAATTCGACGGAAGAAGCTACAATTCCAGCCAAATTTCCATGAAAAACTTTCGAAAACGAAAACTTAAAGTTTAATCACATCCCCTTTTCCCGTGTCGATGTTGGTAACAGGCAAAACACACTCATGTAGCAGTGGCTTTGTCAACATTGAATATGGATGGGGAGTAGAGTGGCGAAGAACCAAGCATGTGTCAAAAACTAAGTTTTTCAACAATTATGACCGCGGATTGTAGGATATCATTTATCTTTTTTACTTTGTTGGCTAAGGGATGACGATTTTATTTTTTGAGGGGGAAGAGAGGGGGAGGTGGGGGGGGTGTGGAGCAATAACTTTTTTCCATCTTCAGGTTGATTTTTTTTTCATTTCTTTGGCTTGTTCGATATTTCTAGTCTCGCGTCACTGTAACCATGATGGCCATGATAGTGTATTAAACTACGGGGACTTGATTGCACATGATAGGGGAGGTATGTATCCTGTGCTGGGATTTTATAGTGGCGTTTTGTCTCCCCTCCCATTTTTTGTCTGGCTTATCAGGCATTTTTGTAGCTTCACTAGCTCTAGTGAAGCAGGCGCTGGAGTAAAGTTACAAGAGCGCGAGTTGGAGGGGCGCGTACGAGGAAAGAGACGCGCGAGGCGAGAAAACGTTTTCTTCCTCGCGTGCGCCCCTCTAACTCGCGCTCTATTTTACTCCAGGCTAGGCATTATTAGCAAGGAACGAATTCCTGTGTTAGCCATAATGCCCGTATGTACTGCGCGATGCGGGTTACGCAATGTAATCGCAGCATGATCTTTTTGTTACAGCTCATATGTTTAAATAGTGGACGCGATGGTGTAAACGTCGATCTTTGTGAAGACGAAACTGAGTCAACCTCTTCCTACCGGAAATAAACACCGTAAGTTCTTACAGACTTTCGAGTAGGTTTATCCATCGACATGCTTCAACTCACTGACTCATCCCCAGTCGTCTCTCTTGTCTCCTATTAATATTAAGCGCGGCCGAGGGGAGCGCAAGGGCTTTCTTCCATCCCAGCATCCCCCGCAACAGTCCTTGCGACTCCCAACAAAAGAGGCAAGAGAGACGACTGGGGACGAGTCAAGGTTCAACTCGAATCGACTCGATCCGTCTTGATGAGAGTCGATCCGACTCACCGAAGTCAGGTTCTGGTGAGACAAAAAGACAGTACCTGTTTGCAATCTGCTACGGTTTTTTCACCCATTATCGTCCAATATACGCAAATCGAATTGTTTCGGTTTTAGCTAAACCGGGTGAGAGAACATCATGTATAGCAGCGTACGAGAAAATGATTTCAAATTTGTTAAATTAATTTTCGAAAACTGACTCTCTGAAATAAAAGGTCTGTCTTGTTGATATCGGTTTGCCGCAAATCATTTATGATCATGAATCACGCAAATACCAGGTCACGCAAGTTTATTCTGTGCTCGTGGTTACCTGTTATAAATAGCGAAAATACACTGTACTGACAATTCAAAACGGATAAATTAGAAGCACGAAGAATTTGCCCGGCATATGACATTCCTTGGTTAACTCTATTGTCATCCAGAAGTCGAACCTTCTTTCGTTGTTACAAAACAATAGGTCCGCATAGGTTTATTAATTACAAATAAATGGCAGTTTTTCGTACACATCAAGTGACTAAGAGGCAGTTCTACTCTCCCCTGCGATGACATGTTAACATGTAGTGCATCCCAAAATTTTGTCAGTTTGTAATATCAATTAATTTATATTCCTGGGTGACAAGAGGACTGTGATGGCACACGCCTCTACCAAAGAACACATTACTGCTGCGTGTGCACTGACTGACTAATTTAAAAGCCGACTATGTGACGCCCTTTTGTGGAAGTTCTAATCATTTCCCATAAAAGAATAACGTTGGAGAGCACTTCTTTATAGAAAACTTTATTTTCATCCAACAAATAATATATTGTTCTGCTGCTCATCATCGTTAATAAGATCGTAACTTTATTGACAAGATCAGTCTACAAGCACTAATCAAGAGGATCATTTTCTGGGCACAATATGTATAATCATTAAATAAAAATACCCAAATAGCAAAAGCAGGGTAGCTTCTAGAACCACAGTTTTGTGGGGTACTAGGTGAAGCTAGAGAGACCATAAAAACTCCTGTTATTCGGGCTATTAGAAGAGATTTGACAATTCATAACAATAGCAGAGAACAAAGAACCTAACTTGCCACACTAACCTAACTCTAGAGCTTTGGATTTAACTGTAAACAAAACAACAATAAACTTCCCTGATACTTTTTTTTTAATTAAAATAAATTTATACTGACTATATTAGTTGGCTTAGAATGTCTTCTCATTCGCTGCTGCATTCATAACCATAACCATAACCATAACTCAAAGCAAGCTATTACATGTTATTAAATCATTCTAACACAAGTCTGAAACAAAACAACTTAACTATGAAACTATGACTTATGATCTCGGAATTCCAAACACTATATTTTGTTTCAGTCATTTAGTACCGCAACTGCTATGTAAAGCACCATCACTGTGTTAATATAGCTCTTATTTGAAAAATGGTTGTCGCAGTGTTGCTGAAGGAAATCCTCGCCTACCAAATACCATCTGACAAATCCAACATTCTAAAGAGGACGCAGGTGTAACAACATTACCCATATTGACTATCATTAACAGGACACCTTCAGTATCACTTGTGATTCTTCTTTGATGATTTTCGAACAGTATATTTATGACGGAAACACCGCCCACAATGCTGGCACATGAACGGTTTCTCCCCTTTTGTGTATTCTTTTGTGACGGCCCAGAGATTCTTGCATGGCTGAAACACTTGTGACACTGCTTGCACTTGAACGGCTTCTCTCCCGTAATGTGTTCTTTTATGTACCGTTAGAGTTCCTGCATGGCTGAAACACTTGTGACAATTCTTGCACTTGAACGCTTCTCTCCCGTATGTGTTCTTTTTATGTTCCGTGAGATGTTGTGATATGCTGAAACACTTGTCACACACTGCTTACACTTGAATGGCTTCTCTCTCGTATGTGTTCTTTTATGTACCGTTAGATGTCCTGCATGGCTGAAACACTTGTCACAAAGCTTGCACTTGATTGGTTTCTCTCCCGTATGAGTTCTTAATATATGTTCCGTTAGATGTCCTGATCTTCTGAAACCTTGTCACACTGTTTGCACTTGAATGGCTTCTCTCCCGGTGTGTGTTCTTTCATGTGCCTTTAGACTTCCTGCCAGGCTGAAACACTTGTCACACTGCTTGCACTTGAATGGCTTCTCTCCCGATGTGTTCTTATATGTCTTGTTAGATCTCCTGATCTTCTGAAACACTTGCCACATTCCACGCACTTATAAGGCTTTGGAGGCATCTTGCTTCGTAATTTGTTATTGTGAAGAAAATATATTTTATCCCTGTAGTGCGAGAAAATAAAGTTACTGAAAGCATCAGGCTATTTTTTTTAAGTTTCGCTTAGTGCTTCAAAGGGTGATTTGGAAATGTATTATTCAATCCTAATGGAATATTTTAATTTTACCTAACTTTTCAAACAGTAAATATCATTTCAAACACTAAAATAATTATATTAATGCTAATTACCTACGAAAACACCACACACTGTGTGTAGACTACACTTTAAATGACGAAAAGAACCGTGGTACTCTTTTCTAAACTACTTTGTCGCCTGTTAATATTTTGTCCCAAAGTTGTGGCATTGCTCTAAATTTGTCGATTGTAGCAAACAAAAAATGTTCGCCTGTTGATGTACTGCTACAAAAACTTCCTTGGAAAATTATGCTCTGTAATTATCATAACAGATGTAAAAACCCAGACTGAAAACCCCTCCACCTCCACATCTCCCCCTCCTGGAAGAAAGAGCCACATGCTTAGATTTAGAATTAGAAGAATTCAAAACTACAGCTGTAGTACAAAATGTATATAATGAGGCACTTGTTCGCTATTTACCAATAAGATTACTTTGATAAGCTCAAGGTGTCTTTGATCTGAGGTGATAGACAATGAGACCTTATGTAAGTTGGAAATATATCATGGTTATACAATGCTGCAATCAGTTTTTTTTGCTCAGTGAAAATCTGATATTGTGTGAGGCATCAATCACTTCCGCTGTGGCATGTGGCATGGTCTTGTGATAAAATTTGCTAATAGTGGAGTCGGCAAGCTTGTCGACCCAACTATCAGCAACTTTATATTCATTTCAAAGACCAAATAACTGCTAAGAACACATTTTGGAGGCAGTTACAATGTCTCAGCAACAAATTGGGTTTCACTGTAATGAAATTCCTGTCATTATAACGAGCAGAAAAAAATGGTAACATCATAAAAGCTACCAACCAAACCGACAATCATCAACAAACGATGCGTCATCTATGATTTTCAAATGTGGTCTCTGGTGAAAATGGAACTGAGAGCCTGCATCGGTGCATTGCAAAACATAGCCTATATGGTCAGTTTTACAAAATTAATGAATTTATTGAAGTTCACGTGCAAGTCTGAGCAAAACAAAAAGTCCTAAAACTCAACATAGCTGTATGTCGGTTCTCAATTTTAAAACAGCATTTTTCATGGTGATCAATGACTAATTTACTTCTGTCAGTCGGATCAGTTGCAAAGAATTGTTAGGTGCATTTGACAATCAGTACCAATCAAAATTATTTTATACTATAAACTTTTGTGAGAAAGCTATGAAAGTACTGGTGTAACATATGGTTCTAAATGTTCGTGTCTCTTCTTGGAGACACAATGGTCTAATGGGCAACTGCTGGGTTTGAGTAACAAAACAGTGAAATATTGCGCTGTTAAAATATATGCATCACACAACTGACCACATAAACAGCAAATAAAATACACTGGAGGTAAGCAAAGGCTTTGTGAAAATCCGTCAGGCTTCCTAGTTAGGTCTTAATTGTTTAATTCCTTTACAACACTAAATATTGCACAAAACAGAAAAAGAGTAGAGTAGAGTAGAGTAAATCTTTAATTAAGCAGGGTGGCCCATTCAGCTCTAAACTGGTATCCATAGAGGGAACATGCGTCTAAAAAATAGCATTATATTACAATTTAAGAAGATTTAAGATTTACATGTAAGAGTCTAAATATCCTTATTCCTTATAACAGCAAGTAATCAAAAGTCACTTTTGGCCAATGCTACTGATGCTCAACACTAATAGTAATCATGACAAACAGACGAACATATTATAATCCAAAGGAATGTGACGCAACAACAACAACAACAACAACAACAAACTTTATTTTACCCCACAAGTTACTAAAAGTATTTACACTAATTGGACAGAAAAAATAATAGGGGTACTGGCTACCCGAAATAACCTCGAAGTTAAAAATGCCAGGCAGCCAGTTAATATAGATATATAATTTACATGTTAAGGTCGGGCACACAAACAAACAAAGACACACACGCACACCACGACCGAAAAATAGGAATAAAACAGAGTTACGCTAACTACCAGTAGTACTAACATATTATATCAATCACAATGCCAGCATAATGCACCGATCAAGTCGAAGCTTCAACATCCTCCCCACCCCCCCCCCCCCCCCCCCCGGGATTTGAACTTTTGAAGATTGGCTTGTTCAAATTCCACCCCCTGGGCAAAATTGCGTTCAAATGCCCTACCTAGTGCCGGATTTGCCCTCCCCAAAGAACACATGTTTAAATAGCGTTTTTGGAAGTTCGCTTGCAAGCGTCATAATTTCTACAATGTGAAAATCTATCATACATACATGTATGTTTTTAAACATACCTTCAAAAAATA
This sequence comes from Desmophyllum pertusum, assembly GCA_029204205.1. NCBI lineage: Eukaryota > Metazoa > Cnidaria > Anthozoa > Scleractinia > Caryophylliidae > Desmophyllum > Desmophyllum pertusum. The sequence goes on from MU827349.1 coordinate 29,163, forward strand.
CTACACAGCTTTTGGAAATATTTTCTTGTGAACTATTCACTCACGAAAGTGAACTCTTTTCCTCTACATTCCGCCATACTGACACAACCACGTGTATTCTGCCAGGCAAGGTTCAAATTCCCCACCCCCAGGAAGGCCTTCAGTGTCAAATTCCCTACTCCCCGGCTCGGAAGATAGTCAAATGCCAGGCGTTGCACCGGGTGTTTAAAACTTTGATTGATCGGCGCATTACATAAGAGTAGTCATTCACTAATCAGTTATTATTTCCCCCAAATATAATTGTTTTAATATATTGGAAATTTTCATCAGTGTTGTCATGTGAAGTTCAATTCCTCGCTTCTTGTACACCTATTTCAATTAACGTTGTCAGATAAAAATCAGATAAAAGCGTAAAGCCTACAAGACACGACCAAATGGTAGTCTGGGTATTCATTATAATTTGCATATCGCTGTGAAAGAAATCTACACGTTTTTATTTCGCACGTGATTGTATTTGTCTGCCGCCCCGAATTTATATAATTTGTTTTTCCATGTTTTTTTTTTTCGCCTAGCTTATATTTGGCTACAATTTAGTTTTGGCTAACAGTATGTCTTACTTCTACCAGGTTAAAACAAAAGGCAACACGGTTAGAAAAATACTTACTTACTTGCTCAATTAGTATTCGTTGCGGTGCAGGCAAGTTTTTGCTACTGTTTACCCATGCTCACCTTTCGAGTCTTTGTCTTGTGGGCTTTGCAGGCTTTTAAAAACATTTCTATCCGACAACGTAATTGAATTAGGTGTATGACAAAAAACAACACTTTGCCACATGATTCTCATGCCCTACATTGGGTGAGGAATTTGTTGTTCCACGTAGCATTACATGAGAATCTGTCATAAGGGTATAGGGGAATTGCCTTAGTCGAACGAGAAAGTTATGAAACGAGAGATATACAATAAACCTATGGAACACTATGGCGTCATATTATTGTCGGACGAAGCCGTGCTCTAGGAATACGTTTTAACTCTACACTGAGATTCACGGAAAATCAGACGTACGAAACATCAAACACATGTTTGCACAAATTCGTCGAAGCATCAGCCAATATCTTGGTAGGCCCAAAATTGCATTTCCAAAAAGCTTCGCATCTTCCCAATTCATTACTTACGTTTCCCCCTATTCTCAAACTAGTAAAAATCGAGCTCGAGTATCTCATTAAACCATGTCCTTTAAAGAAAGTTAGCAAGATTAATCCCATTACCTAAAAACAGTAAGAAATCCTTCGATCAGCTACAAAAACGCAAAGTCGCTTACAAGTTGCACCGGACACGTTGCCACGTGTAAAACAAGCCGACCCATAACACTGGATCTCCAGTACTTTTCGCGGTAACACGGCATAGGAAATGTTCTAACTCGTTGGACCGGACCTTTCGCGAACAAGGAACAACAAGAATTTAAGGATCGCGAATTAAATTTAGACTGCGATCAGTTCTCCTCTTTTCTTATTTCTTTCAGAGGCTTCGCTGCGAATGGAAACGTGATTATTAACTTTTGCAAAGCAGAAGCAGTAATTTGGTGGTCTCAGAAAGCAATATTGGACCAAATATTATATAGATCCAAATATCCACATAATTCGCCGGGAAGACGCTACAATTCCAGCCAAATTTCCTTGAAACACTTTCGAAAACTTTGAAAAGTTGTAATCCTCGTAATTAAAAACTACTTAATGATGTGTTCACACCCGTTTTTTCCCGTGTCAATGTTGGTAACAGTAAAACACTCATAGTAGCTAGTGTTTTTGGTCAACATTGAATAGGGATGTGGGAGCAGGTGGCCGGGCGACAGAACAGAGATGTCGTCAAAAACTAAGTTTGTTTTCAACAATTATGACGGGATTTCCCTGCTATATAACTCTTAGCGTACCAATGTCCATTATGATTTTGTTTTATCAGGGCATGACTATTCTTTATTTTTGAGAGGGGAAGTGATGGGACGGGAGAGAGAGAGGGGAGGGGGGGGGATGGTATGATGAGCAATAACCGTTTTCAATCTTCAGATTGTCAAAGTAAGAATTGTTTTATTTACCATGATTTGGTTTTTTTCATCTTTGGCTTATTGCCTTGCCTCTCGATAAGGCCACCGATTCGATTTAATTATAGTCCTCGCGTCACTGTAACCATGATGGCCATGATAGTGGTATTTAAAACTTACGCGGCGGGGGACTTGAATTGCACATGATTGGGGAGGTATGTTGTCTGTGGCTGGGATTTTTATAATAGTAGGCGTTTGTCCTCCCGCTCCATTTTGTGTGCCTATAATCCAGGCCATTTAGTAAGCGTGCACTAGCTTGTGTAGGCAGGCGCTGGCAAGTAATAGTTACAACTCTGCCGCGAGTTGGAAGGGCGCCGTACGAGGAAAGAGACCGCGTGAGGCGAGAAAAAAAAAACGATAAAAACAAAAAAAACGTTTTCTTCCTCGCTGTCGTGCAAACCCCCCCCTCTCTAAAAACAAAAAAAAAAAAAACTCGCGCCTCTATTTTGACTCCAGCGCCTGCAGGCTAACTGCGCATTTCGCAAGGAAACGAGATTCCTCTGTGTTCGACAGCCATAATGGCCCGTAGTGTACTGGCGACGATGGCGGTACCAATGTAATCGCATGCATGATGTTTTTATGTATACAGCCTCATATGTTTGAATTAGTGGACGCGTGATGGTACACCGTTAAACGTCCGATCTTTGTGAAGACGAAACTGAGTTTCAACCTCTGCCTCCGGAAAATAACTACCGTAAGACTCTTACAGACGCTAGAGTAGGTTTATTCCGTCGGTACATGGTTTTCACCTCCTGACATCCATCCCCCGTCGTCCTCCTCTTGGCTCCTATTAATATGTAAGCGCTTGGCCGAGGGCGAGCGCAAGAGGCTTTTCTTCCCTCCCAGCCTCCCCCGCGTCTTGCAGACTCCCACCAAAGGAGACAAGAGAGACGACCTGCGCGGACGAGTCAGGGTTCAAATTCGAATCCAGCTCAAGACTCCCGTGATCCTCGTCTGATGAGAGTCCCCCCCCCGATCCGACTCACCGGAAATAGTCCGACAGCAAAGTCCCGCCGAGTGTAGACAAAAAAGACAGTTGACTTGTTTTCAATCTCGCTACGGTTCTTTTCACCCAATCATCGTCCAATATACGCCAATCGATTTGTTTCGGTCCTTTTAGCTAAAACGGGGTAGAAACTTCATGCATAGCGGCTGTACGAGAAGGAAAAATGATTTTCAATTTGTTAAATTAATATTCGAAAACTGACACCTACTGAAAATGAAAGGTCTTGTCTTGTAGATATCGGTTTGCCACAAATCATGTATGGAGTCATCGAAATCACTGCAAATACAGGTCACGCAAGGTTATTCACTGTGCTCGTGGTTACTTTGTTATAAATAGCGAAATATAACTGTCTGCAAAAAATTTCTTTCAACAGGATTTAAATATAGAAGCACGAAGGATTTGCCCGCAAGTATGGACAGTCCTTGCGGCTTAACCTCTTATGTCCAGGCTCCTCTTGTATCGGCAGAAGTCGAAACCTTCCTTTCGTTGTTAGAAAAACATAGGTCCGCATAGGGATTAATTACAATGAATGCGCAGTTTTCGGTAAACATCAAGTTCGCTGGATGACATGTTACATGTAGTGCATCGCAGGTTATCTGTTCCCCAAGCATTTCGTCTGTTGGCTAGTATCATTTCATTTTTATTATTCCTGGGTGACAAAGATGGATTATGCTTGTGCTGGCAACGAGTCCTCTACCCAAAGTAAACTGGATCATTACTGCTACGCGTGGTGGCACTGATTTACTTGAATGTAAGAAGTCCAACTTGATAAAGTTGACGGTGACAAGCCCATCTATTGTGATAGTTAGTTCATGCTGAATTCACTGTTCCATTAAAGATACCGTGCGGAGAGGGCCTTCCTTTATTAGAATACACTTTTATTTTCATCCAAACTAAATAAATATATTATAGTTCTGGGCTGCTGCAATCATCGTTTTATATAGTTATCGCACAGCTTTCATTAGTGAGTCAAGATCAGTCTTGAGCAAGGAGGCACTAAATCAAAGAGGATCTATTTGCTGGGCACAATGAGCGTTTATAATCAATTAAATAAAAATAGCGCAAATATGGCAAAAGATGGGTAGTCTTCTTAGTATACAAGGACAGTTTGTGTGGCGGTAGTCTAGGTGAAGCATAGTAAAGACGGCATATAAACTCGCTCGTTCATTTCCGGGCTCATCAGCAAAGAGATTTGACAAATTCACTACCACATAGTGCCTAGAGAACTAACGAGAACGCATAAGGCTTGTCGTACAGGCTAACTGCTAACTCTAGAGCTTTGGATGTAACTGTAAAAAAAACAAAAAAACAAAGAACTAACAAAAAAGCACAAAAAACCCCCAAAAAATAACTTCCCTGATTACTTTTTGGACTAACTAAAATTAGATTTATACTGACTTTATATAGTTGTGACTTTAGATATGTCCTCTCATGTCTGGGCTCGCTGCATTCATTAGACCGCATACACCTATTTTTAGACCTATAATCTTCAAATAACAAGCTTTCTTACATGTTATTCATCTTTCAATCGATGCTAATCACAGAGTCTGTGACCAAAAGCTAACTTAACTATGATTAGGCTATGAGCTTGAGGATATTCCTAAGTAATCGACTTGTGTCAAACGAGCAATTCTATGATTTTGTTCTACGCTCATTTAGTAACAAGCTAGACTGTTAGGGAGGTGTAAACGGCACGGCATCACTGTGTTAATATATAAGGCTTCGTATTTTGAATATGGTGTCGCGCAGTGCTTGCTGATATGGAAATCACTCTCGCTAGCCGAACTACCATACTGGACTAACGATCGCAACATTCTTAAAGATGGATGGTCTAGGGCAGGTGTAATATCATTACCGGTAAGCGGTTCATTTGCTTGACTATGCATCAATTACATGAGCATATCATCATGTATCAACTGTGTATTCTTCTTTGTAATGATTTCAAGCAGTCAGTTGTATGGCGGAAACTACGGGGGGAGGGGGGGGGGGGGGTACGGCACATATGCGGGGCGTATCATTGAACTGTTTTGTAAAAAAAAAATTCCAGCCTTTTGTGCTATTCTAGTATTATGACTGATCTAAGGTAGTATCGCTGCTTCGGCTGAAAAATGAAACTCTTGCTGAGCATCTGCCTTGCACTTGATACGGTTGTCTATCCCGTTGTGTTCTTGTTTTATGTTCCGGCTTAGATGATTCCATTGCCTTGGTCTGATAAACACTTAGTCCACACTATGCCTGTGCGACTTGAATGTCTTTCTTCTTCTTCGATAGTGTGTTCTTTCATGTCAGGGCGTTATGATTATCTTTTCGCTGGCCCATGCTGGAAAACTCCTATGCCAGCATCTAGCTTGGCGCAGACTTGAATCCGCTTCTCCTCCCGTATGTGTTCTTTTATGTCTTGGTGGAGTGCTCGGCTGACTACTTAAAGGCACGTTTGTGCGACAGTTCGCTCACGCATGTATAAAGCTTTGGAGGGGCTTCTTTGCTTCGATAATGTATTCTGAGTGGGGGCGATGAAATATATTGGTTATCCTCTGTAATGCGAGATAAATAAATTAAGTTCCGCCGTAGTGCCTGCTCGACAGGGTGTTTTGGAAAGAGTATATATTCCAAGGTCGTACTGAATATGAGTTTTTCATTCTTTGATCCTAGGTACTTTTCAAAGCATTTTAATGTTTAAATTAGCTATTAATTTTAATTATATTATTGCTTATTAGGCGCTACAAAAACATGAAAGCACCCGACTGTATTGCATTGATTGACTGGCTTAGCACTTTAAATATGTTGTCCTTACAAAGTTGTTGATGACTGAATTGGCTCACACAGCATAATTTGTGGGCCATTGTAGCTGAAATGCGAAAAATCGTTCGCCCTGTTAGATGAACTCGCCTACAGTAAAAAGCCCTGGGGAAATATCAGGCTCTGTAGAAATGAATAAACTATAGTTTCACACCAGATAGCCCCCTTTCTTTTTTCTCTTTTTTTCCCCCCCCCCCCCATCCTACCATGGATGGGCAAGGATGAAACGCTCAAAGGCTGATAACCCTTGTCTACCCCATCCCCTGGATAATAGAGAGGGCTCCAGGCTTAGATATAAAGTGTAATAGCTTGAATTCTACAAGGTATGTCGAATAATTGATTGGGCTGAGAGGCCTTAATTCGTTTGTCTATCTTATTGACAATAAGATTACAGTGGGGCTTGATGAGCTCATTATTTCTTTAGTGGTGATAGACTGATGAGGTACGCAAATGTACGCTTGGAATGGTATTGCACGATTAGCAGTGTATTATAGAAAAGAGAAATTATGATGTTCCTTACATATTCAAATATTAACCAGGGCCGCGAATTTATTAAGCCTGCGTTGGGGAGGGGTTGTGGGCTATGATGTCTCACTATTTCGCCTTTGCTATTGGCACTGCGGAAAGGGTCAAGGAAGGCAAATCAGGTAGAGCCAGGCATGCTAAGGCAAGGCTCCGCTACAGAAATTATTTGTTCTCTCATTCTGCAATGTAGGCGAACTATTTTCATTGATAAGTAGCTTTTTAGAAATATTACACATTATTTATTCTAGCTTTGTGATAGTAATCTAGATATTATCGTAGTGGAATCTTGAATTTCGATACGAATCTGGGGACGGTAAGCATCATGCCATTGTTATATAGTAAGAATACCTTCTTATTGTGGCTCCTATGCTACGGCTAAGAATTTATCTGTTGAATATCCCTTTTCAGCTGTTAAGCTTGCGATATTTGCGTCGAAGCGGCATAAGCAAACACACTTTGAAGGCATAGAAAGGCGCGATAAGTGCAAATTTCCGGGCCACAAGCATTTCAGAGCGGGCCAAAATATACGTGTTTTTGTCTGTGGGGGGAGGGGCTCGCTTTCAACCATACATGTGTTTAGTATATGTTGAAGTATTTCTAGTAGAAGGAAGTACTAAGTCTAATTCTTTTTAGTTTAGGCATGTTGTTTTGTTTAGATAGTATGAAAAAAAAATAATTGTGATAAACAACTTTTTCTTCGTATATTACATAAAGAGGCATAGACTCAGCATAATTAACAGTGAGTATTTCGGATTAGCGATCTTTTATACGCCAGCATCAAGCTTTAATACTTAAAATAGTTGGCATATTTAGTTTGCTCCTCGTCTACAGTTTTATAAACTATTTTTATGCCATAAACATAGTTTTAGAGGAGCTGCAAGAAAATCACGATGTTTTTACTAGCTTCGTACCACCGTACGTCGGCAAAATTGCCTCCGCCTTCTATGTTGTAGGAGGCTGTATTGTTATGCTCACTCGCTAATATTTCAGGCGTAACGGGTGCATAAGGGCGTATTCCTATTCAAGCCTTATAATGATAGTTACGATGCACAAAGTAGTAAAGTTG
>MU827349.1:37130-62735 GCA_029204205.1 Desmophyllum pertusum
AATAGCAACAATTGGCTCAGCCAATCAATTTTCGACATCTGTATTAGTATACATTTATCTAAGCCTGTGGCTCTCTATTTCCAGGGAGGGGAGAGGTTATCAGCCTTTGAAGGGTTCTTGCATCTGGTACGGTATTGTGTGAAACTATGTTTATTAATTTTACAGAGCCTGATTTTCCAAGGAATTTTTCGTAGCAGTTCATTAACAGGCGAACATTTTTGTTTGCTACAATGGCCAAATTATGGAGCAATATCACAACTTTAGGACAAAATTTAAAGTGCAGTCATAATGCAAACAGTGTGTTTATGTTTTGTAGGTAATAAGCATTAATATAATAAATTATACTTTTAAACATTAAAATGTTTGAAAAGTAAGGTAAAATGAAAATATTTCATTACGATTGAATAATACTTTTCCAAAACACCCTGTGAAGCACTACGCGGAACTTAATTTATTTTCTCGCATTACAGGGATAAAATATATTTCATCGCCAGAATAAATTTCGAAGCAAGATGCCTCCAAAGCTTTATACATGCGTGGAATGTGACAAGTGTTTCAGTAGATCAGGAGATCTACCAAGACATAAAAGAACACATACGGGAGAGAAGCCATTCAAGTGCAAGCAGTGTGGCAAGAGTTTCAGCCAGGCAGGAAATCTAACGGTACATGAAAGAACACATACGAGAGAGAAGCCATTCAAGTGGCAAGAAGTGTGACAAGTGTTTCAGCCAAGCAGGACATCTAACGGAACATAAAAGAACACATACGGGATAGAAACCGTTCAAGTGCAAGCAGTGTCACAAGTGTTTCAGCCGAGCAGGATCTCTTGGCCGTCATAATAGAATACACAAAGGGAAAAACCGTTCATGTGCCCGCATTGTGGTCGGTGTTTCCGCCATCAACTGACTGCTTGAAATCATCAAAGAAGAATACACAGTGATACTGAGTTGTCCTGTAATGATAGTCAATATGGTAATGTTATTACACCTGCGTCCCTCTTTAGAATGTTGGATTTGTCAGATGGTATTTGGTAGCGAGGATTTCCTTCAGCAACACTGCGACAACCATTTCAAATAAGAGCTATATTAACACAGTGATGCCGTGCTTTACATAACAGTTGCTGTACTAAATGACTGAAACAAATATGAATTGTGTTGAAACAAGTGTTTGGAATTCCTAAGTCATAGTTCATAGTTAAGTTGTTTTGGTCAGACTTGTGTTAGAATGATTAAGATGAATAACATGTAATAGCTTGTTTTTGAGTTATGGTTATGGTTATGGTTATGAATGCAGCAGCGAATGAGAAGACATTCTAAGCCAACTAATATAGTCAGTATAAATTTATTTTAGTGAAAAAAAGTATCAGGGAAGTTATTGTTGTTTTTTTTACAGTTAAATCCAAAGCTCTAGAGTTAGGTTAGTGTTGCAAGTTAGGTTCTTTGTTCTCTGCTATTGTTATGAATTGTCAAATCTCTTCTGATAGCCCGAATAACAGGAGTTTTTATGGTCTTTCTAGCTTCACCTAGTACCGCCACAAAACTGTCTGTTCTAGAAGCTACCCTCTTTTGCTATTTGGGTATTTTATTTAATGATTATACCTATTGTGCCCAGAAAATGATCCTCTTTGATTAGTGCTTGTAGACTGATCTTGTCAATAAAGTTACGATCTATTAACGATGATGAGCAGCAGAACAATATATTATTTGTTGGATGAAAATAAAGTTATTCTATAAAGAAGGCTCTCCGACGTTATCTTTAATGGGAAATGATTCAGTAGAACTTTCACAAAATGGGCGTCAACTTATTGGCTTCTTAATTAGTAAATCAGTGCACACGCAGCAGTAATGTGTTCTTTGGTAGAGACGTTGCCATCACAGTTCCTCTTGTCACCCAGGAATATAAATTAATTGATACTGCAAACAGACAAAATGTTGGGAGTAACCTGCGATGCACTACATGTAACATGTCATCCAGCGAACTTGATGTTACGAAAACTGCCATTCATTGTAATTAATACCCTATGCGGACCTATGTTTTCTAACAACGAAAGAAGGTTTCGACTTCTGGATACAATAGAGCCTGGAATAGAGTTAACCAAGGAATGTCATACTGCCGGGCAAATCCTTCGTGCTTCTAATTTATCCGTTGAATTTCAGTACAGTATATTTTCGCTATTTATAACAAGTAACCACGAGCACAGAATAAACTTGCGTGACCTGTATTTGCGTGATTCATGACTCCATAAATGATTTGTGGCAAACCGATATCTACAAGACAGACCTTTCATTTCAGAGGTCAGTTTTCGAATATTAATTTAACAAATTTGAAATCATTTTCCTTCTCGTACGCCGCTATGCATGATGTTTCTACCCGTTTTAGCTAAACGACCGAAACAATTCGATTTGCGTATATTGGACGATGATGGGTGAAAAAACCGTAGCAGATTGCAAACAAGTACTGTCTTTTTGTCTCACCGGGACCTGACTTCCGGTGAGTCGGATCGACTCTCATCAAGACGGATCGAGTCGATTCGAATTGAACCTGACTCGTCCCCAGTCGTCTCTCTTGTCTCCTTTGTTGGGAGTCGCAAGACGCGGGGGATGCTGGGAGGGAAGAAAGCCCTTGCGCTCCCCTCGGCCGCGCTTAATATTAATAGGAGACAAGAGAGACGACTGGGGATGAGTCAGGAGTTGAACCATGTCGATGGATAAACCTACTCTAACGTCTGTAAGAGCTTACGGTATTTATTTCCGGTAGGCAGAGGTTGACTCAGTTTCGTCTTCACAAAGATCGACGTTTACACCATCGCGTCCACTATTAAACATATGAGCTGTAACAAAAACATCATGCTGCGATTACATTGGTACCGCATCGCGCAGTACATACGGGCATTATGGCTAACACAGGAATTCGTTCCTTGCTAATGCCTAGCCTGCAGGCGCTGGAGTAAAATAGAGCGCGAGTTAGAGGGGTGCACGCGAGGAAGAAAACGTTTTTCTCGCCTCACGCGTCTCTTTCCTCGTACGCGCCCTTCCAACTCGCGCTCTTGTACTTTACTCCAGCGCCTGCTACACAAGCTAGTGAAGCTACTAAATGCCTGATAAGCCACACAAAATGGGAGGGGAGACAAACGCCACTATTATAAAATCCCAGCACAGAATATAACAGATACACATAGCCTCCCCTATCATGTGGCAATCAAACAGTTCCCCCGCGTCTCCGCGTTGTTTTTTTAATACACTATGATGGCCATCATTGTTACAGTGACGCGGGCGAGACTAGAAAAAATATCGAACAAAGCCCAAAGAAATTTCGGGATGGCTGAAAAAAAAAAAACAAATCAGGTAAATAAAAAAACAATTCTTAATTTTTGACAATCTGAAGCTTTTTGAAAAAAAAGGTTATATCGCTCATCATCACCTCCTCCCCCCCCCACCCCCCCCCCCCCCCCCCCCCCCCACTCCCCCCACCCCCTACAATCACTTCCCCTCCCTCAAAAATAAAATAGTCATCCCTTTAAAAAAAATCTCATTAATTAATGACATTGTACCATCCCGGTCATAACTGTTGACAAAACGTAGGTTTTTGACACATCTTGTTCTTCGCCCACTCTCTCCCCATCCCTATTCAATGTTGACCAAAACACTTGCCTCATCGAGTGTTTTACTGTTAAACCAACATTGACACGGTGGGAAACGACGTCTCCCCCAGGTGTGTTGTCGTTGAAACACTCATTAAGTAGTTAATTACGAGATTTAAACTTCAAAGTTTTCTGAAAAAAAAGGGGAGTGTTCAAGGAATTATTTGGCTGGAATTGTTGTAGGCTTCTTTCCGCTCGAATTATGTGAATATTTGATCTATATAATATTGGTTTCCCAATATTGCTTTTCTGCGTCACCAACCAAAATTACTGACCTCTGATTTGCAAGTAAAGTTAATAATAACGTTTCCATCGCATCGAAGCTCTGAAGGAATAGACGTGAAACTGATCGCAGGTCTAAATTTTAATCCCGATCCCTTTTCTTGTTTTCTTGTTCCACTCTTTTTTTCGCTGACCTGTCCGGTCCAGAGTTATTAAACATTTCCTAGCCGTTTACCGCGAAACAAAAGACAGACTGGATTCAAGTGTTATGGCGGCTGGTTCCACGTTGGCAACTGCCGGTGCAACTTGGTAAGCGAGCTTTGCGTTGTTTTTGTAGCTGATTCGAAGGGGAATATTCTTCTGTTTTAGGTAAGACTTACTGTACTTTAAAGGACATGTTTATTAGATACTCGAGCTCGGGGGATTTTACCAGTTTTGTACAGTAATGAATTGGAAGGAAGATGCGAGCTTTTTGGAAATGGCAATTTGCCACCAAGATATTGCTGATGCTCGACGGAAATATTTTTGCCACAAAACATTGTTGTTGATGTTTTCGTTACGTCTTGATTTCCGTGAAGTCTCAGTGTAGAGTAAAACACTGGTATTCCTAAGGAAGCACGGCTTTCGCCTTCGTCCGAAAAAATAAATATGGACGCCATAGTGTTCCTAGGGTTTTATTGTTATCTGTCTCGGTTTTCTATAAAAAACTTCTTCTCGTTCGGACTGATGGCGAGTTTTCCCCTAACCCTATAAGGCGCCGCCGGCGCTAGAGATCTTATGTAATGCGTTTTACGTGGAACATTTACATTCACCCTGTAGGGGGGGGGCCATTCGAAAGAATCAGTTGGGCAAAGGTGTTGTTTTGATATAACACCTATTTCAATTTAACCGTTTTGTCGGATAGGAAAACGTAGGAACAAAAAAATTGGTTTTTAAAAGCCTGCAAAAGCCCACAAGACAAGACCGAAAGGTAGCATGGGTAAAAAGTAGAAAACTGCTGCACGCAACGAATACTAATGAGAAGTATATAAGTATTTCTAACGTTTCCTTTTGTTTTAAACCTGTAGAAGTAAGCTACTGTTAGCCAAACTAAATTGTAGCAAAATAAGCTAGCGAAAAAACATGGAAAAACAAAATTATATAATTCGGGGCAGAACAAATACATCACGTGCGAAATAAAAACGTGTAGATTTCTTTTCCAGCGATATGCAAATTATAATGAATACCCAGACTACCATTTGGTCGTGTCTTGTAGGCTTTACGCTTTTATCTGATTTTTATCTGACAACGTTAATTGAAATAGGTGTACAAGAAGCAGAGGAATTGAACTTCAACATGACAAACTGATGAAATTTTCAATATATTTAAAACAATTATATTTGGGGAAATAATAACTGGATTAGTGAATTACTACTCTTATGTAATGCGCCGATCAATTCAAAGTTTTAACACTCCGGCAACCCCTGGGCTATTTGACTGATCTTCCGAGCCGGAGGATGGTAGGTGCATTTGACACTGAAGGCCTGCACTGGTGGCGGATGGGCGAATTTTGGAGACCTTGCCTGGCAGAATACTACGTGGGTTGTTTCAGTATGGCGGAATGTAGAGGAAAAGAGTTCACTTTCGTGGAGTGAATAAGTTCACAAGAAAATATTTCCAAAAGCTGTGTAGTATTTTGTTGAAGGTATGTTTTGAACAACTACATGTATGTTCGAATAGATTTTTCACACATGTAGAAATTATGACGCTTGCGAGCGACTCTGACCAAAACCGCTAATTTAAACCATGTTTGTCTTTGGGAGGCAAATCCGGGCACTAGGGTAGGGCATTTGACGCAATTTTGGGCCCAGTGGGTAGGAATTTTGAACAAGCCAATCCTTCAAAAAGTTTCAAATCTCGGGGGGGGGGGGGGGGGGGGGGACGGATGTTGAAGCTTCGACTTGATCGGTGCATAATGCTGGCATGTGATTGATATAATATGTTAGTCTACTGGTAGTTAGCGTAACTCTGTTTTATTCCTATTTTTGGCGTGTGTGCGTGTGTGTCTTTGTTTGTTTGTGTGCCCGACCTTAACATGTAAATTATATATCTATATTAACTGGCTGCCTGGCATTTTTAACTTCGAGGTTATTTCGGGTAGCCAGTACCCCTATTATTTTTTTCTGTCCAATTATTGTACATAACTTTTAGTAACTTGTGGGGTAAAATAAAGTTTGTTGTTGTTGTTGTTGTTGTTGTTGCGTCCACATTCCTTTGGATATAATATGTTCGTCTGTTTGTCATGATTACTATTAGTGTTGAGCATCAGTAGCATTGGCAAAGTGCTTTGATTACTTGCTGTTATAAGGAATAAGGATATTTAGACTCTTACATGTAAATCTTAAATCTTCTTAAATTGTAATATAATGTATTTTTTAGAACGCATGTCCTCTATGGATACCAGTTTAGAGCTGAATGGGCCACCCTGCTTAATTAAAGATTTACTCTACTCTACTCTACTCTTTTTCTGCTTTGTGCAAATATTTAGTGTTGTAAAGGAATTAAACAATTAAGACCTAACTAGGAGCCTGACGGATTTTCACAAAGCCTTTGCTTACCTCCAGTGTATTTTATTTGCTGTTTATGTGGTTCAGTTGTGTGATGATATATTTTAACAGCGCAATATTTCACTGTTTTGTTACTCAACCCAGCAGTTGCCCATTAGACCATTGTGTCTCCAAGAAGAGACACGAACATTTAGAACCATATGTTACACCAGTACTTTCATAGCTTTCTCACAAAAGTTTATAGTATAAAATAATTTTGATTGGTACTGATTGTCAATGCACCTACAATTCTTTGCAACTGATCCGACTGACAGAAGTAAATTTAGTCATTGATCACCATGAAAATGCTGTTTTTAAAATTGAGAACCGACATACAGCTATGTTGAGTTTTAGGACTTTTTTGTTTGCTCAGACTTGCACTGGGACTTCAATAATTCATTAGTTTTCTAAAACTGACCATTATAGGCTATGTTTTGCAATGCACCGATGCAGGCTCTCAGTTTCCATTTCACAGAGACCACATTTAAAATCATAGATGACGCATCGTTTGTTGAATGATTGTCGGTTTTGGCTTGGTAGCTTTTATGATGTTACCATTTTTTTCTGCTCGTTATAATGACAGGAATTTATTACAGTGAAACCCAATTTTGTTGCTGAGACATTGTAACTGCCTCCAAAATGTGTTCTTAGCAGTTATTTGGTCTTTGAAAGGAATATAAAGTTGCTGATAGTTGGGTCGACAAGCTTGCCGACTCCACTATTAGCAAATTTATCACAGACCATGCCACATGCACAGCGGAAGTGATTGATGCCTCACACAATATCAGATTTTCACGAGCAAAAAAAACTGATTGCAGCATTGTATAACCATGATATATTTCCAACTTACATAAGGTCTCATTGTCTATCACCTCAGATCAAAGACACCTTGAGCTTATCAAGTAATCTTATTGGTAAATAGCGAACAAGTGCCTCATTATATACATTTTGTACTACAGCTGTAGTTTGAATTCTTCTAATTCTAAATCTAAGCATGTGGCTCTTTCTTTCCAGGGGAGGGGAGTGGAGGGGTTTTCAGTCTGGGTTTTTACATCTGTTATGATAATTACAGAGCATAATTTTCCAAGGAAGTTTTTGTAGCAGTACATCAACAGGCGAACATTTTGTTTGCTACAATCGACAAATTTAGAGCAATGCCACAACTTTGGGACAAAATATTAACAGGGACAAAGTAGTTTAGAAAGAGTACCACGGTTCTTTTTCGTCATTTAAAGTGTAGTCATACACACAGTGTGTTTGTTTTGTAGGTAATTAGCATTAATATAATTATTTTAGTGTTTGAAATGATATTACTGTTTGAAAAGTTAGGTAAAATTAAAATATTCCATTAGGATTGAATAATACATTTCCAAATCACCCTTTGAAGCACTAAGCGAAACTTAAAAAAAATAGCCTGATGCTTTCAGTAACTTATTTTCTCGCACTACAGGGATAAAATATATTTCTTCACAATAACAAATTACGAAGCAAGATGCCTCCAAAGCCTTATAAGTGCGTGGAATGTGGCAAGGTTTCAGAAGATCAGGAGATCTAACAAGACATATAAGAACACATACGGGAGAGAAGCCATTCAAGTGCAAGCAGTGTGACAAGTGTTTCAGCCTGGCAGAAGTCTAAAAGGCACATGAAAGAACACACACGGGAGAGAAGCCATTCAAGTGCAAACAGTGTGACAAGTGTTTCAGAAGATCAGGACATCTAACGGAACATATATTAAGAACTCATACGGAGAGAAACCAATCAAGTGCAAGCTTTGTGACAAGTGTTTCAGCCATGCAGGACATCTAACGGTACATAAAAGAACACATACGAGAGAGAAGCCATTCAAGTGTAAGCAGTGTGACAAGTGTTTCAGCATATCACAACATCTCACGGAACATAAAAGAACACATACGGGAGAGAAGCCGTTCAAGTGCAAGAATTGTCACAAGTGTTTCAGCCATGCAGGAACTCTAACGTACATAAAAGAACACATACGGGAGAGAAGCCGTTCAAGTGCAAGAATGTGACAAGTGTTTCAGCCATGCAGAATCTCTTGGCCGTCACAAAGAATACACAAAGGGGAGAAACCGTTCATGTGCCCGCATTGTGGGCGTGTTTCCGTCATAAATATACTGTTTCGAAATCATCAAAGAAGAATACACAGTGATACTGAGGTGTCCTGTAATGATAGTCAATATGGTAAGTTGTTACACCTGCGTCCTCTTTAGAATGTTGGATTTGTCAGATGGTATTTGGTAGCGAGGATTTCCTTCAGCAACACTGCGACAACCATTTCAAATAAGAGCTATATTAACACAGTGATGGTGCTTTACATAGCAGTTGCTGTACTAAATGACTGAAACAAATATAGTGTTTGGAATTCCGAGATCATAAGTCATAGTTCATAGTTAAGTTTTTTTGTTCAGACTGTGTTAGAATGATTTTAATAACATGTAATCGCTTGCTTGAGTTATGGTTATGGTTATGGTTATGAATGCAGCAGCGAATGAGAAGACATTCTAAGCCAACTAATATAAGTCAGTATAAATTTATTTTAATGAAAAAAAAAGTATCAGGGAAGTTATTGTTGTTTTGTTACAGTTAAATCCAAAGCTCTAGAGTTAGGTTAGTGTTGCAAGTTAGGTTCTTTGTTCTACTGCCGTATTGTGATTGAATTGTCAAATCTCTTCTAATAGCCCGAATAAACAGGAGTTTTATGGTCTCTCTAGCTTCACCTAGTACCCCACAAAACTGTCTGTTCTAGAAGCTACCCTCTTTTGCTATTTGGGTATTTTATTTAATGATTATACATATTGTGCCCAGAAAATGATCCTCTTTGATTAGTGCTTGTAGACTGATCTTGTCAATAAAGTTACGATCTATTAACGATGATGAGCAGCAGACCAATATATTATTTGTTGGATGAAAATAAAGTTATTCTATAAAGAAGGCTCTCCAACGTTATCTTTTATGGGAAATGATTAGAACTTCCACAAAATGGCGTCCCATAGTCGGCTTTTAAATTAGTCAGTCAGTGCACACGCAGCAGTAATGTGTTCTTTGGTAGAGGCGTTGCCATCACAGTTCCTCTTGTCACCCGGAATATAAATTAATTGATATTACAAACTGACAAAATTTTGGGATGCACTACATGTAACATGTCATCCAGGGAGAGTAGAACTCCTCTTAGTCACTTGATGTTACGAAAACTGCCATTTATTGTATTAATACCCTATGCGGACCTATGTTTTGTAACAACGAAAGAAGGTTTCGACTTCTGGATACAATAGAGTTAACCAAGGAATGTCATACTGCCGGGCAAATTCTTCGTGCTTCTAATTTATCCGTTGAATTTCAGTACAGTGTATTTTCGCTATTTATAACAGGTAACCACGAGCACAGAATAAACTTGCGTGACCTGTATTTGCGTGATTCATGACTCATAAATTATTTGCGGCAAACCGATATCAACAAGACAGACCTTTTATTTCAGAGGTCAGTTTTTCGAAAATTAATTTAACAAATTTGAAATCATTTTCTCGTACGCTGCTATACATGATGTTCTCTAACCCGTTTTAGCTAAAACCGAAACAATTCGATTTGCGTATATTGGACGATAATGGGTGAAAAAACCGTAGCAGATGGCAAACAGGTACGTCTTTTTGTCTCACCAGAACCTGACTTCCGGTGAGTCGGATCGACTCTCATCAAGACGGATCGAGTCGATTCGAGTTGAACCTGACTCGTCCCCAGTCGTCTCTCTTGCCTCTTTTGTTGGGAGTCGCAAGACTTTGCGGGGGATGCTGGGATGGAAGAAAGCCCTTGCGCTCCCCTCGGCCGCGCTTAATATTAATAGGAGACAAGAGAGACGACTGGGGATGAGTCAGGAGTTGAAGCATGTCGATGGATAAACCTACTCTAACGTCCTGTAAGAGCTTACGGTATTTATTTCCGGTAGGAAGAGGTTGACTCAGTTTCGTCTTCACAAAGATCGACGTTTACACCATCGCGTCCACTATTAAACATATGAGCTGTAACAAAAACATCATGCTGCGATTACATTGGTACCGCATCGCGCAGTACATACGGGCATTATGGCTCACACAGGAATTCATTCCTTGCTAATAATGCCTAGCCTGGAGTAAAATAGAGCGCGAGTTAGAGGGGCGCACGCGAGGAAGAAAACGTTTTTCTCGCCTCGCGCGTCTCTTCCTCGTACGAGCCCCTCCAACTCGCGCTCTTGTACTTTAACTCCAGCGCCTGCTACACAAGCTACTAAATGCCTGATAAGACAGACAAAATGGGAGGGGAGACAAACGCCACTATAAAATCCCAGCACAGATACCTACCTCCCCTATCATGTACAATCAAGCCCCCGTAGTTTAATACACTATCATGGCCATCATGATTACAGTGACGCGAGACAAGAAATATCGAACAAGCCAAAGAAATGAAAAACAAATCAGGTAAATAAAAACAATTCTTAATTTGACAATCTTAAGATTGAAAAAAGTTATTGCTCATCATACCCCTCCGCCCCCCCCCCTCCCTCCCTCCCCCCTCCCTCCCTCACTTCCCCTCTCAAAAATAAAATAGTCATCCCTTAAACAAATCAAATGACATTGTACAATCCCGGTCATAATTGTGAAAAACGTAGTTTTTGACACATCTTGTTTCTTCGCCACCCTCTCCCCATCCATATTCAATGTTGACAAAACACTGCTACATGAGTGTTTTACTGTTACCAACATTGACACGGGAAAAGGGGTGTGAACACTCATTAAGTAGTTAATTACGAGGATTAAACTTTCAAGTTTTCGAAAGTGTTTCAAGGAAATTTGGCTGGAATTGTAGCTTCTTCCGTCGAATTATGTGGATATTTGATCTATATAATATTGGTCCAATATTGCTTTTCTGGTCTCCAAATTACTGCTCTGATTTGCAAAAGTTAATAACAACGTTTCCATCGCATCGAAGCTCTGAAGAATAGAGGGAAACTGATCGCAGTCTAAATTTAATCCGATCCCTATTCTTGTTTTCTTGTTCGCGAGTCCGGTCCAGAGTGTAAAATTTCCTAGCCGTTACCGCGAAAAGACTGGATTCCAGTGTTATGGCGGCTAGTCGTTCTCCAGTTACGTACAACTTGGAAAGCGACTCGACGAACCGATCTTTGCGTGTTGTAGCTGATTGAAGGATTTCTTCTGTTTGAGGTAAGACTTACTGTACTTAAAGGACATGTTTATAGATACTCGAGCTAGATTTTACAGTTTGAAGTAATGAATTGGAAGATGCGAGCTTTTTGGAATGCAATTTGCCTATGCCTGAAGCTCGACGATTTCGTGCAAACATGTGTTGATGTTTAGTGCGTCAGATTTCCGTGAGTCTGTAGAGTAAACTGTATTCCTAGAGCACGCATCGTCCGAAAATAATATGACGCCATATTGTTCATATGTTATCTCTCGTTCATAACTTCTCGTTCGATTAATGAAATTCCTCTACCCTATGAAACATGCTACGTCGAACATTCCTCACCCTGTGACCCCTGTAGGGCATGGAATTGGAAAAGTGTTGTTTTGTACACAAGAACCAGAGGAAACTTCAACATGACAACACTGATGAAAATTTCCATGATATTTAATTATGTTTGGGGAAATAATTTATGGATTAGTGATTACTGCTGTTATGTATTAAGTTGTTAATAATTCTGGAGCAATATTAATCCCCAGGGATCTACTGTGCTGTTGATTATATTTTAATTATATCTCAAATAAGTTTCAAACTGGAAATGAAGGAAGTTCTGAGAGTTGAAAATTACTAGCCTGCGCGTAGGAAATAGGAGATGTCTGTGTACAGGTTAAAATCACCAGCTACATTTCACTACTAATTAGCTTTAGGGTACAAAACAATCAGTCAAAATAAAGAATCTGCTCTTGTTTGATAATTTTTGACACCATTTCTTGAGCTAATAAATAGTCAATCGGACTTAACCCCAGCACTTTTAAGCGGTGATGTGGTCAGCATTTTATGCGCCAATTCAAAATTATTTGAAGCCAACCCCCCCCCCCCCCCCCCCCCCATCTTCCGATCCCGGGGAGTAGGGAATTTGATGCAAGGCCTTCCGGGGTGGGGAATTTGAACCTTGCCTGAGTGGGGCTTGCCTGAGTGGGGTGGGGAATTTGAGCCGGAAGTGTCAAGTCTTTCCGGCTGAATACACATGGTTGTTTCAGTATGGAGGAGAGTAGAGGAGTTAACTTTCGTGAGAGAAAAGCTCAAATTAAAAGGTTTTTCAAAAGCTGTGTAGTATTTATGAAGGTACAGTATGTTTAAAAAACTATAGTCAAAGAGTGTATATTTTGAATTATATGATTTGTAGGTTTTATAGCTTTGAATAGTCAAATAAATTGCCAGTCAATGTGTAGAAAGTCGAGGAGGATGAACTGCTATTGAATAGCGAATGAACAACCACTGTAAAATGAACAACAACCTCTCTCAAACCATTTTAAATTTAATTCATTCGAAGGTATGTGAATTCTACTTTGCATTCATGATCATTCAGTTGCCAAATGCGTCTAGTATGATAACATGTCATAAATTTGCACACCATGGAATGACGCTTGCATACCACTTTCAAAACCTTTTTTTTATTCCCACTATTTAAATATTTGTTCTTTGGGAGGGACATTTCACTATCAAATCCTGCACTAGGGTAGGGCATTTGAACACAATTTTGGCCCACGGGGGCAGGAATTTGAACAAGCCAATCTTGCCTTGGGGGGGTGGGTGGAGGGGGAAGTGGATGTTGAAGCTTTGAATTGATCGGCGCATTATGCTGGCATGTGATGGATATAATGTTTGCGTCACATTCCTTTGGATAGAATATGTTTGTCTGTTTGTCTTGATTACTATTAGTGTTGAGCATCAGTAGCATTGCAAAGTGATTTTGACAGACCATGCCACAGACCAGACCATGCCACATGCACAGTGGAAGTGATTGATACCTCACACAAGATCAGATTTTCACGAGCGACATCCTAAAATCTACTGAGAATGAAAATGTGTACTGATTGCAGCATTGTAACCATGATATCATTCCAACTTGCATTAGGTCTCATCGTCTATCACCTCAAAGCAATCGTGAGCTTATCAAGTAATCCTCATTGGTAAATAGCAAACAAGTGCCTCGTTATATACATTTTGAACTACAGCTGTAGTTAGGATTCTTCTAATTCTAAATCTAAGCATGTGGCTCTTTATTTCCAGGGGAGGGGAGGGGAGGGATTTTCAGTCTGGATATTAAAACTGGTATGATAATTGTGTAAAGCCATATTTGGTACGTTTACAGAGCATAATTTTCCAAGGAATTTTCTGTAGAAGTACATCAGCAGGCGAACATTTTTGTTTGCTACAATCGCCAAATTTAGAGCAATACCACAACTTAGGGCAAAATATTAACAGGGGCTACAAGTAGTTTAGTAGTAGTTTAGTTTCGTCATTTAAAGTGCAAGTCATACACACAGTGTGTTTGTTTTTGTAGGTAATTAGCATTAATATAATTATTTTAGTGTTTGAAATTATATTTACTGTTTGAAAAGTTAGGTAAAATGAAAATATTCCATTTGGATTGAATAATACTTTTCCAAATCACCCTTTGAAGCACTACGCGAAACTTAAAAATTTATTTTCTCGCACTACAGGGATAAATATATTTCTTCACAATAACAAATTACGAAGCAAGATGCCTCCAAAGCCTTATAAATGCGTGGAATGTGGCAAGTGTTTCAGAAGATCAGGAGATCTACCAAGACATAAAAGAACACATACGGGAGAGAAGCCGTTCAAGTGCGAGCAGTGTGACAAGTTTTTCAGCCAAGCAGGAAGGTCTAAAGGCACATGAAAGAAACACACACGGGAGAGAAGCCATTCAAGTGCAAACAGTGTGACAAGTGTTTCAGCAGATCAGGAAATCTAATGGTACATAAAAGAACACATACGGGAGAGAAGCCATTCAAGTGCAAGAAGTGTGACAAGTGTTTCCGCCATGCAGGACATCTAACGGAACATAAAAGAACACACTACGGGAGAGAAACTGTTCAAGTGCGAGCAGTGTGACAAGTGTTTCAGCCAAGCAGGGAAATCTAAAGGTACATAAAAGAACACATTCGGGAGAGAAGCCATTCAAGTGCAAACAGTGTGACAAGTGTTTCCAGCAGATCAGGAAATCTAACGGCACATAAAAGAACACATACGGGAGAGAAGCCAATCAAGTGCAAGCATTGTGGCAAGCGTTTTAGTCAAAGCAGGATCTCTTGGCCGTCAAAGGGGAGAAACAAAGGGGAGAAACCGTCCATGTGTCCGTATTGTGGCCGGTGTTTCAGCCTAAAACATGTTATTTAATATCATCAAATAAGAATACACAGTGATACTGAGGTGGCCTGTAATGGTAGTCAATGTGGAAATGTTGTTACACCTGCGTCCTCTTTAGAATGTTGGATTTGTCAGATGGTAATTTGGTAGCGAGGATTTCCTTCAGCAACGCTGCGACAACCATTTCATATAAGAGCTATATTAACACAGTGATGGTGCTTTACATAGGCAGTTGCTGTACTAAATAACTGAAAACAAATATGAATTGTTTTGAAACATGACCAAGTGCTTGGAAATCCACGATCATCGAGCATAGTTCATAGTTAAGTTGTTTTGTTCAGACTTAGAATGATTAAAAGTACATGTAATAACAGGTAATAACTTGTTTTGGTTATGGTTATGAAATGTAGCAGCGAATGACATTCTTAGCCAACTAATATAATCATTATAAATTTATTTTGGTGAAAAAAGAAATATATCAGTAAAGTTGTTGTTTTGTTACTGTTATAAACAAAACTCGAGAGTAGTTTTAAGTGTTGCAATAATTATTTACTAGGTTGAATTATTTGTTCCTATGGTTATGATTTGTCAAATTATCTTCTAATAGCCCAAATGACATGCCTTTTGGGGGCCTCTCCTGCTCCACCTAGTAGCCTCTAGAACAGACAGTTTCCTGAGGTACCCTCTATTTTATTTAATGGTTATAACCTATTGTGTCCAAAAATGATCCTCTTTGATTAGTGTTTGTAGACTTACCTTGATAAATAAATTCGTCTTATGGACCTATTAACGATGACGAGCAGTAGAACAATATATTATTTGTTGCATGAAAATAAAGTTATTCTACAAAGAAGGCTCTCCGACGTTATCTTTTATGGGAAATTATAAGAACATCCACAGAATGGGCGTCAACTTATTGGCTTCTTAATTAGTAAATCAGTGCGCACGCAGCAGTAATGTGTTCTTTGGTAGACGCGTTTCCTTCACAGTAACTCTTGTCACCCAGGAATAGAAATTAATTGATATTGCAAACTGACAAAATTTTGGGAGTAACCTGCGATGCACTACATGTAAGATGTCATCCAGCGAACTTGATGTTACGAAAACTGCCATTCATTGTAATTAATACCCTATGCGGACCTATGTTTTTCTAAACAACGGAAGAAGGTTTCGACTTCAGGATACAGTGGAGCCGAGTTAACCAAGGAATGTTACTTCAAAAGTTAGAGTCACAATTATCGACTCAAGGTTTGACTCTGTGAGTGAAAGGGTTAAATTCCCTCTTTACCACTGTGTGCTTTGGAAGTAATATATCGAACACGAGAGACAGTGTTTCATCAATTTTCCAAACAACCGAGAAGAGAGTTGAAGATACGACGCGCAGTGGAGTATTTTTTGACGAAATTTGAGGTATTTAGAAATATGATGAAACACTGTCTCGAGTGTTTGATATATCTTCTCAATCGAAACTAAAACTAAGGAGTAAACGGAGATCTGAAATAAAATTGTAAAACAATCTATGCTAATGAACCCTTTCACTCCCAAAAAGTGCTATGTTCAAAACCGAGGAAAAAATCTTGAATTTCATTTTGAAAAATTGTCAAAAACAAACAGCACCACTTGAAAGTACTGCTCAACAGCTTTCATATGAATGGTCACACACTGGGTTTCATCCACAGACTCAAAGTTTACAACCACATTTATTGACTCAAGGATGTTTGACTCTGGGAGTGAAAGGGTTAACACAGCATGGGTTAAACAAACACTTTCGATGCTGTCGCCGGATTTGTTGTTGTTGTTGTTGTTGTTGTTGTTCTAACTTTGTCTAATCCCGAACTGTAATGTACAACGTTCCTTTCCTTCGCTAGCTTATTAATTATTTTGCTGTTTTTAATCCTTAAGGGAGTAAACTTGGATAAACTAATGGACGCGGGAGATTTCATCAGCCAAGCCCTGGAAAGAAAAACTGCCTCGAAAGTTGCTCAAGCGAGGAGAAACAGTCAATACATGACAAGTTGATGAACACCACAAGGATCCCAAGATCGAAACATTTAATTCTCACTTACTGATTTTCATACATTTGTTGTAATTTAGTTCTGAGAATCTGGCGATACATCAAGACAACATCCGGGGACTTTCTTTACTCTCGTTACCAGTCTCACTTGACAATCTGTGGATCATTAGAGGGATTAAAGGAGCTACGTCACGGGATGGCGCAGCTTGAAAAATTTTACCCTAAATTTTACGCAAACTTTACATGCCACGTAAATATGCATAAATCTAGCTCATCAACTTTACGCTAGCTTTACACAAGCTTTACGTCCGATCGCGTAAATCTACCTTTACACACCTTTACGAACAACGTAAAACTGGTGGTAAAGTTTGTTACCCTCCTTTACGCAGGTTTACGCAAACTTTAATTTTCCGTAAATCTCTACTTTTATGCTGTGTCTCTCAATCTTCCCCAATCTTAGCCATCCTGTTCCTGTTTGGTTTATTATTACCTCTTTGGTGTTTTATACCTTAGTAAACTGTTATTGTATGGTTTTTATTCGATTTGAAGGTGATTAAATTGTACATCGGAAAAATGACCAAAGATATCGTGACATAGCTTCCATAATGGCCTCGTCAGACTAGGGAGATATATAGTTGTCGACAACAAGGCGTATTCGAAAATTAAAATAAGTCGACAACTATGTTAGTTGGCTCGAAATTTGAGGAGAGCAGCATCTCCTATTGAGCCTGCGTTGGAAGTGATTTGGGCAGCGGAGGTGGAGCTTTCACTGGCAATGTAGGATACACCTCGAGTCATAAGGGTGTCATGTGAAAAAAAAGAATTGTTCGCTAAACGCCATGTTACACGAGGCAATTTTCCTTGCAACTTGCAACGCAACGATGACGACTGAAAAACATTGCAAATTGCAGAGGGGCTGTCGTTCGCAATTTTTTTCGCAACTTGCAACGCGCCTTTCTCCGGCCGCCATCTTGAAATCTGCGCGAGCGAAGGGCACGCTCTGATTGTCTCATTTTAACAAAATTCGTTGCAAGTTGCGATTGACATGTTACACGCAGCAACTTGTCTCGCAACGTTGCGAAAAGTAGAGGATAGTTCTACTTTTCTTGCAACTCGCAATTGCAACATTTTTGTTGGCGTTGCAGTTGCAAAAGGGGTTGTTACACTAAGCAATTTTTCGTGCAACTTGTTCCGCAACAAAATTGCGAGACAAGTTGCACGAAAAATTGCCTCGTGTAACATGGCCTTAACACAAATAGATCGAAAGCTTGTTTATTTGTTTATCATTTTATTCAATCCATTAGAAAAATTGTGGGACTTGAAAAAGTCACAGCTAACTGTGTCGACTGACCAGCAAATATAAGTTGTAATTAGTCAGTTACAGTAAATATGACGTTTATCATATTTTATGGAGTGGAGAAAATAACATTGGTTAAATGAAGCTAGAGTAGTTGTCATTTACGTTTCGAAAGTAATCCAGAATTGCTTTTGCTTTCTCTACAGAACTACGTACGCTTTGTTTGGTTAAAAAAAACTCGCGCCACCTTCTCAACCAATCAGATGCAAAACTAAAACTTAAAATATAGACGGAAAGCTACGCGCGCTCTGATTGGTTAAAAAAAAAGCTTGTTTTATTACAGTTAAGAAGAAACTTTAGCCGCGCTCAGGCCAATTTGCCCACACTATCGGACTATCCCGGTTTCCCTAGCATGAAGCAGACTAGGAGTATATTGCTACTCTCTCTCTCTCTCTCTGGATGGGATGCTAGTCCATCTGCAGGTTGCTCCCAGCATTTTGTCGCCGGTACCCATTTATACCCCTGGGTTGGAGAGAGGGCACTGCGAGAGTAAAGTGTCTTACCCAAGAACACAACACACAATGACCTCGATCAGGCCAGGGCTGGAATCTGAACCGCTCGATCCAGAGTCCAACTAGTCCAGTTTCTGGCCCCTCTCTGTCACGCGAACGCTGAGCGTAGCGTTGTGTGGACAGAGAGGGGCCAGAACTGGACTAGAGTCCAACACGTCTAACCATTAGGCCACCACGTCTCCCACCGTCGTGGTATTGCAAATCCCACCAAATTGATTGGCTCTCGCAGAAAATTCCAGCTCGTAGTGTAATTGTTAAATAAAACACAGAAAAGCCGTGTTATATCGTTCACGCACGTTAAACCTATATTTTAAACCTCTATTAAGCCCCCACCCCCTCTCTGTCTAAGCCCCCCCCCCCCCCCCCCCCCCCCCCCTCCCCCCCCTCCGTCAGCCTGAAGTAAATGACTTTTCAGCAATATTTTTCTGGCGTTTCAGTCACTTTGTTTTGAAATGTGGCTTTTCATTTCTAGAACTATCGTTTAGTCAGGGTATAAATGACGTTGCATTTATAAGACGCTGATACATAACCCATTTCTTGTTCTGTTTTAGTTAAATTAACTTTCTCGAAAATTTATGATTTGAAATAAGCCCCCCTCCCCTCTCTATTAAGCCCCCCTCTCTAATAAGCCCCACCTTCTTGAGGCCTAAAATTAAATAAGTCCCCGGGGGCTTAATGGAGCTTTTACGGTAATCAACAAGGGGTGAACTTTCTGTCAGTCCGTTGAAGATTAAAAACGGTCGCGACAAGTGAGGCAAGTTCTTATATAAAAGATGATTAAGGCAAGAAAACAAAAATACAACGGAAAAAGGTATTTTTTCTGTACTTGTTTGTTAATTTAATTAATTCAAACCAAAGACCCAGGAGCCTCGCTATGCAATTTTCACGTGCAAAACTTGAAGTATGATCTTTCGAATTTGCATTTTATCCTTCGGGCTGTTCGTCTTCTAAAGGAAACAATATTGATCAACAAATGGAGCTTAACGCCACACAAATCGTCAAAATGTAAAGAAAACTGGTCAAGTAGTTTGCACTTGAAGACCTGAGACTCCAAGCGGAGTTTGTGAAGCAGAAAACACGACAAGGTAAGCGAAACGAAACAATTCGAGGTAAAGCCCGCGATCAAACGGTCCACAACACTGATTTGTCTCAACAATTGTTGAGTCATGTTTTAGACCGTTTGATCGGGGCTTATTTAAGTGGACGGATAATCCGTCTAGATGAATCATACGTCTGGTATTTGATAATCCGACTGCGTGTATCATACGGGCAAACAGACGAACTATCTACGTAGTTCGTCTGCCAGAACGAACTACAGTCGAACCTCCACTAACGGCCACCTCTCTATAACGCGGCCACCTCTCTACAACGGCCAGGATTTTTCGTCCCAACCGTACAACAATTCATACACTTTACTCTAATTGAAACCTCCCTACAAACGGCCACCTCTCTACAACGGCCAGTTAATTCGGCCCCAAGGTGGCCGTTGTAGAGAGGGTTCAACTGTATTATTAAAGCAGATATATAGTTTGTCTGGACGGATAGTCCGTTTGTCGGCCCGTATTTATACACAGACGGATTATCAACTACCAGACGGATTATCCGTCTCTAGAATTTTCCAGGGTACACTGTTTAAACTTACCATACACCTTCATATTCAACAGCAACGGACTACGGTCTCTTTGCTTTTATTTTAATAAAGAGGTTATTCAGCGGAAAGTTGTGTAATACGGCTGGGTATTTTTACGAGTCAGTTTTTATTTTTCAAGCGGGAAAGAATAAACATTGACGAGTAAACATGCCCAGCCGTATTTATAATACACAAATTTCCGCTGAATAAATTGTTTATTATACGACATTATAAATTTATTTCCTAAAATATAGCTTTCAACAGTGTTTCCGTTAGCGCGCGGTCAGGGGGACTAAGACGAGTGAAATACGGTTTCATATTTGTACTCGTTCGCACTTTAAATGCTATTTCGTATAATAAATTCAGCTATAAGGTAGTGTTTACACATTGAGACAAACTATAAATGTTTCTAGTAACACAAACACAAATTTAGTTTTAAATGGGTGCCCTTCGTATTTGCTCAAACGCTATATTTAAAAACTGTTGATAACGTACTTAATCGATAGTCCAATCCCACCGCGAGAGCCCGGGACTGGACTTGTTTATTTTGCATGTTTGATAGCAAGAGAGGATGATCTAAGAGAACACATCCCCCGTACATGGGCCTCTTCCAATGATAATTTTTTCAATCTAATTTTAGCGTGCGGTCATACTGCGCGGCTATTTCAAGGAAGATACCTAATTGGTCAGTTCGGGATGACAAAAAACACGCCGAGAAAACGCGATCACATCTTTAATTTTCGATTTACGATTTCAGTAAGCTTCAGTAGATGGACGTCAACACGACGGCGAGAAAAATATTCGCAATGACATCTGATTCCTCTGATCATTGGCCGCGCGACCATGGGGACGAGAACTAAAATAAACTTTCACAGTGTGGCGGGAAGCTTAAAATAGATTGAAAAAAACCCTCATGGGGCATGGGGATGTGTTCTCTTAGATCATCCTCTCTTGTTGATAGTAACTCATGCCGGCATTATTTTCTCAGTTTCAGATGAAGTTCCATTAAAGGACACATATCGATACGACATGGTGGTGTCAGGAAGAAATGACCTGAAACGATATGGTAAGCTGCGGTAAACATGATTATATCAAGAAAAATAGGTCCACAATGTATCCATGTGTTGGGTAAAGGTCATATTGAAAACAACCCAAGGTCGCACCTTGTAGATGTTTAATGACCAATACAGTGGCTCTACATATACACTTTCAAGTGACCCTTTGTAAGACCAAACATGAGTGACAAATTATCAGTTTATAGAAAATAGTAAAAATGAACGAAGGTGAATTATCCATTTTTTTTGTTACGATTTTAAGGTTTTATTTATATTTAACAATTCGTCCTCGGTAAATATTCACAATATTCACTTCGCCTTCGGCGAATAATTGTTTTAGTATAATTTTTAGAGTGGAATATCAGAACTACAAAATTACGAGCTCAAAACATGAAAACAACACACGCAAGTAACTCGCCATATTACCGTAGTTACATCGTTTACAATCGAATTAAGCAGTAAAATACACAAAAGAACACTATTCATGAGGTATCTTTGTTTTGATCGTTGCCTGATTTCATGAGCAGTTGTAGTTATCGCTCTGAAATAAGTAGCTTAGGTCTGAAGAGAAGCAAATTTCTGTCACTCAATCCGACACGGAACACGGACCAATTGTTGGCCACACAAAAACTTTTACAAGTTTACGAGTTTTAAATGCGTTAAAATCGTTTTCTTGAAAAATATTTTCCGTCCAAACGTCTTGGTATAGTCATTTACCTAAGTTCCCAATGCTTTGAATATCCCGACTTGGAGTGATGTCTTTAGAATACACGAAAATAAATTTTCATTCAAAAACGAGTCGCCATCTTTACCTTGCCGGTATAAGAAATGTGGCTTAGCTTAGCAGCCACGCCTTGAAAATCCCATATTCATGAATATGCTCATATTCACCAAATGCAAATTATACTAAATTCAGATATAAAATAGTTTTTGGGTCCTTGAGACGAATTGAAAGTTAAAGAAATCTTTTTTTAAATGTATCATTCCCGGCATTTCTTTCGTGGTATTTAAGTTTTATAACGCGTTACTCGTTAGGCCACTATATTGTGCATGGATGATATAAATGTTTACTCATTCCTGCGCATTTGTTCTCAGTTGCAGATAAAGTACAATTAAAGATCAAAGAAGCATCTTGCTAAGGATATCATCGGAGTTGATAGAGAATCAGCCTGAAACGAAGGTAACTGCAGTAGACATGATTATAATAAAAGGTTCACAACGTGTTTCATGTGGCTACTACTGTTAAAGGGATAATCCATTGTTTATTTGCAAGAAAGTATACGCTATTGGGAATTAAAAGGTTAAAGATATATTGAAACTAAACCAAGGTCTCACACTTTTAAATCAAAGTCATTAATTTGAAGTGATTTTTCTAAATTCGTCACCATGGCAATATGTTGAGAAGTGTTCTTCTTCTGTGAATGGATGGTGTTCACTCATTCTGGCATTTTTTAAAATTTCAGATGAAGTAAGATTCAAGAAACAACTTGATAAAGCAATGGGAAGGGACAAGAAAACAACCGGCAAAGAATTGCGGCGAAGGTGAGCCACAGAAACCTTGTAGCTAAAAATAGTTCCATAATGTGTACATGCGACTACTGATTCAATGTATTGATATATTCGCTTGTCAATCATTTTGGGGGGATTAAAAAGGTTCGGTTAATACATAACACAAAGCAAATTGTAAAGTTGTAAGTTTTTGTCTTTTTTCAATTCAAAGAAATTCAAAATTAATTCATTAATTCGTTACTATGACAATGTATTGGAAATTAATGGCACATCTAGAAAATATTTTATTAGTATTCTCATCACCATGCCAATAAGTAAGTAAGTAAGCAACTTTATATACGGAGAGTAACACATAACAGTAAAAACTGATGAACTAGTGGCGCTCTATCTAAAATTAAAATAGTATACAATATAATTTATAAAATTTAAAAACTAGTCTAAAAATATATTACAATATAGAATAAATAGTAATGTCTAAATACTTAGGTTACAATTATGTGTTTACATTAAAATCGAGGTAAAAATGGCACAATAAAAGCAATAAATTAGGCAGTCTTTGCTAGTAAAAATGTTTTGAGCATAGCTTGGAATGAGCTGATGGAGTCTTTTTGCAAATTTCTATCGGGATGCTATTCATAATTTAATACGTATCCGGCCTACAACTTGAAATGTCCTCCTCCCTCAGATCCCCTGTTATAACGTAGGCATACTACTCTACTATTCTATACTGTTCTACTTATTCTTGATACTAAATTAAATATTAAATATTAAAACCTTTTCTATATTGTGTACCCCTTTTCTATATCATGCCCCCATGATAAAATATTATAAAATTACTAAATTTATCATTCAGACCAACGTTACTACATGTATATAACCCTCTCCCCTCCCCACCCCCGCCCCTCACTTCCCGCACAAGATCGACCAAATCAAAAATGTATAACTGTAATAGAATATAAATCTGCGAGAAAAACGTAACAAAACAAAAGGTATAGAATAAACTTACTTAATCTGGCTCCTAAGATGGTAGCAAAATCCAAATTGATAGCTTATAGCGTTCTGTGTCAGACTGACGATAGAGAGGTTGAATACAACCTTGTCGCGCCCACCCGCCACCTTGAAAGCGGAGATGGCCCTTGGGACGAGGTGAGGTTGAATGAAACTGACTAAAACGACGCTGTGCGGCAAGTTACTATAGATATGATTACATAATGAAAAACTAATTAAGAAAACAATCACTGCACGCGTAAACTAAAACGTGATAAAAGTAAATAATCCGTAATAATAATCTTAAACGAAACGTAAATAAAGAAAAACTTGACGCGTTGCGAACGTAACACCGCGAACACCAAAATGTTCTCTAAATTTCGACAATTCGGGCATCAAGGAAATCTTTACTCGCAACCACTCCGTCATCACGGAAATTTTCAACTGCATTTCGGACCACTCCAGCATCACATAAATTTTCACTGAAATTTCGACCACCTCCAGCATCACATAAATTTTCACAGATTTCGACCATCCCAGTATCACGGAAATTTTCATGAAATCTGGACCATCCCACATACCATTATGGAAATTACGGTAGCGGCGAACTGTTTAGGGCAACCAAACAAAATGCTTGGGGGTACGTAGCCCTACGTTGGACTACATGTAGCATCCCACTCAGGTGGAGTAGCAATACTCCTAGTTTGCTTCATGCTACGGAAACTGACTCTGAGCTCTGAGCTCTGTTAATACAGTGTGGCCAGTTTGGTTTCTGAACTGCTTATTACCTTTTAACTTTACAGCCGATAATGTAATGGTAGGTCAATTTAATCAACCGCTATCTTTTTCACACAATAATGATGAATTCCTAATTATTAACCATAAGTAGCGAAAGCTACAACAGTCGTGGTGAGTTACTTCAATCTACATTAAATTTTTAAGTCATTTTATGGATGTTGAATGACATGAAAAATATACCCACATTGTGGATTGTAACATATATCTTTACAGGCTGTTTGTAATGGGTACACATAACAACAGTTCAAATTTTTTGTTACATCACAGGATATTGAACTTGATAGAGAGCATACACAAGACAGAATGGACCAGCCACTGGAACTGGAGAGACCAGAGGAAGGACAGTAGGACAGACAAGACATTTGGACAGGGCACGATGATTTATTATCTTGAATTAAGTATGGTCAGTTAAAGTAGTAGTTTACAACTTTTCTAGTTATCTGGCCCTAGCCCGGGAAGGCCTTTGAACGTGGGGTACAGCTGGCCCGGGGTTTTTCCTCCTAGGGAGCAAGTGGACGTACGGGGAGGTTTTTCACACCAGCCTGTTGTTTCCACAACCCCCGTTCAAGTTACTCGTAGTTTCTTTACTAAGATTGTTTTTTTGTGTGTGTGTGTGTGCCACCATTGTTCAACGAAGTGGGTTGTTTCTGAATTTTGTTTTCCTGTCATCCTAAATAAATTATCAGGGGAAGTACATGTATATGATTAATTAGGTCATTGGTTATAGTCAGAGATCTTAGTTGCTGCATGTAGTTCTCACTGCAGTATTCATTTCATTTATTAATAAGGTATTATTGTTTGTCTCATGATGTAGTCACTTAGGATGTAGATCACAACATTTTGACTGCTTACTGCTAGTCTTTATTGGGCGTTGAAGACTAGCAGTAAGCAGTTGAACTGTCACGATCTACTTCTTTAGCGACTACATC
>MU827349.1:63235-88701 GCA_029204205.1 Desmophyllum pertusum
TTCAATTAAAGGACCCTAGTCAGCCACTCCTTTGTTTTTGTTGACCATACTGGAATTCCGGTATTACATTACATGTTGGCGGGTGACCTCATATAAGAAATAGCCGTGAAAGGTCAGACGCGAGATTACGTGCATGACTGCATGATGGAGTACAGGAGAAAACGTTACAAATGCGGACGTCGAAATAGATGTAGAAACCGTGCTGAAATTGATCTTCTTCAGGTAACCGTGAACGCGAGCGAGGAATCAACCGGAAACAAATGTTGTCGTTCCTTCCGCGGGCTGAGTGGGGAGTTTCTCTTCATTTAAATTTTTACTTTATACTTGTGTATCGGAAGAATAAATCTTTCGTTTGTATTTTTGGGTCTCTGAATGTGTTTAATTTATCACAAATGTGTTCTTGCAATACGTGCAGTCGGAAGAAGACAGCGAAGACGGAAGGCCGTCCTGTGTATTTGTGTCTCGATTTGAGCATCTCGGACGTCTGCTTTCTTGGCGCAACAACAACTCGGCAAACTGGCTATGAGTTAACCCTGCAATACCAATGCTATACTTTTCCTCGCATTCCAAAGGGTCGAATATCGACTCGCGAAGAATAATTTTCTTATTTTGTCCTGGAGCCTTCGGCCTTCCACGCTTTGGAAATTCGTGAGGCCATGAAATCATACTGGCTTTCGATTACAAAACTTTAGCGAACGATAAGACAAAACTTAGAAAAAATCGTTCAAATTGATACACGAATAATTACACAAAGCTGTGATAACAGTAACAGACTTCCAATTACTCGACTCGTCACGATGGAGAAAGATCTCGGTTCGCTATACAACTTCTTATCATTCTGGAGGCATCGAAAATGGCGAATTTCGCTGTCCTGTGCGCGCAGTGCATTATGGATGACTAGGGTCCTTTAAACAGTAAGTTGTAAGGTAATTATCCCATTAGCCATTCAGCAGGTAAGGTACATGCACATGTAGTTCAATTATGTTAATAATACACTTGGAAAAATTACTCAATTCTGATGGCTAAAATGGAGTGCAGCTTTAATTCATGTAACACGAGTGCGGAAGAGTGTAACACGAGCGCACGAGTGCAAATTATAACTTACAATGATTTCCGAAATTAGTATATACATGTACGACCACTAACAACTGCTGACACAAGGTATACCGAAGATGGCCAAAGTTCACTCGAAGGCTTCCGAAAATTTCCGAAGATCAACCGGATATTTACGAAGATTTTCCAACTCTATCGTAAAGTTGCGAAATGACTTTCAGAAATGTTACAACAATTTTTAGGGGATTTTAACCCTATTCAGACCGGGATTTTCTGGTCTTTTCCGTCCCGGGGAGGATTCCAGTTCCAATCCATCTGTCAGTCAGTCGGTCAGTCCATCAGTCGGTTACTTAGTCAGTCCATCAGTCAGTCTGTTACTCGGTCAGTCCATCAGTCTGTTACTCGGTCAGTCCATCAGTCACTCAGTCAGTCAGTCAGTCCATCAGTCAGTCCATCAGTCAGTCAGTCAGTCAGTCCATCAGTCCAGTCCCGTTCGTCAGTCAGTCAGTCAGTCATTCAGTCAGGCAGTCAGTCAGTCCCATCAGTCAGTCAGTCAGTCAGTCAGTCTGGCAGGCAGTCAGTCAGTCAGTCAGGCAGTCAGTCAGTCCATCAGTCAGTCAGTCAGTTAGTCAGTCAGTCAGTCAGTCAGTCAGTCAGTCAGGCAGGCAGTCAGTCAGTCCATCAATCAGTCAGTCAGTCAGGCAGTCAGTCAGGCAGTCAGTCAGTCAGGCAGGCAGTCAGTCAGTCCATCAGTCAGTCAGTCAGGCAGTCAGTCAGTCAGTCAGTCAGACAGTCAGTCAGTCAGTCCATCAGTCAGTCTATCAGTCCATCACGGCAGTCATCACTCCGTCTGTCACTCAATCATTCATTCAGTGGTTATACTTATCGATGTAAGTACTGAGAATGTGCATTATATTGGTTGTACACGAAGACATTATCCTTTAGAGTCATGCTTTTCTTTCTCCATATACTGATTTCTGATTTCGTAGCACGGATACTACAAAGGGCAAACTCAGCACGTTTAGGATCCTTTCGATATATTAAAATTAAGGCTTGATAGCGAGGCTGAGAGGACACAAACAAAATAAATGAATAAGCAATAAACTTGCTTGTTCCTTTGTTTGTGTCCTCTCAGCCTCGTTACCAAGCTGAATATTAATATGTCGAAAAGACCCTATTGGTGGCTATATTTTATTCAACTCAAATTTGTTTTATAAAGTGAACACGTTTCGGACATTTAATTCGCTAGAACTTCATCTAGAATTTGCGAAAATCGTATCTTGGCAATGACTTATTGTTCCAGGTATATGGAAATTAAATTTTCTGTGTGAGGAAATTAAATTTTCTCTTGAAAAGAGAAGGTTTCCTCTAGCCCTAAATTGTTGTTATTCCTTTCTATTAGCTAGCTTCCTCTCTCAATTTCAATTTAGTTTAATTTTCACTTCTCAAGTAAACCTTTTGTCATCTTCGCCATTATATTAAATGAAATGTAATCTATTATAATTGTAGAATTCCTTTTCTCCTTCTTTTTGTAATCACTTTTTTATAACCTACATAACTTTGCTATAAAATGATTGTAACAAAATTTCGTTTTGTAACTGGACAAAATAAATAAACAGGTTATATGTACATTACAGGCATAAAATTAATCAATAAAAAAACATCCAGTAAAGTTTGAGATTTGAATACAATACTTTCGTTCGGACGGCCTCTTTTAGTTTATAGTAGTACTAGCTCCTATTGACGTCAGTAGAACTCTGTTTGTCAGTAGTTCTAGCCCCTATTGACGTCAGTAGAACTCTGTTTGTCAGTAGTAATAGCTCATATTGACGTCATTAGAACTCTGTTTGTCAGTAGTACTAGTTCCCATTGACGTGGAGTAGAACTCTGTTTGTCAGTAGTACTAGCTCCTATTGACGTCAGTAGAACTCTGTTTGTCAGTAGCACTAGCTCCTATTGACGTCAGTAGAACTCTGTTTGTCAGTAGTGCTAGCTCCTATTGACGTCAGTAGAACTCTGTTTGTCAGTAGTTCTAGCTCCTATTGACGTCAGTAGCACTCTGTTTGTCAGTAGTACTAGCTGCTATTGACGTCAGTAGAACTCTGTTTGTAGTAAAGGTTTTTCTAACCAGTGCAAAAACCACGTTCAATCAAACTTGTCACGTTGGATCTAGAAACGATCTTGATCAGCAAAAAAATATAATTATAATTTTGAACGATATTTCATAATAATAATAACTTTATTCAAAAATAATTAAAAGATAAAAATATTTGAACAGGTAGATCTTGACTGTTAACCCTATATTTCAGTTGGCCAAGTGCCACCCTTTATTCCGACTTTATCAAAATATATTTGACAATTTGTTATAATTGTAAACGATATCTAAGTAATTTGAGCCTTTTGTAATTCGGAATGTCATTTAAAAATGTGATCGTGCTTGTTTTATGAAAACAAATTTACTCCCTGTTTATTAGATTCTCGGAGGCAAGAAAAACATGTTAGTCTTGTTAGGCAGGCGTTGTATACACCTATTTCAATTAACGTTGTCGGAGAAAAATCGGATAAAAGCGTAAAGCCTACAAGACAAGACCACATGGTAGTCTGGGTTATTCATTAGAGTTTGCATATCGCTGGAAAATAAATCTACACGTTTTTTATTTCGCACGTGATGTATTTGGTTTGCCCCGAATTATATAATTTGTTTTCCCATGTTTTTTTCACTAGCTGATTCTGCTAATATTTAGTTTGGCTAAAAGTAGCTTACTTCTACAGGTTTAAAACAGAAAATAAACGTTATAAAAAAAAATTACATGTTACTTCTCATTAGTATTCGGTGCGTGCTGCAGTTTTCTACTTTTACCCATGCTACCTTTCGGTCTTGTCTTGCCGGCTTTTACAAACGTTTCTATCCGACAACGTTAATTGAAATAGGTGTAGTTGACCCAGCGCAATGGACAGAACACTTGATTTGAAACAACAGAACCTCCTCTCATCCCTCCCCCCCCCCCCCTCTCATAACAGTTTTTCCATGGGAAGCTAAAGGCTGTGAACTGAGTTAGATATTGAAGTCCCCGCGCTGGGCACCATGTAAGTTATATCCATGAAAAAGTTCGCGTCTTGTTGATGTGTCATTTCTGTGATGTCACACCTTATCCATAGTTAAGTGTATTAGGGCCTCCACAGACTAGGTCAATTGTTATCTATAACTATTTAGTTTTCGATCATAAAAAGTTGTCGATAACAAAAAAAACAGTATGTGAAGCTAGTTATCGATAACTAAGGGCCTTTGTTATCGATAACTAGCTTCACACACTGGCTTTTTTTGTTATCGACAACTTTTTATGATCGATAACTAAATAGTTTTTTTTTTCCGAGTAACTTGTGTCACTGACAGAATAATATCTTTCTCATATTTCTGCCAAGCTTAAAATATACCATCATTCCACAAACTAAATAGTTGTCGACAACTATCTCTCTAGTCTGTGGAGGCCCTTACACGGTCAATAAACTTGTATTGTATTGTATTGTATTGTATTGTATTATTGTATTGTTATTTCTATCATGTAAACAGGCCCTTTCTAAAGGATAAACATTTACTATAGAGGGAGGCTGTACTCACCTAAGTGATATTCATGATGCAGAGAAGTTCTTTTCCAATCTTTTGATAGCTGTTCCTTGAGTTAAGTCATCAGCCTGAATTGAAGTTGCAGAAACTGTTGAAAAAAGCAAAATAAATATATGAAATGCTTTCTTGCTGGTTATCGGAGAGGACACATGAACATAAAATCAAGAGAGGATGATCTAAGAGAAGCATCCCCCCCCCCCATACGTGGGTCTCTTCCAATGATAATTTTTTGAAATCTACTTTTATTTTTCAGTCGGGGTAAGGGCTAAGGGTTCCTTCGGCTCTACTTCCAGTCGTTTTGGGAGTCCAGTGGGGCGAGGAACGCGGGCTCACAAAACGGCTGGAAATCGAGTCCAAGGGTTCCTTTGATACCCAGATGAAGAAAAGTATCTCCTTTGTGAGAAAAAAAAGCATATTAGTGCGCATGTACTCACCTACTTCTATAATGCAGAAAAGTTATTTTCTAATCTTTTTCGAGTTGTTCCATCACGATCAAAGCTGGTCAATAAAATCGTCCAGAAACTGTTAAGAAAAGCAAAATGAATAAATACTGGTAATGATTAAATCAAGAAAACGGATTGTTAATTTCGAAGAAAAGTCTTTACTTGGAAAGGATGACGGAACACTGAATGACAAAACTTGACTTGGTGCCAGAAGCATTTATTCCAGCGCTACCTCAAGAGACTACAGCCTTAAAGGAGCTATTTCACGATATTTTAAGTCATTTTTGCGAAGCTAGTGCAAAATAATGCACCTACAAATTGAAGAAAGCCTCAAAATAATAGTTTACTAAGACTACCAAGGTAGAAGAACACTTAATAGGTGACAATAAACCAAATAAGAACAAGGATGGAGAAAATTAAGACGGATTGCGAACGGCGAACTTGAAAAAATTGGCCAATTTTTTCAACATGCGCCATCCGTGACGTAGCCCCTTAAAACAGATGGACCGTGTAGGGTGCTTCGGGCTAAGGATTCCTCGATTTCCCATTTCTGATCTATGGATAAACCTCTTTAAACTGTCCTCACCGTGCTATGCTCGCAAATAAGTTCTTCTCCAATCTTTTGTGAGTTGTTCCATCATCAGTGAAAACGTCCAGAAACTGCTCATAAACTGGGCTAAACAAAAGAAACAAAGAATCAAATAAATAAATTAAACGAACAAATACTGTTTTATTTCCGGTTAATTTGATCGAGCGAGCAAAATGTGGGGGGGGGGGGGGGGTACTCGGGTTTGTTTTGGGTGGGTATGTGCCGCCCAGGTCTCCGTTTTAGATATAATTTGTATTGAAAATGATACCCCGTTCTAGAAATAGGCCAATTTTTAATACCCCGTTCGGAGTTTAGTAAGTTTCAATAACCCGTTTTCGAAAAGTCTCGAATATGGTTACGTTACCTCCGTTCTAGATCAGGAGTCCCAAAATCACATACCCGTAAAGGTATTTTGGGGAGTACCCCCCCCTCCCCCCTCCCCCGGGCTTAATACCCCCATTACCGCCATCTTTAATTTGTTTTTTTGATTTCACTATTCCCTCATGACGTCATAAATTAAGCATAAATCGATACCAAATTATTCCAAAACAATAATGGGATATTACAATGGAGTTAGTACTGCAATGTCGCTTAACGAATAATTATAGCTGAAATTTGGGCAAACCTGCATGTCATTGCGCGGTTGCCATGGCAATGTCAAAAACTACAAACAAACGGGGTTGTCACATTAAAATGTACGGGAGAGATGAATTAACAGCTACTGAAAGTTTTAACATCCCAGAGTAAATCCTCTTTACGAAACTATGAAAACACCTCATGGGGGGGTTAGCATTCCCCACCTTCTCCACCTTGTACCTTGTAACATTTGTTAATAGTTTTTTTTTCTGAAATTGGAAATAAAACGTAATAGTGAAACCCCCTTTGTCAATCAGTTGCTCCGGGGGGGGGGGGGGGGGGGGTACTCAAAATAGTCTTATACGGGGATGCTCCGCCCAGAGGTCTAACCCCTTACCCTTTTATATACCATTTTTGACAGAAAAGGTACCCCTTTCATATACCATCCATGGAAAATGGTACCCCTTTCATATACCTTCCATATAAAATTATGAAAATGGTACCCCTAGCTTTCAAATACCTACAGTAGAAACACTGCATCCCTTTTCTATACCCTTGGATTGAACTTAATGAACAATATATATCCCCAGAAGGAAGTGGAAAGAAGCTGTCTTACGATGGCTAAGAACTTCAAACCTGCAGTTCACCTCATACCTAAATGACAGTTTTCCCTACCCTTTTCTACACTCCAACTCGTGAAATCCCTATCCTTTTCTATACTCCAACTCGTGAAATCCCTACCCTTTTATATACCTCCAGTCTGAAAAGGTACCCCTTTCGGGCGGACCCTCCCCGTATACTCCATTATAGGGAGCACTCCGCCCCTCTCCCCCCCCCCCCCCCCGGGGTTGCTCCAGAGAGTTCAAGGTCGACGTCCTGGTACTAAGTGGATTGAAATGAGTCTACAGTCGAACCTCCACTAGCGGCCACCTCTCTACAACGGCCAGTTAATTCGGCCCCAAGGTGGCCGTTGTAGAGAGGTTCAAGTCGTTCAACTGTATTTAGAAATCAAGACAGTTTTCACCCACGGATAAAGACATGCCAGGGATAAATCCTGAGATAAATATATGCACAGTCAGGCATAACTACTTGACGACTTTTCATATGCAATATTTCAAGTTATTACACATTCCGTGTTCGATTAGTAACCTGCAATAACCCCAAAACGTTAATTGTTGGTCCCAATTTATACGTTCACCAAGTAGCGTCGAATGTAATTCAAGCCGCAGAGATCTCGCTGGTATTGCTTGATTCGACTATACGTTGCAATCCTCCATGGAAGCAACGTGTTCTACTTTGTTATTTATGTGGACATTGCGCTGATTTAAAGCGATCTCAGCGAATTTCCTGAGACTTGAATTACATTCGTCGCGACGGAAATGCGACGTATAAATTGGGGCTTAGACTCATAAGGGGCTAAATACAGGCACAAAACGATATTGAGACCATTACCTTGCGAAGAATGGAGCCATCACATGCCATGGTAAATTAAATTGTTTGATGTAGACCAGAGAGTTTGTGGCGGGCCGAACTTCTCTCAACTTTGCCTCTTGTTGACTACATTTCTCAGTAATTCTCAGACGAAACGGGTGCCTTTCTCGTAGCTTACAACTTGCTCAAAATTTCCAATTTCATATGCAGAAATCGAAGCGCTTTCCCATATCTGCGACTTTTGCACCTAAACGTGGTTGACTTTCATCTTGAATAAATTAATTTTGAATTTTTAAAGCACGAAACGATTGGCCATATGCTAATTGTTCTGCATATATATTAAAATAATAACTCTGAATTGCAAGAAAGTTTGAAAAAGACACCATGTCGAATGCTACTTTAACCGTTTGTTTGTTTTGCTGCTAATTGTTTTTCGTTGCAGGTCAAAAATCAAAATTAAAAGGAATGTGAAATTATTTTTCGTAGAACACCACAAGGAGCTCGTTGAAATCATACAATCACGCTGGGGCCAAACACCCCTAAAAAAGGATCATAACACTAATTTTGTTTCTTTTTCACATTTCTTCACATTTCTTTCAGCGTTTAACTGTGTTCTTTCTAAAACACTAGAAAAAAGTTGCAAATTCAAAACTTTAAATTTACGTATAATATGACGTCATCAATTGTGACGTCATAATTTGACATTGCCTATCATCATTCATCTCAAAATGATTGGCACAGTGTTCCATGTTCACTTGCTGAGTTTGGTAAAGAAACGAACAAACCCAACAAAATTATTGTAAATTGGCCGAAAAATGAGTGAATTTGATGATCGTTTTGAGGGGTGGTCTGGCCCCAGGGCGAAGTGGAGATGAATATTTACGTCCACACTAATGCATTTTCGTCTGAAAAAAACATACTTTTCGATGCTTTTTCGCCTATCGTTCACACTACAACGATCGAAATTAAGAGCATTTCATCGAAAACGCATACATTTGAAAACGCTGTCCAGAGTGGAGACATTTGAAAACGGAGCCCTATCGTATTAGTGTGGACAGTGAAAACGGAGGCTTTCGAAAAAGCTGACGTCATTCACATTCATGTGAACTCCGATCCTATTTGCGTCTATCTGTCGCATGCGTAGATGACTGTTGTAGCGTTTTCGAACGTTTTAGTGTGGATGGGAAAAACGCTGCAAAAACGATATTGTGGACGCGGGGCTTTTGATGCGTTTTTGGTAAAAACAGA
Organism: Desmophyllum pertusum; assembly: GCA_029204205.1. Taxonomy (NCBI): domain Eukaryota; kingdom Metazoa; phylum Cnidaria; class Anthozoa; order Scleractinia; family Caryophylliidae; genus Desmophyllum; species Desmophyllum pertusum. The sequence continues at coordinate 72,201 of MU827349.1, forward strand.
GAGTTTCGAAAACGCATTAGTGCGGACGGTACCTGACTGTGGTAGTGAGATTTCGGCAAATAATAAGACTCGCAGGGAAAAATATAGAAAAACACAGATTAAAATATAAACTTTACATGTGTACATCTGGAAGTATGCAAATCCTAGATTGGAAAATTAAAAGAATCTCGAAAAAATCCCACTTTTTAAACAATTATTCGTCAGGTTTTATTTTTTTTCATCAAAGGAATGTCTTTCAGGCTCCGTCGCTTTCGCTCTCGCCCCAGGCAGCGACTCGGCTCGCTTCGCTCGCAAATTTTCTTCAGGAGCCTGATCTCAGGCTAGGGTACGATGTTTATACGCCTTTGCCTATTCTTTAGTCGCGAAGCTTCCCTAGCCGGAGGACAAGGATAACAGTAGCGTCAGTTATGAATAAAGAAAATATTGGAAATTCGTAATAGTTCAAGCAGCATAAAAGAAGATGTGTAATCAATAAGTAATCGATAAGTAATCAATGTGTAATCAATAACATCAATGAATAATCATTGACATCGATGAGTAATCAATCGCCAGTTTAGTCTGTTCTTCTCTCTCTTCTTTAATTTGCCTCACTTGTAAACCACAAATTTTGTCTTCGATTAGTCATCAATCTGACTCATTGATCATCGGCGATACTCAATGACTATTAATCAGTTGATCACTTATTGATTACCCATCAAATACTCATTGATGTCATTGCGTTCATCGATTTATTACGTCTGGTTTCTATCATCACTAAATTATGCAAAACAGCTTATATTGACGATAAGAAGTGTGACGGCTTCGAAGAAGACTACTCTTGTTAGTCTTGTTTGACCGTTTAGAGCCATTATCCGGGTTTAAAACTTTGCAAAACACCCATATATGAGTATATGCGCAATCAGTGTTTATGCGTTCCAAAGGCACGAGCAAACAAACACATTTATCCTGCTTGTAGCTCACGACCATTTTATTTGACAATCCCTAACGTTAACCTTGAATGCATACAACCTGTCAAACTTGTTATACAGTGGAACCCGGTTAATTCGGACACCAAGGGGATATGCACGCGAAAATGTCAGTATTATTCGGGTGTCCGTATTAAGTGGGCTCTCGGAATAAACCTTACGGACACATGTATCAGGCAAAGGACGTCAAAGAGGAAGAAGGCTACATCTCAGTGTGCAAGCAATGACTGCAGTAAAAGGCCAAGGAAGTGAAACTAGCTTTTGTGTGAGTGAGCACAGTGAGCAGAGAACTTTAAGATCGACATCTTTTGAGCTGATTTGAACTGCTTTTTCACTTAGATATTTGAAATGTTACATTTTGTTAATTTTTTGAAAGGATACTGGAATATTGTATTTAGAGCTCGATGCAAGAAACAAGTGAATAAAAATGTTCTTAGCTAAGTCTCAACCTGGCTATGTTCTTAGCATGTTCTTAAAATTTTGGTCAATCTCAGCCTCAACGTTCTTATAAAAAAGGTTCTTATAAAAAAAAGAGTGTAGTAATAAAATCGCGTTAACTTGAAGAAAGCTTTCATTTTCTAACATGCTACAATTAGCACATAATCGTGACAACTGAAAAAGTTCAATAAACAGATAACCAGTGTCCGTAAAGCCAGGTTAACTTTGTATGAAAACGTGTCACTCGGTCACGTGCACAGAAACGTTTCCGTTGTCCATATTTAAAACCGATGTCCGTATTAAGCGGACTAATGGGAGAGAAAATATATCAGTGAACGTTTCGTCGGGACAAACAAAACTGTCCGTAATAAGCGTGTGTCCGTAAAGCGGGGCTCCACTGTACTTCATTAAGTGTGATTACCTTATAAAGATGTTAGGCTTAATTATGACATCACTGGGAAGCGTTTACAGTTTTTTTGATTGACTATTCAGCTTATTTTAATAAGGTGGCTCGTAACGGTTTACAGCCCTTGTGCTTTGATGGATCGATACTACCACCCTATATCAGTTGATGTTAAAATATATGTATCAAACAAATGCCCAATCATCGGTAAACAAGTTATGATAATCTTCGTGACATAATAGGTTACCATAGCAACAGTATAACCTGTCAAAAACACCCTTAATAACTCAAAAACGAGCTCGGTGACCCTCATTGAATATTGATCGGCATGGTCAAGGCTACCGAACTCGACTGGTTCTCGTGGATAATCACCTTTTTGTCCTTATATCCGGCCTTTTTGCAATGATCTGTATAGTTTCAAAACTCTACGGTTTCATCCATAGACTTAAAAAATAAGACAGTTATGTCCACCTTGTACAGCATAATAAACAGTACCACATAAGAGTACTGCTCAATAGCTTTCATTTTAATGGTCACCGGCACACTAGGGCTTCATCCAGATATATAGACTTAAATAAAGCACCCCTCACAGCATAATAATTATTAGCCTGTTCCAGGCGTTCGGATAGTGAGGGGCGCCCTCTCCCCAACCCCCTCGCCTTTTTTTCCTCGCCGTTCTTCGCGATTCGCGCGTCTTTTCGCGTCGCTCCCCAACTATCCGAACGCCTGGAACAGGCTAAATAATTATAAACAGTACCATATGAAAGTACTGCTCAATAGCTTTTGCGCATGCACTTTTAAATAAAAGGGTTTCATCCACAGTCTTAACAGTTATCACTGCATTAACTGACTCAAGTTTGACTCCGGTTGGGAGTGAAAGGTTTAAAGTGCACCTAACCCCAAAAAATTTTCTTCGCTTAAATAAATCTACATGCAATTCGAAGCATTTCTGCGCAAAAATTTTTGGATTCGGTTGAATCCTCGATTTTCTATGCCCTGCTGAAGTCACGTTCGATGTGTTGCACGACCGCGTATAGGGAGTCTGGAGTCTGGTGCCGAGTTATGACGTCTACTCGGGAACCACACAATATAGCGCCTCTGTCATTTCTCTGTATTTGTTTGGGATAAATTGAACATAAAAGGGATCATTTCTATGTCTTTTGGGACTTAAACTGAAGAATTTTGTTTCGAAATTGTGCGTTCTTCATCTTCGGAGTCAAAGTTAAGTTCCAATTCGAATTACTCCGAAATAAACTTCATTTCTGAAGTAGAAATCGAGCTGGAATCGACGCGTGATTTATACATAAATATGCGTTCCTCAATCAATACTTCAAGCGGCAATGAGGAAGAAATCTTCGCAGATGAATCGCTTCGAGACCTGGAATGGACAAATAAATGTGAAAAGGAGGTCAAAGCGAATGAAGAGCCGAAAAGAAAGCTCAAGGACCGCTTAGATAGCACTGAAGAAGCCAGTCAATGGTAAGCAATATTCGTGTCACCTATAAACTTTGCTACTCCGACGAGCGTTTTAGACATTTATATGTTTGCTTTTGCGAGTATGCATTTCGTAAAGCAATGGTTATTCTGTTAAATGCCAGCTTTTTACCATTTAATGTTTGCAACAGCCAAGTAACCGTCGCAGTTGTAAGAATTCTCGCTCGAGGCTTTTGTTTAGATGCTTTCGTAGATGTCTGTTTAGCGAGGTTACAGTTTACTAATATGCCATCCAATAAAGCTTGTTTTGGCTCAGTTCTATTTAAGTATCGGTCCATGCTTAAAGGTTGTCTATCGAGAGTTTATAGAGAAGTGTATTAAGAGTTGCTTGAAGCGCAGCCAAGAGACAGTCGATCGATTGAAAATCGGCTTGCTCGCGCGCGGGCCTGAACATTTCAGCCGTAGAAAACAAACTGAAAGGAAACAAGCCACATCACTACAGTTTTGACATCCAGAAACGTTTGTCGTTACTATTCCAAATAACCACCATAGTGAATCAAGTTAATTTTCAAGTAAAAACCGTGAAATAAATGACTTTTTCTTCCTCGATAAGCGAAGTGGGTATGTTCCCTCGGTGGTCCGCATTGATACCCATTGATGTTACGATCTGTACACACGGCTGTCGCACTGCTTATTTCCCGGCCTCAGAAAATAACTTTTAGAGTCAAAATATTTTGTCATTTTTCTTATTTAGTCATTCGAAAGAAATTCGTCTTTGACTTACCTCAAAATTTCCTGAATTGCTTCGCACGAGGAAGAAATGTAGACGCCATATAGTTTGCGCGATACTACGGATGAACGCTCGGATTCCACGCTCGTGCTACTGAAATTTTGCCGGCTATGTCATTGGTAGAGATAACATTTCGGTAACATTTGGTCGAATTGCTAGTTGACTTCGACCGGGTAGATTTGAAAATAGCCTTAGGAAGTCTACTGGAAGTGCGCGGACAAACTCCAGAGTTCTCAAAATTTATGACTCTCCGCACAGTCCCACTTCGCTCATTTGAGTTTACAAAATCCACCGTCTTTTTCGTATGTTCTCGACCATCGCTTTAAAATGGTATAGTATACCTTTATCTAAATCTGGCGTGCTGCTGCAACGCACAATAACGCACCTGGAAGGCGTTTCTACACACTTCTCGAATGTGTATCGCATCTTTTTGAAGTAAATGAGTGGACGCGAAAGATCGAACGTTCCCGAGTAGACGTCACACAGCCGCTAGAACTCATTCCCCTCAAAACGCGGTCGTGCAACAAAATGGCGTCGTTTTTAGGTGCAATTTTGGAGACTTTGTCGGGGCACAGAAAATCGAGGATTCAACCAAATCGAAAAATTTCTTCGCATTTAAGTTTCAAATTATAAGTAAATTCATTTAAACGAATAACAATTTTTGGGGTTAGGTGCACTTTAAAAGAAGGAAAAGTATCCCAGTTTTTCTTCAAATCGATTCTTACATATTCTTTAGAATGTTTCGGTAAAGTAAAATTGCCAACAAAGGGAGCATGAACTGCTATTGAATAGCGAATGAACAAACGCTGTAAAATGATGAACAACAACCTCTCTCGAACACTATTAAATTTAATTCATTCGACGGTATGTAAATTCTACTTTGCATTCAGTTGCTAAATGCGTCTAGTATGATAAATTTTCACATCGTGGAATGACGCTTGCAAGTGACTTCCAAAACCTTTTTTGTTCCCACTATTTAAACATTTGTTCTTTGGGAGGGGCATTTGACCGTCAAATCCTGCACTAGGGTAGGGCATTTGGACGCAATTTTTACCCAGGGGCCCGGGAATTTGAACGAGCCAATCTTCAAAAGTTCAAACGCCCGGGGGGTTGCCCGGGGGAGATGGTGAAGCTTCGAATTGATCGGCGCATTATTTCATGTTGGGTTTTGCCATATAACAAACCTTATTAACCGAGCTTGGTACTTGTACAGACCTCACTGCGTTCGGACTCTCCCATACAGACCTCCCGCTCGGTTAACAATTAAATAACATAAAAACAAGAAGTTCCGGTATAAAAAGGGCCTGGCCTGGCCATATCTCACACCTAGTTGTCAATCAACCTTCAAAGCATAAAAAGCTGACAATAACCTGCGCTTTTTGTACGACCGTTACTGATAAAATTCGTTTCATTTGTTTTCTAGAAGAATGTTCTGTTAAACATTAGCAATTTATATCTTATTTTTGGTAATGATATATTTTGGTTTCATGAGATTTTGAAGCTTGTTAAGTTTGCAGGAAGTTTGACTCAACAACGTGCCACGACTGCAAGAGTACAAATTTGCATTTCGCACCCGAAAGGTGTGAAATGTGGGAGGTGCCATCCCTTTTATAGCGGAAGTTCTCGTTTAAATACGAAGTTGATGGCCGGTGTATATATACTGGTACTTTACTGATAATATCTGAAACACAGCGAACATCAATTTAATCCCCGGATTATTTTTATCGTTTTTCAGAGCTGTAAACATTGTAATTTACTTACAATAATAAGCCTATTGTGGATAATCCTTTACATGCTGGGGCGTCATACCGTTCAGGCTATATATATGGCCACAATACTGATTGTTTATAATGCTAACAACCTAGCACCGTCTCGTAGTAGTGTTGAATAAAGTTCAGTTAGAAGATTACAAAATCAAGATGCGATGTTTTACGGCGAGGTCAGCTGCTTCCTTTACGTTGTTTTCCAATACAAGCTGAGCTCTTTCGGAGAATGGAATAAGAACATTATATGGCTTGAAACTGGACATCTTTCCCACAGCTTCCAGACCTGCTTCGATGTGTAGAAGAAGCTCTTGGTTCCAAATCAATGCTTGACCTGCAATGATCGAACAGGCTGCATTTTCATACGAGGCACCGCCAAATAACACACCCACCAGAATCCACTGGTCACCGCCAACACGCTGGATCACAGGGCAGCCTGAAGCTCCGCTGTCGACAGAGAAGGCAAAGTTGATCACTTTGAACTGCATGTGCTTGTAAACTTCGTACATTGCGATATTGAATTCAAATTTCTTGTGATTATCCTGCTCGCCCCCAAAATGAATAACTGTTAGCGGATCCGTAGTTTTCAAGCTAAATTTCTCTTCACCTAAGGGTGTAAATGCATTCTTCACAAGCGAAGATAAATCTAACAAATTGTATTGCTCTAGAAGTTGCTGTTCGTCTATTTCCCATTCCTCCAAATCATCTCTTTTCCTGCCACAAGTGTATTGAATGCCAAGTTTGACCAAAGCAATATCTCGGTTATGGTAATCCGGCCTTCTACCTGCGGGAAGTGAGCGATGAATTATAGCTCTCCGAGGTCTGGCTTCAAACGAAATATTTTCAATTTCTGGCGGGAAGAAAACGAATCTTGCCATATTAACTTTATCACGATTTCGAAGAACATGGGCAGCAGTGAGAATCCATCCCTCGCCGAAATGAAAACCAGTTCCAACATAACTGATGCCATTCCCTTGAACGACTTCGATTCGACATACGCCCGAACCAAAACTGCTGAAGTTTGGAGAGCGTCTCGTTGAGGTTAATGGCTTTTGCTAGAGAGCCGCGATAGTTGTCATCGATTGGGATGCTTGAAATGATTTTTCTTTTCTCATTTTCTTCACCTTGGAGAAGTCTCTGAACTTCTTCTTCGTACAAAAACCTTCGGCCTCGCGAATAGCGCCTGACAAAACCACAAGACATGGCGAGAACGAGCTCATTACAATATACAGAATACTTTGACAGCTCGTAATAAAACAGAAATGAAATGAAAGCTTCTGAAGCAGCTGGCAAACCTGTTGTCTTGACGATGTCAATTTTCCGACAGCATTTTCATTTGTGGTGCTGTTTTTTTACAACTTTGTGTTGTTCAATACTGGTATATGCAGAATAACAATGTTTTTTAATGATTCTTTTTGAATTTAATATCCAGTTTATCGCTCAACACAGGACAAAGAACTCTTTTTGAAATCGCCGCAAGAAGAAATGACGCCTTTGAAATTGCATCAACTGAAAGCACTGGGTAAAGTGATTGTCTCGGCCGAGACAACGCTTGCTATTCATATGCAAATACGACGGAGTTTTGGTCTGCTATGTTAATTTAAAACTCACTTCTGACAGATCGCAATTTCATTTTATTTGTTCATTGTTTAGTTTGAAAAAATACTCGCGTTGCTAAAATTCATATCCGATTCGTAGAACTCTTTGAAACTATTTAACTGTTTCCAAATCAGTAGTATTACATTTAATCATAAAAAAATTTCGGACGAATAAACTTTCGGACAAAAAAAAATGATTTACCGTCTGATTATCTTCGATTATGTAAATTTAATGTGCAAGATTACTGCAAATTTAGCATTTTACAACAAGGAATGCTTACGAAAACACTCCACATTTGCTAGGATAACACAATTAAGACATTTTATCGTTATCCTCTTTTTGAAATAGTCAGCTATCCTGTGAATTTGATTAGTAATTATTTCATTGCAAGTTTTGAAATTTGCAACATTAAGGATTAAATAATAAAGATCGGGACACACCAGGTGACAGGTCACAGATACCTGTCGCCTAGCCGGTGTCAATGTTAACATTTTGGTCCCTAATAGATCGTTTTCACCAAAATAACAAGATTGTACCTTGCATCAAAAACATCAACAAACTCAGAGATAGTAGAGTAAGTGAAAATAAATATATTCTCCAAATTTTAACTTTCCAGTGTTCATTGCAACGAAGTTATTGGGAAAACAATATTCTGAAAATTACAGAGCTAAGTATGGGTCCGCCATATTGGTGTAACACCAAAATGGCGGCCAAAAATGTCTGCGAGTAGAAAAAAAGATTTGCTACCAAAATCATGATTTTTCACTTTGAAATGTATTAGCACATCTGAAAAGCATTTTTGCTTTTTAGGATCAATAGTTTTGAATTTAGAATTTTTGATGACGTCACGTGAAAACGATCTGTAGACAATTTGAGAAATAAGTTTCTAAAAAATTTAGTCGCACTTTCGGCCATAATGGCGATCCAAACTATCGATTTCGGAGCGCATAGCCTAAGAGCAGTCATGCGCGCAAGGTTTTGCGAGCACGACTTTCGACTCAATTGCTCAAAATCGGCCGGCGTACAAAGCCTTTGAGCTTTCCCGTAAACACGGTTTTGACGGCTGACGCACTTTTGGCTATAATGATGATTTTCGGTACAAGCGCTAGAAATCGGCCAAAAAGTCGTTTTCGGCGGGTACAGCCAGTGAGCAGTCCCGCGCGCAGGTTTGCGAGCTGACACTCTTTTGGCTAAATTGCTCAAAAATCAGCCGAAAAGGCCGTTTTTGGCGTAGAAAGCCTGTGAGCAGTCGGGGTGTCACATATCATGTGATTCAGTTTTATCAGGGGCACCCAACGGATCGTTTCGGTGGAATATCTGTTCGAAAGGCCTATATACGCCTCATATATTCGGTTAGGGAAATGTCATCTCGAACTTTCTTAATATGGGAAAATTAATGCCTTTTGTTTTCGGAGAGATAAAAATGTCCTTTTGGGTACAAAAAACAGGTCAGCTAGGATTTTCGGAAAGGCAAATTCAACTCATAAATTCGGGTAATAAGATTTCAATCCATAAAATTTTCTGAAGACACCTAACGTAATAGTTTTTGAACCACGGACGGCAACCGGAAGACGAGTGCTCTTGTTCTTGGCGCGCTTTCATCCAACCAATGCGTTGGAAAACCCTCGTTTTAGCATTTTCAATTGACATTGCGGAAGAAAAGTCGACAATACACACCAAAGAAGAGAACATTCGACTTCCGGTTGCCGTCCGTGGCTCAAATCTTAGCGTTTAAAAATAAGCCATGAAACTGCACAAAAAGCACAATTATAACGTAAAAACGACGTTCCGACACCTACAGGAAAATTTTGTTGTTGGGTGCCCCTGTTTTATCTATAGAAACGATTTTTATGTAAAAACTCGCCGATCATCAAGGCGAAGTAATAATTCAGTCTATTTACGCGATACCCTCGTGGTAGAGAGGTCCCCGCTAGTGTTCCAGAGTTTCCATAGACCCCGGAGAAACCTAACTTCATAGTATGTGGTTCAAATTAAAGGTGTGGTACTTCTTGGATCTTCAATGGACGAAAACAAAGCAAAAAGAGGAAAAATTCAGCCACAGCGCGATGTAATCCCTTGAGCGCAAACAAGACAAAAGACCTTCAACTAACGTGAGTAAAACAGGTACAAGAGTTCCTTTGTGCCATTTATGACCGTAAAGAGAGCATTCAATAAGAAATGACCAAGATACAATTTGAGAAGTAGAAAGACATAAATCACAGACGTTACATTACGCCTAAAGTAAATGTATACCATTACGTTTAAGTCAATTTGTCAGAGGAAAACATAAGATTGTACATCATATTTTAACATGAGTTGGCCTTTTTGTGCAAGTTCCCTTCAAGTCTTGCCGCACGTGATTGCCGCCGAGTTCACGAACACAACATAGTCCCAACACGCCGCGTAAAGAAACCGAGGTTAATTCACAAGAAAAGCTACAGCCAATTGACTCCAGCCTACCCCCCCACCCCCCCGGTGCGGGGGGGGGGGGGGGTACTCAACAAAGTTTTATACGGGGAGGCTCCGCCCCGAGGTCCAAACCCTTACATATACCATTTTTGACAGAAAAGGTAAACCCTTTCATACACCTTCCATAGAAAATGTTACCCCTTTCACATACCTACAGTAGAAACACTGCATCCCTTTTGCGACTTTTACTAAACTTTTCGCTTGAGTAGCCCCTTAAAATATTTAGTGAATCAGCCGTTAGGTGCGTCTGTTCGAGATATTTTGAAAGGCCCTTTCAAACGCCTAAAATGCTAAATGACTAGTTTTCCCTACCCTTTTCTATACTTCAACTCGTGAAATCCCTACCCTTTTATTTGCCTCCAGCCTGAAAAAGCGGGGCCTCCCCGTATAGTCCATTATAGGGAGTACCCCCCCCCCCCCCCGGACTCCAGCCAAGATATCATTTTCATTGATAAGCACTTAAATTTAGTGAATTTAATTGTTACTGTTATCTGCCAACTACATTTACTTTGTATTGTTATCATGTGAAGATATGTTATAACACATAATGAAACAGTCTCTTACATTGCTTTTTATGTGCGCTAGCTGATTTATGATTTGAACTGAGTCGTCCTATAATAAGCCACCTTATCTACTCAGTCCCCAAGAGACATATTAGAGGTCAAATTTTACTTGTTTTTTTTTAATTTTATTGTGAAGAGGTAAGAAAGGCATCGGAGTTCTTGAGGCGCCAGTTACAGGAGGCATGGCTCTTCTCAAGCAAGGTAAAATGACAGTACTGGTGGGTGGGGACAAGCAGCTATTCCAGGATTGTTCCCCAATCCTTCAAAAGAGCAGCAAGATGGTGCTCTACATGGGAGAGACTGGCACAATAGCCAAGGTGATTTCCAATATGCTGGCTGCAGTTAATGCCGTTACCATGGGAGAAGCCTTGCAGCTGGGAAAAGGGGCGGAGTGGATTTGAACGAAAGCCCACATCAAAGAGAATAATCAAGGGCCACAAACCATTTCAAGTGATATTAATTCACTAGCGGACATTTACACTCTGGGGAAAAGTAGAATAACGAATCAAAAATCAAAACAAAGTTAAATCAAAAGAAAATCTCGCATGGAATTTGGTTCTGAAGAAAAATCCAAAGACAACGCAAGTGTACAGAAGACAGCGACATGCAAAGATGGAAAGAACACAAAGAAGACGAATTTACACAAAATGGATTCTGAAGAAACATCAGAGTTCCAAAAACAAGTAAAGGATTTCTAGCGTCAAATGTACCTAGACACTCAATATGCAACGGAAAAAAGAAAAAAAGAAAAAAGCGATACGCGTCATTTGATTGGCTTACACCAGCTTGCGAACGAAAATTTACTTCGCGGCTTTCCAGTGAGTAAATCTCTGTATGTATGATAATAAAAAATTATATGCATTGCATTGCATTGCATTGCATTGCATTAATTGAGTCCCCAAGTTGTAATTTATCTCATGAGGAAGCAGAATCCGTCGAGCAATTTCTCTTCTCCTGTAAGAAATCCTTTGAATTTTGGAAACACGTCTTGTCTTGGCTAAGAGATAATGAGGTTAATAATGTTGAAACACTTACTTTAATGAGAAAAATTTAATCTTTGAAAAGTTTGATATAGCAAAATATTTGATTACAATTAATCACATTTTGTTATTGGGTAAATTTAATATTAATCTTAGTCATTTCCAGCAGTATCGCATTTTTTAAAATGTATTTATTTATTTATTTACCTATTTATTTATTTATTTATTTATGTCCTTTATTGCGTGTTTATTCAGTTGCGTGCCTTATTAACTTTCCACATGCTCAATTAATTATTTGTATTTATATTTATATTACGTATTTGTAATTAAGAGTAAATTTATAATAAACCCTATTATTTGGAATTGTGTGGAAGAGTGTTATGCTTCTTTGATCTTCGAAGGACGACAAGGCAAAGACAAGAAAAATGTACCGTAGTTAACGCAACGTGATGTAATCCATTGAGCGCAAACAAGAGAAACGACCGATCTAGTAACTTGCAGTGAGTACAAGAGTAATCCTTTGTTCGTGAGTCCGTGAGGAGAGAACTGATTAAAGAAGAAATTGCCAAGACACAATATGAGAAGTAGAAAGAGAGAAATATCGGAAGTTCGAACCAGTATTCCTATTAAAAGTAAATGTATACGTTCAAGTCAATTTGTCAGTGGAAGAATATTGTACATTTAACCTTGAATTGATTGCCATTTTATGCAAGTTCCCTTCGAGTCCCGCCGCACGCGATGGAACCGAGTTCCAACACAACAGGGTCCCAGCTCGCCGCGTAAAGAAACCGACGGAACCAAAGTCAATTCAAAACCTACAGCCAATTGAATCCAGCCAAATACAGTCCGGCTTGACATTGCATGTTTAGAAGTAGAAAATATCATTTTTAAATTGTGTTACGCAATACATTGCGCGACACAATATAATCGTATGGGTAGTTTTTGTCATGGATCACTCGATCACTCGTTATCGAAAAGGGGCGTAATTTTTAGTAATTTTTAATTTTCCACCCCCTTCTCTTACATATTGTTTTTTTAAAAATGTACGTTGGCAGATTTATGATTTGAAATAATCAGTCCCCAAGAGACATATTAGAGGTCATATTTTACTTGTTTTTTATTTTATTGTGAAGAGGTAAGAAAGGCATCGGAGTCCTTGAGGCGCCAGTTACAGGAGGCATGGCTCTTCTCAAGCAAGGTAAAATGACAGTACTGGTGGGTGGAGACAAGCAGCTATTCCAGGACTGTGCGCCAATCCTTCAACAGAGCAGCAAGATGGTGCTGTACATGGGAGAGATAGGAACTACGTATACTATGATTGCTAAGCTGATTTCCAATATGCTGGCTGCGGTTAATGTCGTTACCATGGGAGACGCCTTGCAGCTGGGAAAATTGGTGGCGTGGATTTGGACGAATTGAAAGCCCAATTCAAAGAGAAGAATCAAGTGCCACAAACCATTTCCAGTAATATGAAATCACTAGCGGGCATTTACACATTGGGGAAAAGTAGAATAAAGAAGCAAAAATCAAAACAAAGTAAATCAAAAGAAAATCTCGCATGGAATTTGGTTCAGACGAAAATTCCAAAGAAAGTAAGTGTACAGAAGACAGCGGCATGCAAAGATAAAGAAGAACACAAAGAAGACGAAAAATCTAGAAATGGATTTCGAAGAAACATCAGAGTTCCAAAAACAAGTAATGGATTTCTTGCGTGAAATATACGTACAGTTAAAAGACACTCAATCAGCCATGGAGAGTGTATTCCCTTCCAAGTATCCCAACTTTTAGATGGAGAGCGGTAATTTTATTCCAATTCTTGAAGTCTCTCCTAAACAGATCTACCAACCTTTTTCGACAAACTGCTGCAACGGAGCAGCAAGATGGTGCTGTACATGGAAGAGATGGGAACTGCCCTGATAGTTAAGCTGATTTCCAATATGCTGGCTGCAGTTAATGTCATTACCATGGGAGACGCCTTGCAGCTGGGAAAATTGGTGGCATGGATTTGGACGAATTGAAAGCCCAATTCAAAGAGAAGAATCAAGTGCCACAAACCATTTCCAGTAATATGAAATCACTAGCGGACATTTGCACATTGGGGAAAAGTAGAATAAAGAAGCAAAAATCAAAACAAAGTAAATCAAAAGAAAATCTCGCATGGAATTTGGTTTCGACGAAAATTCCAAAGAAAGTAAGTGTATAGAAGACAGCGGCATGCAAAGATAAAGAAGAACACAAAGAAGACGAAAAATCTAGAAATGGATTTCGAAGAAACATCAGAGTTCCAAAACAAGTAATGGATTTCTTGCGTGAAATATACGTACAGTTAAAAGACACTCAATCAGCCATGGAGAGTGTATTCCCTTCCAAGTATCCCAACTTTTAGATGGAGAGCGGTAATTTTATTCCAATTCTTGAAGTCTCTCCTAAACAGATCTACCAACCTTTTTCGACAAACTGCTGCAACGGAGCAGCAAGATGGTGCTGTACATGGGAGAGATGGGAACTGCCATGATAGTTAAGCTGATTTCCAATATGCTGGCTGCAGTTAATGTCATTACCATGGGAGACGCCTTGCAGCTGGGAAAATTGGTGGCATGGATTTGGACGAATTGAAAGCCCAATTCAAAGAGAAGAATCAAGTGCCACAAGACATTTCCAGTAATATGCAAATCACTAAGCGGGCATTTACACCATTGGGGAAAAGTAAGAACTACACTCAGAAGCAAAAATCAAAACAATAGTAAATCAAAGAAAATCTCGCATAAGGAAATTGGTTTCAGACGAAAATTCCCAAAGAAAGTAAGTTTTGTAGCAGAAGACAGCGGCATTGCAAAGATAAAGAAGAACACAAAGAAGGGAACCCGAACAAATCTAGAAATGTGATTTCGGAAGAAAACATCCAGAGTTTCCATAAAAACAAGTAATGGATTTCTTGCTGTGTGAAATATACGTACGAGTTAAAAGACACTCAATCAGCCATGTGAGAGTGATCATTCCCTTCCAAGCTATCCCAACTTTTCAGATGGAGAAGTTTTTTCGGTAATTTTTATTCCAATTCTTGAAAGTCCTCTCCTAAACAGATCCTACCAACCTTTTTTCGACAAACTGCTGCAACGGAGTTCAGCAAGATGGTCTTGCTTGTACACATGGAAGAGATGGGAACTGCCCTGATTCGTTAAGCATGATTTCAATATGCTGGCTTGCAGTTAATGTCATTACCATGGGAGACAGCCTTGCCAGCTGCGGAAAATTGAGTGGCATGGATTTCGGACCGAATTTGAAAGCCCAAGTCAAAGAGAAGAATCAAGTGCCATCAAACCATTTAACCAGTAAATATGAAATCACTAGCGGACATCTTGCAACATTGGGGAAAAGTAGAAAGTAAAGAAGCAAAAATCAAAACAAAGTAAATTCCCATAAGCACAAATGCCTCGCATGGAATTTGGTTTCGACACGAAAATTCCAAAGAAAGTAAAGTTTTATTAGAAGACAGCGGCATGCAAAGATAAAGAAGAACACACAAGAAAGACAAAAAGAAATAATCTAGAAAAGATGGGTTTCCGAAGAAACATCAGATGTTACAAAAACAAGTAATGGATTATTCTTGCGTGAGTGAAAGTAATACGCTACAGTTATTCAATAAGACACTCAATCATCCATGCGAGAGTGTATTCCGCTTCCAACCGTATCTCGCAACTTTTCAGATGGAGAGCGCACTGTATAATTGCTTATTCTCACATTCACGTGAAGTTCTACGATCCTAAACAGATCTACCAACCTTTTTCAGACACAACTGCTGCATGACGAGAGCAGCCCAAGATGCGTGCTTGTACATGGGAGAGATGGGAACTAGACCAGGCTGATTAGTTAAGCTGATTTTCATAGCCAGTAATTTCGAACAACAAAATTACAGCTTGCGTTCAATCCGTGCCCTGCAGTCACGCGTGGAAGACCACACGATTGGTCAGTTACGTCGCGCCACGTTTTTCCAGATCAAGTTTCTTTGTCACGCGGGATTCCTGTATGAGAGGACACTATTCTTGCTTTCTTGTGGTCCACAAAAGATAAGCACTAACGACAAAAATCCAATGTGCCAAACGAAAGTCACCGTACGTTCAAAGAGAACTTAAGCTCCGCTTTCACGATCCATTTTTACGCAGCAGACCATGCTTTATTACTGTTAAATTGAGCAAATGTTTTTACCTTCGTCGACTCCAATCGTGACTGCCTCATCGACTGCCTTTTGCATAAATTTTAAATGACAAAACAATGCGGTAAGCTACCAAGCCTTTCTGTGAACACCCAGTCCCCTCTTCTCCTTTTTTCATTCATGGTTTGGAAACCTGTTTTTCTGGAAAATGGCGGCTGTTTCTACGTATGTGATGATTTTTGTTTTTGGTCCTTTTTTGCCCCTATGAGGCGCGCTGGTGAGCAAACCGATCTTCGTTCAATAATGGGCGTCCTTTAGCTTTTCAATTTTTCCTCGACAAATACTGCCCGTAAACCGCAAGATTTCCAACGGCGCTTACAAAAAAGCCTATACCAATATCATGGAAATTTTTACGAAGACACCTTCGAACTTCAAAAAACTGGCCTGTCTGGGGATGAGAGGATAGCTACATCTAGAAAGGTCCATGGAGAGAGTTCGCATGGACGTGAATTTAGCTTGTTTGTCACCTCAGAGGTAAGCAATTAGTATGGCCTGTCCTGGTATCGTGTTAGTCCCTTAAACTACTTTTCTTAAAAACCGCAATGAATATTCGATATATCACCGTTTTTGAAAACCTCAACAGCGGGATGACTTAAGTCGTATCTCCCAATCGTATCTGGGGACTAGATGTCCCTTTTTACGCCACGGTTTAGATATATCATGTTTTTGTTTTCGACTTCATACGAATCTCTGTAAGTTTGGAGCCGCCATTTTCTTTTTAACGGTCCACGGACGCGTCCCCCCGGTTAATATGCTCACAGCGCGTTCGGAATTTTCTGGCTATGTTTCCAATATGCTGGCTGCAGTTTAATGTCATTACCATGGGAGACGCCTTGCAGCTGGGAAAATTGGGTGGCCTGGAAATTTGGACGAATTTGAAAGCC